>JARFIW010001679.1:0-19648 GCA_036346225.1 Platerodrilus igneus
AGGGGGGCCCCAATCCCAGGAAAATTGAATCCGGTTTTTAAAAAAAGTTTCAGGCCGAAAGTGGCTAAAGGCGAATAATAGCCCCCCCCCCCCCCCCCCCCCCCCCCCCCCCCCCCCCCCCCCCCCCCCCCCCCCCCCCCCCCCCCCCCCCCCCCCCCCCCCCCCCCGAAAATTGAAGTCCGGTTTTCTTCAAATTACTCGAAAATGTAATATACGACGGCCGAGAAGTGGACGTAAAGGCGAGATAATAGTCCTTATAACATAGCGAGCGCACTCTTCTGCAAATTCTATTTGAGCTGCGTGAGACGATGTACGATCCTTAAATCATACGCAGCACCGAAACTTGCATCGAACTCGCGTACGGGATTGTTAAAAAATTATGTACTCTCATTTCGAGATATACTACACGGCCCTGCAACTGCTATATGTATTGGTACGCTGCTAAAAAAAAAAACAAACCAAAAAGGGTCCACCCATCCAAGTACTGACCAGGGCGAGAGGTGCTTAACTCTGTAAACGCGCGAACTCCAATAAACGCACACGTCTGTAGCTTTGGCCCTTTAGTTGATGTTCGAATCGGATACTTGAATGGTCGCATATCGCGAACGGTTGCCGGATGCTGTGTATAAAGTCGCGAATTTGTCCTGAGACCTCTCGGAGCTCTTGATACCCGAAAAAAAGGGCTGTATCAGTTTCAAATAAAGTAGGGGTTGTGTGGTTTTAATAAAAAACACAAATTCAGTGTAAATCGCGAGAATCCGGCGTAAAAAGATAAAAAAGACAACGACACGCGGTGTTCCCAAGCTGTAAAGTGCTTATGCGAATGCACCTAGCGAAAATTGGAAGTCCGCGTTTTCTTCAAATTACTCAAAAATGTAATATACGACGGCCGAGAAGTGGACGTAAAGGCGAGATAATAATCCTTATAACATAGCGAGCGCACTCTTCTGCAAATTCTATTTGAGCTGCGTGAGACGATGTACGATCCTTAAATCATACGCAGCACCGAAACTTGCATCGAACTCGCGTACGGGATTGTTAAAAAATTATGTATCCTCATTTCGAGATATACTACACGGCCCTGCAACTGCTATATGTATTGGTACGCTGCTAAAAAAAACCAAACCAAAAACGGTCCACCCATTCAAGTACTGACCAGGGCGATAGCTGCTTAACTCTGTAAACGCGCGAACTCCAATAAACGCACACGTCCGTAGCTTGGGCCCTTTTGGGCCCCTTTAGATTATATGCGAATCGGAAACTTGAATGGTCGCATATCGTGAAGGGTTGCCGGATGCTGTGTATAAAGTCGCGAATTTGTCCTGCGACCTCTCGGAGCTCTTGATACCCGAAAAAAAGGGCTGTATCAGTTTCGAATAAAGTAGGGGTTGTGTGGTTTTAATAAAAAACACAAATTCAGGGTAAATCACGAGAATCCGGCGTAAAAATATAAAAAAGGCAACGACACGCGGTGTTCCCAAGCTGTAAAGTGCTTAACCAAAAAGGGTCCACCCACCCAAGTACTGACCAGGGCGAGAAGTGCTTAACTCTGTAAACGCGCGAACTTCAATAAACGCACACGTCCGTAGCTTGGGCCCCTTTAGATGATATGCGAATCGGATACTTGAATGGTCACAAATCGTGAAGGGTTGCCGGATGCCGTGTATAAAGTCGCGAATTTGTTCTGCGACCTCTCGGAGCTCTTGATACCCGAAAAAAAGGGCTGTATCAGGTTCGAATAAAGTAGGGGTTGTGTGGTTTTAATAAAAAACACAAATTCGGGGTAAATCACGAGAATCCGGCGAAAAAAGATAAAAAAGACAACGACACGCGGTGTTCCCAAGCTGTAAAGTGCTTAACCAAAAAGGGTCCACCCACCCAAGTACTGACCAGGGCGAGAAGTGCTTAACTCTGTAAACGCGCGAACTTCAATAAACGCACACGTCCGTAGCTTGGGCCCCTTTAGATGATATGCGAATCGGATACTTGAATGGTCGCATATCGTGAAGGGTTGCCGGATGCTGTGTATAAAGTCGCGAATTTGTACTGCTACCTCTCGGAGCTCTTGATACCCGAAAAAAAGGGCTGTATCAGTTTCGAATAAAGTAGGGGTTGTGTGGTTTTAATAAAAAACACAAATTCATGGTAAATCACGAGAATCCGGCGTAAAAAGATAAAAAAGACAACGACACGCGGTGTTCCCAAGCTGTAAAGTGCTTAACCAAAAAGGGTCCACCCACCCAAGTACTGACCAGGGCGAGAAGTGCTTAACTCTGTAAACGTGCGAACTCCAATAAACGCACACGTCCGTAGCTTGCGCCCTTTAGATGATATGCGAATCGGATACTTGAATGGTCGCATATCGTGAAGGGTTGCCGGATGCTGTGTATAAAGTCGCGAATTTGTACTGCTACCTCTCGGAGCTCTTGATACCCGAAAAAAGGGCTGTATCAGTTGCGAATAAAGTAGGGGTTGTGTGGTTTTAATAAAAACACAAATTCATGGTAAATCACGAGAATCCGGCGTAAATAGATAAAAACGAAAACGACACGCGGTGTTCCCAAGCTGTAAAGTGCTTATCGAAGGGTGCACCGAGCGAAGTATGAAGTCGCGAATGTCTTCAACTCTGGAGCTCGAACTCCGAATAAACGGCGACAGTTCGTAAAGGCGTTGGGTCCTTATAACATAGCGAATCGGATCTTCGCAAATGTCAATAGCTCGTGAAGCGGTGTCCGATGCTGTAAAGTCATACAAGCACGCGAAATTAGTCCTGCGTACTCTTCTCGGAGTATTGATACCCGAAAAAAAGGGTGTATCAGTTTGAGATAAATAGCGAGGCCTCTTCTGCAATCTATTAGTGGTATACGAGACGTCTAAACATAAGAGAAATGACGAACGCGTACTGTAAAGTCTATTTCGAGAATCCACCCTACTGCAAGTATTGGACCAGGTCCCCGATGACAGCTGCTTAACTCTGTAAACGCGCGAACTCCAATAAACGCACACGTCCGTAGCTTGGGCCCTTTAGATGATATGCGAATCGGATACTTGAATGGTCGCATATCGTGAAGGGTTGCCGGATGCTGTGTATAAAGTCGCGAATTTGTCCTGCGACCTCTCGGAGCTCTTGATACCCGAAAAAGGGCTGTATCAGTTTCGAATAAAGTAGGGGTTGTGTGGTTTTAATAAAAACACAAATTCAGGGTAAATCACGAGAATCCGGCGTAAAAGATAAAAAGACAACGACACGCGGTGTTCCCAAGCTGTAAAGTGCTTATGCGAAGGTGCACCTAGCGAAAATTGACAGTCCGAGTTTTCTTCAAATTACTGAAAATGTAATATACGACGGCCGAGAAGTGGACGTAAAGGCGAGATAATAGTCCTTATAACATAGCGAGCGCACTCTTCTGCAAATGTCTATTTGAGGCTGCGTGAGACGATGTACGATCCTTAAATCATACGCAGCACCGAAACTTGCATACCCGAAAACTCGCGTACGGGATTGTTAAAAGATTATGTACCTCATTTCGAGATAATACCAATCACGGAACCCTGCAACCGCTATATGTAATTGAGCACGCGTGTCTAAAAGAAACCAAACCAAAAGGTCCACCCATCCAAGTACTGACCAGGGCGAGAGCTGCTTAACTCTGTAAACGCGCGAACTCCAATAAACGCACACGTCCGTAGCTTGGCCTGCCTTTAGATGATATGCGAATCGGATACTTGAATGGTCGCATATCGTGAAGGGTTGCCGGATGCTGTGTATAAAGTCGCGAATTTGTCCTGCGACCTCTGGGAGCTCTTGATACCCGAAAAAAAGGGCTGTATCAGTTTCGAATAAAGTAGGGGTTGTGTGGTTTTAATAAAAAACACAAATTCAGGGTAAATCACGAGAATCCGGCGTAAAAAGATAAAAAAGACAACGACACGCGGTGTTCCCAAGCTGTAAAGTGCTTAACCAAAAAGGGTCCACCCACCCAAGTACTGACCAGGGCGAGAAGTGCTTAACTCTGTAAACGCGCGAACTTCAATAAACGCACACGTCCGTAGCTTGGGCCCCTTTAGATCATATGCGAATCGGACACTTGAATGGTCGCATATCGTGAAGGGTTGCCGGATGCTGTGTATAAAGTCGCGAATTTGTCCTGCGACCTCTCGGAGCTCTTGATACCCGAAAAAAAGTGCTGTATCAGTTTCGAATAAAGTAGGATTTGTGTGGTTTTAATAAAAAACACAAATTCAGGGTAAATCACGAGAATCCGGCGTAAAAAGATAAAAAAGACAACGACACGCGGTGTTCCCAAGCTGTAAAGTGCTTAACCAAAAAGGGTCCACCCACCCAAGTACTGACCAGGGCGAGAAGTGCTTAATTCTGTAAACGCGCGAACTTCAATAAACGCACACGTCCGTAGCTTTGACCCCTTTAGATGATATGCGAATCGGATACTTGAATGGTCGCATATCGTGAAGGGTTGCCGGATGCTGTGTATAAAGTCGCGAATTTGTCCTGCGACCTCTCGGAGCTCTTGATACCCGAAAAAAAGGGCTGTATCAGTTTCGAATAAAGTAGGGGTTGTGTGGTTTTAATAAAAAACACAAATTCAGGGTAAATCACGAGAATCCGGCGTAAAAAGATAAAAAAGACAACGACACGCTGTGTTACCAAGCTGTAAAGTGCTTAACCAAAAAGGGTCCACCCACCCAAGTACTGACCAGGGCGAGAAGTGCTTAACTCTGTAAACGCGCGAACTTCAATAAACGCACACGTCCGTAGCTTGGGCCCTTTAGATGATATGCGAATCGGATACTTGAATGGTCGCATATCGTGAAGGGTTGCCGGATGCTGTGTATAAAGTCGCGAATTTGTCCTGCGACCTCTCGGAGCTCTTGATACCCGAAAAAAAAAAGGCTGTATCAGTTTCGAATAAAGTAGGGGTTGTGTGGTTTTAATAAAAAACACAAATTCAGGGTAAATCACGAGAATCCGGCGTAAAAAGATAAAAAAGACAACGACACGCGGTGTTCCCAAGCTGTAAAGTGCTTAACCAAAAAGGGTCCACCCACCCAAGTACTGACCAGGGCGAGAAGTGCTTAACTCTGTAAACGCGCGAACTTCAATAAACGCACACGTCCGTAGCTTGGGCCCCTTTAGATGATATGCGAATCGGATACTTGAATGGTCCAATCGTGAAGGGTTGCCGGATGCTGTGTATAAAGTCGCGAATTTGTCCTGCGACCTCTCGGAGCTCTTGATACCCGAAAAAAAGGGCTGTATCAGTTTCGAATAAAGTAGGGGTTGTGTGGTTTTAATAAAAAACACAAATTCAGGGTAAATCACGAGAATCCGGCGTAAAAAGATAAAAAAGACAACGACACGCGGTGTTCCCAAGCTGTAAAGTGCTTAACCAAAAAGGGTCCACCCACCCAAGTACTGACCAGGGCGAGAAGTGCTTAACTCTGTAAACGCGCGAACTTCAATAAACGCACACGTCCGTAGCTTGGGCCTCTTTAGATGATATGCGAATCGGATACTTGAATGGTCGCATATCGTGAAGGGTTGCCGGATGCTGTGTATAAAGTCGCGAATTTGTCCTGCGACCTCTCGGAGCTCTTGATACCCGAAAAAAAGGGCTGTATCAGTTTCGAATAAAGTAGGGGTTGTGTGGTTTTAATAAAAAACACAAATTCAGGGTAAATCACGAGAATCCGGCGTAAAAGATAAAAAGACAACGACACGCGGTGTTCCCAAGCTGTAAAGTGCTTAACCAAAAAGGGTCCACCCACCCAAGTACTGACCAGGGCGAGAAGTGCTTAACTCTGTAAACGCGCGAACTTCAATAAACGCACACGTCCGTAGCTTGGGCCCTTTAGATGATATGCGAATCGGATACTTGAATGGTCGCATATCGTGAAGGGTTGCCGGATGCTGTGTATAAAGTCGCGAATTTGTCCTGCGACCTCTCGGAGCTCTTGATACCCGAAAAAAAGGGCTGTATCAGTTTCGAATAAAGTAGGGGTTGTGTGGTTTTAATAAAAAACACAAATTCAGGGTAAATCACGAGAATCCGGCGTAAAAGATAAAAAGACAACGACACGCGGTGTTCCCAAGCTGTAAAGTGCTTAACCAAAAAGGGTCCACCCACCCAAGTACTGACCAGGGCGAGAAGTGCTTAACTCTGTAAACGCGCGAACTTCAATAAACGCACACGTCCGTAGCTTGGGCCCTTTAGATGATATGCGAATCGGATACTTGAATGGTCGCATATCGTGAAGGGTTGCCGGATGATGTGTATAAAGTCGCGAATTTCTCCAGCGACCTCTCGGAGCTCTTGATACCAGAAAAAAAGCGCTGTATCAGTTTCGAAAAAAGTAGGGATTGTGTTTTTTTAATAAAAAACACAAATTCAGGGTAAATCACGAGAATCCGGCGTAAAAGATAAAAAGACAACGACACGCGGTGTTCCCAAGCTGTAAAGTGCTTAACCAAAAAGGGTCCACCCACCCAAGTACTGACCAGGGCGAGAAGTGCTTACCTCTGTAAACGCGCGAACTTCAATAAACGCACACGTCCGTAGCTTGGGCCTTTAGATGATATGCGAATCGGATACTTGAATGGTCACAAATCGTGAAGGGTTGCCGGATGCTGTGTATAAAGTCGCGAATTTGTCCTGCGACCTCTCGGAGCTCTTGATACCCGAAAAAGGGCTGTATCAGTTTCGAATAAAGTAGGGGTTGTGTGGTTTTAATAAAAACACAAATTCAGGGTAAATCACGAGAATCCGGCGAAAAGATAAAAAGACAACGACACGCGGTGTTCCCAAGCTGTAAAGTGCTTAACCAAAAAGGGTCCACCCACCCAAGTACTGACCAGGGCGAGAAGTGCTTAACTCTGTAAACGCGCGAACTTCAATAAACGCACACGTCCGTAGCTTGGGCCCTTTAGATGATATGCGAATCGGATACTTGAATGGTCGCATATCGTGAAGGGTTGCCGGATGCTGTGTATAAAGTCGCGAATTTGTCCTGCGACCTCTCGGAGCTCTTGATACCCGAAAAAAGGGCTGTATCAGTTTCGAATAAAGTAGGGGTTGTGTGGTTTTAATAAAAACACAAATTCAGGGTAAATCACGAGAATCCGGCGTAAAAGATAAAAGACAACGACACGCGGTGCTCCCAAGCTGTAAAGTGCTTAACCAAATAAGCGGTTTAATTCAAAACAGCAGCAAGCAACCTACAAGTTAATCTTGACCAGGCTAAGCGACGAAAGATGCGGTTAAAATTAACTCTTGATAAAGCCGACGCGATGACTAAAAAAAACACAAAGTCACCATCAAACGCAGGCACGTACCGTAAGACTCATACGGCGACTGCCCTTTAGATGATATGCGAATCGGATACTTGAATGGTCGCATATCGTGAAGGGTTGCCGGATGCTGTGTATAAAGTCGCGAATTTGTCCTGCGACCTCTCGGAGCTCTTGATACCCGAAAAAAAAGGCTGTATCAGTTTCGAATAAAGTAGGGGTTGTGTGGTTTTAATAAAAAACACAAATTCAGGGTAAATCACGAGAATCCGGCGTAAAAGATAAAAGACAACGACACGCGGTGTTCCCAAGCTGTAAAGTGCTTATGCGAATGCACCTAGCGAAAATTGGAAGTCCGCGTTTTCTTCAAATTACTCGAAAATGTAATATACAACGGCCGAGAAGTGGACGTAAAGGCGAGATAATAGTCCTTATAACATAGCGAGCGCACTCTTCTGCAAATTCTATTTGAGCTGCGTGAGACGATGTACGATCCTTAAATCATACGCAGCACCGAAACTTGCATCGAACTCGCGTACGGGATTGTTAAAAAATTATGTACTCTCATTTCGAAATATACTACACGGCCCTGCAACTGCTATATGTATTGGTACGCTGCTAAAAAAAAAACCAAACCAAAAACGGTCCACCCATCCAAGTACTGACCAGGGCGAGAGCTGCTTAACTCTGTAAACGCGCGAACTCCAATAAACGCGCACGTCCGTAACTTGGGCACCTTTAGATGATATGCGAATCGGATACTTGAATGGTCGCATATCGTGAAGGGTTGCCGGATGCTGTGTATAAAGTCGGGAATTTGTCCTGCGACCTCTCGGAGCTCTTGATACCCGAAAAAAAGGGCTGTATCAGTTTCGAATAAAGTAGGGGTTGTGTGGTTTTAATAAAAAACACAAATTCAGGGTAAATCACGAGAATCCGGCGTAAAAAGATAAAAAAGACAACGACACGCGGTGTTCCCAAGCTGTAAAGTGCTTATGCAGAATGCACCTAGCGAAAATTGGACAGTCCGGAGTTTTCTTCAAATTACTCGAAAATGTAATATACGACGGCCGAGAAGTGGACGTAAAGGCGAGATAATAGTCCTTATAACATAGCGAGCGCACTCTTCTGCAAATGTCTATTTGAGGCTGCGTGAGACGATAAGTACGATTCCTTAAATCATACGCAGCTACCGAAAAGGCTTGCATTCGAACTCGCGTACGGGATTGTTAAAAAATTATGTACCCTCATTTCGAGATATACTACACGGCCCTGCAACTGCTATATGTATTGGTACGCTGCTAAAAAAAAAAACAAACCTAAAACGGTCCACCCATCCAAGTACTGACCAGGGCGAGAGCTGCTTAACTCTGTAAACGCGCGAACTCCAATAAACGCACACGTCCGTAGTTTGGGCCCCTTGGGCCCCTTTAGATTATATGCGAATCGGAAACTTGAATGGTCGCATATCGTGAAGGGTTGCCGGATGCTGTGTATAAAGTCGCGAATTTGTCCTGCGACCTCTCGGAGCTCTTGATACCCGAAAAAAAGGGCTGTATCAGTTTCGAATAAAGTAGGGGTTGTGTGGTTTTAATAAAAAACACAAATTCAGGGTAAATCACGAGAATCCGGCGTAAAAAGATAAAAAAGACAACGACACGCAGTGTTCCCAAGCTGTAAAGTGCTTAACCAAAAAGGATCCACCCACCCAAATACTGACCAGGGCGAGAAGTGCTTAGCTCTGTAAACGCGCGAACTTCAATAAACGCACACGTCCGTAGCTTGGGCCCCTTTAGATGATATGCGAATCGGATACTTGAATGGTCGCATATCGTGAAGGGTTGCCGGATGCTGTGTATAAAGTCGCGAATTTGTCCTGCGACCTCTCGGAGCTCTTGATACCCGAAAAAAGGGGCTGTATCAGTTTCGAATAAAGTAGGGGTTGTGTGGTTTTAATAAAAAACATAAATTCAGGGTAAATCACGAGAATCCGGCGTAAAAAGATAAAAAAGAAAACGACACGCGGTGTTCCCAAGCTGTAAAGTGCTTAACCAAAAAGGGTCCACCCACCCAAGTACTGAGCAGGGCGAGAAGTGCTTAACTCTGTAAACGCGCGAACTTCAATAAACGCACACGTCCGTAGCTTGGGCCCCTTTAGATGATATGCGAATCGGATTCTTGAATGGTCGCAAATCGTGAAGGGTTGCCGGATGCTGTGTATAAAGTCGCGAATTTGTCCTGCGACCTCTCGGAGCTCTTGATACCCGAAAAAAAAGGCTGTATCAGTTTCGAATAAAGTAGGGGTTGTGTGGTTTTAATAAAAAACACAAATTCAGGGTAAATCACGAGAATCCGGCGTAAAAAGATAAAAAAGACAACGACACGCGGTGTTCCCAAGCTGTAAAGTGCTTATGCGAATGCACCTAGCGAAAATTGGAAGTCCGCGTTTTCTTCAAATTACTCGAAAATGTAATATACAACGGCCGAGAAGTGGACGTAAAGGCGAGATAATAGTCCTTATAACATAGCGAGCGCACTCTTCTGCAAATTCTATTTGAGCTGCGTGAGACGATGTACGATCCTTAAATCATACGCAGCACCGAAACTTGCATCGAACTCGCGTACGGGATTGTTAAAAAATTATGTACCTCATTTCGAGATATACTACACGGCCCTGCAACTGCTATATGTATTGGCACGTTGCTAAAAAAAAAAAACAACAAAAACGGTCCACCCATCCAAGTACTGACCAGGGCGAGAGCTGCTTAGCTCTGTAAACGCGCGAACTTCAATAAACGCACACGTCCGTAGCTTGGGCCCCTTTAGATGATATGCGAATCGGATACTTGAATGGTCGCATATCGTGAAGGGTTGCCGGATGCTGTGTATAAAGTCGCGAATTTGTCCTGCGACCTCTCGGAGCTCTTGATACCCGAAAAAAAGGGCTGTATCAGTTTCGAATAAAGTAGGGGTTGTGTGGTTTTAATAAAAAACACAAATTCAGGGTAAATCACGAGAATCCGGCGTAAAAAGATAAAAAAGACAACGACACGCGGTGTTCCCAAGCTGTAAAGTGCTTATGCGAATGCACCTTGCGAAAATTGGAAGTCCGCGTTTTCTTCCAATTACTCGAAAATGTAATATACGACGGCCGAGAAGTGGACGTAAAGGCGAGATAATAGTCCTTATAACATAGCGAGCGCACTCTTCTGCAAATTCTATTTGAGCTGCGTGAGACGATGTACGATCCTTAAATCATACGCAGCACCGAAACTTGCATCGAACTCGCGTACGGGATTGTTAAAAAATTATGTACTCTCATTTCGAGATATACTACACGGCCCTGCAACTGCTATATGTATTGGTACGCTGCTAAAAAAAAAAAACCAAACCAAAAACGGTCCACCCATCCAAGTACTGACCAGGGCGAGAGCTGCTTAACTCTGTAAACGCGCGAACTCCAATAAACGCACACGTCCGTAGCTTGGGCACCTTTAGATGATATGCGAATCGGATACTTGAATGGTCGCATATCGTGAAGGGTTGCCGGATGCTGTGTATAAAGTCGCGAATTTGTCCTGCGACCTCTCGGAGCTCTTGATACCCGAAAAAAAGGGCTGTATCAGTTTCGAATAAAGTAGGGGTTGTGTGGTTTTAATAAAAAACACAAATTCAGGGTAAATCACGAGAATCCGGCGTAAAAAGATAAAAAAGACAACGACACGCGGTGTTCCCAAGCTGTAAAGTGCTTATGCGAATGCACCTAGCGAAAATTGGAAGCTGACCAGGGCGAGAGCTGCTTAGCTCTGTAAACGCGCGAACTTCAATAAACGCACACGTCCGTAGCTTGGGCCCCTTTAGATGATATGCGAATCGGATACTTGAATGGTCGCATATCGTGAAGGGTTGCCGGATGCTGTGTATAAAGCCGCGAATATGTCCTGCGACCTCTCGGAGCTCTTGATACCCGAAAAAGGGCTGTATCAGTTTCGAATAAAGTAGGGGTTGTGTGGTTTTAATAAAAAACACAAATTCAGGGTAAATCACGAGAATCCGGCGTAAAAAGATAAAAAAGACAACGACACGCGGTGTTCCCAAGCTGTAAAGTGCTTATGCGAATGCACCTAGCGAAAATTGGAAGTCCGCGTTTTCTTCCAATTACTCGAAAATGTAATATACAACGGCCGAGAAGTGGACGTAAAGGCGAGATAATAGTCCTTATAACATAGCGAGCGCACTCTTCTGCAAATTCTATTTGAGCTGCGTGAGACGATGTACGATCCTTAAATCATACGCAGCACCGAAACTTGCATCGAACTCGCGTACGGGATTGTTAAAAAATTATGTACTCTCATTTCGAGATATACTACACGGCCCTGCAACTGCTATATGTATTGGCACGTTGCTAAAAAGAAAAAAAAACAACAAAAACGGTCCACCCATCCAAGTACTGACCAGGGCGAGAGCTGCTTAGCTCTGTAAACGCGCGAACTTCAATAAACGCACACGTCCGTAGCTTGGGCCCCTTTAGATGATATGCGAATCGGATACTTGAATGGTCGCATATCGTGAAGGGTTGCCGGATGCTGTGTATAAAGTCGCGAATTTGTCCTGCGACCTCTCGGAGCTCTTGATACCCGAAAAAAAGGGCTGTATCAGTTTCGAATAAAGTAGGGGTTGTGTGGTTTTAATAAAAAACACAAATTCAGGGTAAATCACGAGAATCCGGCGTAAAAAGATAAAAAAGACAACGACACGCGGTGTTCCCAAGCTGTAAAGTGCTTATGCGAATGCACCTAGCGAAAATTGGAAGTCCGCGTTTTCTTCAAATTACTCGAAAATGTAATATACGACGGCCGAGAAGTGGACGTAAAGGCGAGATAATAGTCTTTATAACATAGCGAGCGCACTCTTCTGCAAATTCTATTTGAGCTGCGTGAGACGATGTACGATCCTTAAATCATACGCAGCACCGAAACTTGCATCGAACTCGCGTACGGGATTGTTAAAAATTATGTACTCTCATTTCGAGATATACTACACGGCCCTGCAACTGCTATATGTATTGGCACGTTGCTAAAAAGAAAAAAAAAACAACAAAAACGGTCCACCCATCCAAGTACTGACCAGGGCGAGAGCTGCTTAGCTCTGTAAACGCGCGAACTTCAATAAACGCACACGTCCGTAGCTTGGGCCCCTTTAGATGATATGCGAATCGGATTCTTGAATGGTCGCAAATCGTGAAGGGTTGCCGGATGCTGTGTATAAAGTCGCGAATTTGTCCTGCGACCTCTCGGAGCTCTTGATACCCGAAAAAAAGGGCTGTATCAGTTTCGAATAAAGTAGGGGTTGTGTGGTTTTAATAAAAAACACAAATTCAGGGTAAATCACGAGAATCCGGCGTAAAAAGATAAAAAAGACAACGACACGCGGTGTTCCCAAGCTGTAAAGTGCTTATACGAATGCACCTAGCGAAAATTGGAAGTCCGCGTTTTCTTCAAATTACTCGAAAATGTAATATACGACGGCCAAGAAGTGGACGTAAAGGCGAGATAATAGTCTTTATAACATAGCGAGCGCACTCTTCTGCAAATTCTATTTGAGCTGCGTGAGACGATGTACGATCCTTAAATCATACGCAGCACCGAAACTTGCATCGAACTCGCGTACGGGATTGTTAAAAAATTATGTACTCTCATTTCGAGATATACTACACGGCCCTGCAACTGCTATATGTATTGGCACGTTGCTAAAAAGAAAAAAAAAACAACAAAAACGGTCCACCCATCCAAGTACTGACCAGGGCGAGAGCTGCTTAGCTCTGTAAACGCGCGAACTCCAATAAACGCACACGTCCGTAGCTTGGGCCCCTTGGGTCCCTTTAGATGATACGCGAATCGGAAACTTGAATGGTCGCATATCGTGAAGGGTTGCCGGATGCTGTGTATAAAGTCGCGAATTTGTCCTGCGACCTCTCGGAGCTCTTGATACCCGAAAAGAAGGGCTGTATCAGTTTCGAATAAAGTAGGGGTTGTGTGGTTTTAATAAAAAACACAAATTCAGGGTAAATCACGAGAATCCGGCGTAAAAAGATAAAAAAGACAACGACACGCGGTGTTCCCAAGCTGTAAAGTGCTTAACCAAAAAGGGTCCACCCACCCAAGTACTGACCAGGGCGAGAGGTGCTTAACTCTGTAAACGCGCGAACTCCAATAAACGCACACGTCCGTAGCTTGGGCCCCTTTAGATGATATGCGAATCGGATACTTGAATGGTCGCATATCGTGAAGGGTTGCCGGATGCTGTGTATAAAGTCGCGAATTTGTCCTGCGACCTCTCGGAGCTCTTGATACCCGAAAAAAAGGGCTGTATCAGTTTCGAATAAAGTAGGGGTTGTGTGGTTTTAATAAAAAACACAAATTCAGGGTAAATCACGAGGATCCGGCGTAAAAAGATAAAAAAGACAACGACACGCGGTGTTCCCAAGCTGTAAAGTGCTTATGCGAATGCACCTAGCGAAAATTGGAAGTCCGCGTTTTCTTCAAATTACTCGAAAATGTAATATACGACGGCCGAGAAGTGGACGTAAAGGCGAGATAATAGTCCTTATAACATAGCGAGCGCACTTTTCTGCAAATTCTATTTGAGCTGCGTGAGACGATGTACGATCCTTAAATCATACGCAGCACCGAAACTTGCATCGAACTCGCGTACGGGATTGTTAAAAAATTATGTACTCTCATTTCGAGATATACTACACCGCCCTGCAACTGCTATATGTATTGGCACGTTGCTAAAAAGAAAAAAAAACAACAAAAACGGTCCACCCATCCAAGTACTGACCAGGGCGAGAGCTGCTTAACTCTGTAAACGCGCGAACTCCAATAAACGCACACGTCCGTAGCTTGGGCACCTTTAGATGATATGCGAATCGGAAACTTGAATGGTTGCATATCGTAAAGGGTTGCCGGATGCTGTATATAAAGTCGCGAATTTGTCCTGCTACCTCTCGGAGCTCTTGATACCCGAAAAAAAGAGCTGTATCAGTTTCGTATAAAGGAGGGGTTGTGTGGTTTTAATAAAAAACACAAATTCAGGGTAAATCACGAGAATCCGGCGTAAAAAGATAAAAAAGACAACGACACGCGGTGTTCCCAAGCTGTAAAGTGCTTAACCAAAAAGGGTCCACCCACCCAAGTACTGACCAGGGCGAGAGCTGCTTAACTCTGTAAACGCGAGAACTCCAATAAACGCACACGTCCGTAGCTTGGGCACCTTTAGTTGATATGCGAATCGGAAACTTGAATGGTCGCATATCGTAAAGGGTTGCTGGATGCTGTGTATAAAGTCGCGAATTTGTCCTGCTACCTCTCGGAGCTCTTGATACCCGAAAAAAAGAGCTGTATCAGTTTCGAATAAAGGAGGGGTTGTGTGGTTTTAATAAAAAACACAAATTCAGGGTAAATCACGAGAATCCGGCGTAAAAAGATAAAAAAGACAACGACACGCGGTGTTCCCAAGCTGTAAAGTGCTTAACCAAAAAGGGGGCACCCACCCAAGTACTGACCAGGGCGAGAGCTGCTTAACTCTGGAAACGCGCGAACTCCAATAAACGCACACGTCCGTAGCTTGGGCACCTTTAGATGATATGCGAATCGGAAACTTGAATGGTTGCATATCGTAAAGGGTTGCCGGATGCTGTATATAAAGTCGCGAATTTGTCCTGCTACCTCTCGGAGCTCTTGATACCCGAAAAAAAGAGCTGTATCAGTTTCGAATAAAGGAGGGGTTGTGTGGTTTTAATAAAAAACACAAATTCAGGGTAAATCACGAGAATCCGGCGTAAAAGATAAAAGACAACGACACGCGGTGTTCCCAAGCTGTAAAGTGCTTATGCGAATTCACCTAGCGAAAATTGGAAGTCCGCGTTTTCTTCAAATTACTCGAAAATGTAATATACGACGGCCGAGAAGTGGACGTAAAGGCGAGATAATAGTCCTTATAACATAGCGAGCGCACTCTTCTGCAAATTCTATTTGAGCTGCGTGAGACGATGTACGATCCATAAATCATACGCAGCACCGAAACTTGCATCGAACTCGCGTACGGGATTGTTAAAAAATTATGTACTCTCATTTCGAGATATACTACACGGCCCTGCAACTGCTATATGTATTGGCACGTTACTAAAAAAGAAAAAAAAACCAACAAAAGCGGTCACCCATCCAAGTACTGACCAGGGCGAGAGCTGCTTAACTCTGTAAACGCGCGAACTACAATAAACGCACACGTCCGTAGCTTGGGCCTCTTTAGATGAATATGCGAATCGGAAACTTGAATGGTCGCATATCGTGAAGGGTTGCCGGATGCTGTGTTTAAAGTCGCGAATTTGTCCTGCGACCTCTCGGAGCTCTTGATACCCGAAAAAAAGGGCTGTATCAGTTTCGAATAAAGAGGGGTTGTGTGGTTTTAATAAAAACACAAATTCAGGGTAAATCACGAGAATCCGGCGTAAAAGATAAAAAGACAACGACACGCGGTGTTCCCAAGCTGTAAAGTGCTTATGCGAATCACCTAGCGAAAATTGAAGTCCGCGTTTTCTTCAAATTACTCGAAAATGTAATATACGACGGCCGAGAAGTGGACGTAAAGGCGAGATAATAGTCCTTATAACATAGCGAGCGCACTTTTCTGCAAATTTATTTGAGCTGCGTGAGACGATGTACGATCCTAAATCATACGCAGCACCGAAACTTGCATCGAACTCGCGTACGGGATTGTTAAAAAATTATGTACTCTCATTTCGAGATATACTACACGGCCCTGCAACTGCTATATGTATTGGCACGTTGCTAAAAAAGAAAAAAAAACCAACAAAAGCGGTCCACCCATCCAAGTACTGACCAGGGCGAGAGCTGCTTAACTCTGTAAACGCGCGAACTCCAATAAACGCACACGTCCGTAGCTTGGGCACCTTTAGATGATATGCGAATCGGAAACTTGAATGGTCGCATATCGTAAAGGGTTGCCGGATGCTGTGTATAAAGTGGCGAATTTGTCCTGCTACCTCTCGGAGCTCTTGATACCCGAAAAAAAGAGCTGTATCAGTTTCGAATAAAGGGGGTTGTGTGGTTTTAATAAAAACACAAATTCAGGGTAAATCACGAGAATCCGGCGTAAAAGATAAAAAGACAACGACACGCGGTGTTCCCAAGCTGTAAAGTGCTTAACCAAAAAGGGTCCACCCACCCAAGTACTGACCAGGGCGAGAGCTGCTTAACTCTGGAAACGCGCGAACTCCAATAAACGCACACGTCCGTAGCTTGGGCCCCTTTAGATGATATGCGAATCGGATACTTGAATGGTCGCATATCGTGAAGGGTTGCCGGATGCTGTATAAAGTCGCGAATTTGTCCTGCGACCTCTCGGAGCTCTTGATACCCGAAAAAGGGCTGTATCAGTTTCGAATAAAGTAGGGGTTGTGTGGTTTTAATAAAAAACACAAATTCAGGGTAAATCACGAGAATCCGGCGTAAAAAGATAAAAAAGACAACGACACGCGGTGTTCCCAAGCTGTAAAGTGCTTATGCGAATGCACCTAGCGAAAATTGGGAAGTCCGCGTTTTCTTCAAATTACTCGAAAATGTAATATACGACGGCCGAGAAGTGGGCGTAAAGGCGAGATAATAGTCCTTATAACATAGCGAGCGCACTCTTCTGCAAATTCTATTTGAGCTGCGTGAGACGATGTACAATCCTTAAATCATACGCAGCACCGAAACTTGCATCGAACTCGCGTACGGGATTGTTAAAAATTATGTACTCTCATTTCGAGATATACTACACGGCCCTGCAATTGCTATATGTATTGACACGTTGCTAAAAAAGAAAAAAAAACAACAAAAACGGTCCACCCATCCAAGTACTGACCAGGGCGAGAGTTGCTTAACTCTGGAAACGCGCGAACTCTAATAAACGCACACGTCCGTAGCTTGGGAGAGTAGGAGAGTTAAATTAAGATATCATCATAAATTAGGATAGATTCGGGAATAGGAATTGTACATATCGAAAATATTAGAAAACAATAAAGCATAGGATAGGTCAATTATAAATTAGGATAGATTCGGGAATAGGAATTGTACATATTGAAAATATTAGAAAACAATAAAACATAAGATAGGTTAATAATAATTAGGATAGGTTTAGGATAAATAGGAGTAACATAGATTGATCTAAAAAGGGAGTGATTTATTGGATATAGGAAAAGATGATGATGTTTATGAGAAATAAGAAAAGGTATAGATAAGTTGGGGATAGATAAATAGAAGGGGTCTATTAAAAACATAAAAAGATGAAAATACGTTGTATAAATTGATGATAAATAAAAAAGGTATGCGAATAGGGATATAGAGACAAGAGAAATATGAAGAGATGAAGAATTATAAATAAATAGGAAAAGTATTGAATAGGGACATAGAGACAAGAGAAATATGAAGAGATGATGAAGTATATGTAAATATGAGAAAAAAATAAAAATAGAAGAAGTTTATGTAAATAGTAAAAGTATGGGTAGATAGGTAGTGAAATATTAGTAAAGCACAATAGGTAGTATGTAAATAGAAGAAGTTTATGTAAATAAAAAAAGTATGGATAGATAAGTAGTGAAATACTAATAGATTATAATAAAACAATAGTAATAAAATTTAGGATGAATAGGTGTATAGGTATAATATAGATCAAAATAGGAATTGGAATGTAAAAATAATGTAGGAGTTGTGTATATAGTAAAATAAAATAAAAATAAAATAATTTTGGACCAATGTAAATTTTGTCTCACGTTGGGCGCCAAAACTAACATTTTTCCAAAAAAAATTATTTTAATTTGGGGGTTTAATGCTGTAATTATAGGGTTAATTTAGGGGTAGGTTAAGTCATAGGGGTCGTAGAATAAACAAAAGAAAACCCCAAATAACAAAAGCACATAATTACAGATATTAGAAGAGTAAACAGGTCATTATGAATATTGTTAGTTGAGAGCACACTGTATATAACATTACAAGCGATTAAACGCATATCCAAAAGTAGCTACGAGCAAAGATAAGAATTTAAAAATGTAACTAAATGCATCGAAATTAAATCAAGGGAAAACCTGTATGAATTGGCTAGATAAATATTTAACAAGTGCGTTAATATATCATCATTTACGCAGGCAGAAGTAATGTATT
This sequence comes from Platerodrilus igneus, assembly GCA_036346225.1. Lineage (NCBI taxonomy): Eukaryota > Metazoa > Arthropoda > Insecta > Coleoptera > Lycidae > Platerodrilus > Platerodrilus igneus. Next base: position 18,532 of record JARFIW010001679.1, read on the forward strand.
ATTTGGAAAGCGTACGTGCTAGAAAAGTATTACATTTGTTCAAAAATCCAATTTAACTAGGAAATAAACAAACACCAAATTTATTTCTATTTGGATTAGAATAAAGCAAACAACAATAATACGTGATTTGATGAACGAAGGTTCCTGGGATTTCTGAATTAAATGTGATGCTATGTGAATAAATTACGTGACAACTTGAGCGTTCTTCCATACAATTAAACTACACAATTGGTAAAGTTTCCGAAATAACACAAGAGATAAGACAATTGGTGTCGCCCAACACGTGGAAACAACGACTCGCAAACAAAGGGGCAAGGCCTATAAATATGATAACAATTGAACAACGAGTTAGTATACATTTGAAACTGGGCAGTCACTATACTCAAAAGTGCCAAATTATTCACGCAAACAGTTAATTAAAAGCAAAGTGAAAATCATTTTTATAAGACTGTAACAATTGTGTAAGCGAGCCGTTCTACTACAGACGTAAGTAAACCAGATTTAGTGAAATTACACAATTTCTAAAAATAAATAAAACAGGGCTCTTAAACACGATCTTGGGTACGATTTTGGATACGATTTTTGGATACGAGTCAGGAAGACTCTGGAGACTGCTGCCTGTTAAATTAATCACTGACATGGTAAATATTCTATTACTGTTTCGTTAATTACGGAGATGGAAAACCTTTTATTGGAATAAACTTATTAATAACGATTTGGATAGTATTTTGGTTGGATGTCAACTTTCAAATTCGACTCAAAACATTAAGACTAGACACGAGAACTCATGGGGATGCAGAGAAACTACTGAACCACTCCAGGTTACATATTTTGATATGATTTATTTCTGTAAACTGTTTTAATTCAATAATAATTCAAAAATGTAAGAAACGACAAAACCGGGGTTTCTTTGATAAATTTATGAAAGGCAATAGGCATCTTAAAACGTTTCAAAAGGTCTCTAAATACAATAAAAAGCTCGTTTTGCTGGCTTCATTTTCTCAAAATCTGACAGATGTAAATAATTTAAAAAAGGGAAGATATTTAAAAAAAAGGTTGTAAATATTTAATCATTATACTGTGTATTGTAGAATTGCTTTATTTAATTGTAGAGTCC
>JARFIW010001680.1:1200000-1665000 GCA_036346225.1 Platerodrilus igneus
GTAAATAGCACTAGGAGTTAGAAAACCACATTTACTTAGCATTAAAAGTAGGGAATTTGTATATTATGCAAAGCGCAAACATTTAGCACCCTTTATAAGGATCGCAACTGACTTAAATTAATGCCGAGTAGCATAACATTCAACAGTACACACACATGCAGCAAAAGAAATAACTCTACACGCAGGCAAACTTGTTCTAAATCAAAAATATTCAAAGAATGTAAAATTAAAACGCGTGAAATGCAGTAAAAACCTAGAAAATCAAAATGCATTTCATACTAAACAAGTGGTAATGAAATCAGATAGCATAGTGTCCTGATAAGAAACGCATTCTTCAAAATAAATACGTTTGGAAACGCAAAAATGTAAGCAGAGAGATGTTAATTTACGTCACTTTGCCTACGTGATTTTCTACATGAAGGTAATGCCAAAAGTATTATCTTGACAAACAACGCCATAAGTGAAATTACGTGCCAACCTGAATTAGAAATTTCTGTAACAACATCAAAACGGACGCTATAAATTAAACACGAACCAGAAATATACGAACACCTACGTGATCAACGGACCGATTCTATAAGGCAATATCAGTGATAAACCTGTAAAGACCCACAAATATCCAAAACAACTGATGGTTGGTCATACACTTTAAACAACAGCGCAGATAATCCAATGAATTTAAACGGGGTGTAGGCTATATAATGTGGCAGGTTTGATAAGCGAACAGTTTTAATTTGAACCACGTACAAGCTGTATCACTGTTACTTAAGAATTTCCGCCTCAAGTAAATATTCGAATTAAACAATGAAAAATTTGTGAAAAGTGATGTTATAAAACATTTCGAATTAACTATAGCAAAAATATATGAGACAAAGCTTTTTGTTTTCTAGGAAACGTAATTGGAAATTTATTAATTAATTTAGCTAAAATATTTATAACTTAGGGCTCTAAGGAAATTCTAAGGCTAAATGTAAGGACACTCTAAGTACAATACTCTAAGAATAAATCTAAGGAGATTACGACGTTATGAAAATTTAAGGCAGATCGCATTCAACGGGGTAGAACTTTGAGACTAAGCAACTCAACTAAAAGCAATATTGGGGTATTGATCCACGGCACGCAGCTGAAAGACGCTCAAGGAAAACTACAAGTCTGAACTATCTAGCATAAGACATTATTTACTATCTATTATATTTGAACATTGATTATATTAAGGCATTATTTTCTACTTAGTATTTTTGAACGCATTTTCAACTTGAATAATTTATGTAAGGATTCAACAAAAATTTATTTTGATACGTGAAAAACTTCGTAAACAAGTAAAATTTTTGAACGTTCAGAGAAATTTCCAGTAGAGTACAAACGACATTTTGCTGGCTTTAAAATAAGAAAAGCTTTAAATTTTGGAGACAAATGATTTAAAATTTATTGTCATTTGATTCAGGGACTAATTTTATCATACTGTCAAACAGATTAAGCTGTCTCATTATACAAATATTAATCGACTTCGTTTTATCATTCAAAGCAGATAAAGTTTTAGGGAAAAGGAGTAAACTATTTGATTATCGTAACGTTGTGCACTCTGTGTGAATTAAACTGGACTAGCCGAGGCAGATTTAAAATTTCAGAAGATTAAAATACACAGAGCGGTGGTGATCAGAAGAAGACTGTTTAAATAACTAAATCGACATGCAGCGTTATCATATCGATATATATATATTTATATATATATTGCTGTGAAACCTACAAAGAGCCTCTCCATTAATCTTAAACTAAGGTTTTCAAATCGAGCCCCACAGATTGGGCGTCAAGAATGCTGTGAAACCTTTTAAATTAACTGGTCCGTTGACTTTCTTCTGTTAATCGCCTCGGCTGCTCACCTACTTAAAACTAACATCCTCATTCGTAAAAAAAATTCATTCCTACCACAAACATCAACGTTTACTCTATTTACATCAATATTCATAATACATTAAAATTTCAAAATTAAATTTCAGCATAAATTTCAGTATCAGAAAACTTCAAGATTTCAACACACACCAAAACATCAAAAATCGAACAACAAAGCATAAGTTACCTGAAGGTTAATGCACTCGTGGCTCCAATGTACATCGTCCTCTGTTAATTACACCATTCCAACTGGGTTATGTTTAGGTCCTCGGATTACTGGTCGCCTTTAAAATTTTCTACACCACCATTCATCTAAAGTTGTTTCAGTGCTTTTCCGGAACTCATCTGTGTATATCTGTATCTTGTTCTGTGTATTTCTTTCACGCTATACGCCAAAACTGCCTACTTTTGTTTATTCATTTGTCGTTGCAAATTTGAATAATTGGTACAGTACTCGCAATTATACCTAGACTTTATTACCTTGCATCTTCTTTTCTAAGTGCACTAAATTACTTTCATTGTAGCACGTAAAGAACAAACTGTTTTAAAGTATTAAATAATCACCAAAATATACGAACAAACTGTTTAAATTATTGAATCAAAATCGAAAAATTAAGAGAGAGAAACTCATATTAACCCGGGTATATATAATCGCTAGACTATACGTCGCTTTTGTCCCCAAAATGGACAGTTTCTAGAATTTCGCATACTATGTTTCCATCTCGACCGCCCGGCACGCGGTTCTTATTAAATTTGCACTCACACCAGTTAAATCTCAGAAATTTTACACACGGCACGCAACGTCTGAGAACAAATTAATTTTGTATAGAAATGTTATTTTTACACCTCTCATGTTTACCTCTTATTTTCAACCAATCGCAACCCAGTGACGTTGCTCAAATCACGCCTTTTACTATATGTGTCTCTGTCTTGCGCATATTATCTGTCTCTATCTACCCTGTTCTGAGTGGTACTAATCGATATTCTTTAGTATCGGTTATTTTCAACCACGTGGACTGTGAAATAACCTACCTTATTAGCATTGCCCGTGAATATTAAGCGACGGTTTCTCCAACATTCTCTGTAGCCATTTGTTATCTGCAAAATTTACGCAGAACGAGACTTTTAAAAATACGCAGGTGTTCAATCGTCCTACTTCTAAATAACACTTTTACGATTTGAATATTATTGGGTTTTTACAAGTTTTTATGCATATTAAATGTTACTAATGGTTCAATTAACTCCAATTAAAATAATACCCTTTAATTTTTAGTGAATCCTAATTAAATATTCAATTATTATTTGTACATTTTGTTTAATACTCGTTACTTAAACTTGAATTAATTAATATAAATTTTGCACGTAATTTCCATGTGTTTCTTTACTTGGAATAATTAAACTACACGTTGAGCATTTTAATACTGCTCCTTTTTATAGAAAGCGTCTTGTAAATAATTTAAATTTCTTATTTTTAATGAAACGAATGAATTTTCATTCTCCACGGTTTTTTTTTAATAAAGCGTATTATCTAATAAAATTCCTTATACACGGTGATTAAAATTATTTGATGTAATTAATTAATTTTCTACCCTGGTCTAAATATGAGTAATATATATATATATATATATATATATATATATATATTTATATATATATTGCTGTGAATCTTCTCATATCTCCCGGTACTGGCCCTTCCAAAAAAAACATTCGAGCCCCACAGTTTGGGCGTCAAGAAATGCTGTGAATCCTTTAAAATCCGTGAACTACGCTTTTCGCCTCGGCTGCTCACCTAATGTTATAAACCTCCTCATTCATAAAAAAAAACAAACACATTCCTACCAAAAACATCAACGTTAACTCTATTTACATCAATATTCAGAATACATTAAAATTTCAAATTTAAAACTCAGCATAAATTTCAGTTTTAAAAAGAATTTCAAGATTAATTTTATCATCATTTTACTGTGCATCCACAATTAAAGTCCTTGTTGGATGCCTACTAATTAATATAACAATATAAGCAGACCGGAGTCTGAGTATAAAGGAGCATCTACCACCCTTTACGTTAATTAACCAGGTTCGTCTAATTGAGCTCAAAGACATACCCAAATTTTCATCATATTCCCGAACATCAAAACAAAATACCCCTTTTTACTTAAACAAGCAAATTTCATCTTAAAATTAAACTTTTATGGTTAGAACAATTTCACTAATGTCCATTTAAAGTAAATCAATTATAAAGTCATTCAATACACACAAAAATGTCAAACAAAATAGTATAATTTACCTGAAGGTTACTGTCCTCGTAGCTTCAAAGTATCGTTTCTTTAGTTAATCACACCATTCAACAGGATTATATTTACGGCTTCTGATTCTCTACGCTTTTAAAATTTGCTCCATCACCATTCATTCAAAGTCGTTTCTGGGCCTTTCCGGAACTCATCTGTGTTTATCTGACCCTTGATTCATGGATCCAGACACGTATTTGAACCATTTAATTATTAACACCCCCGGAAAATAGCAAAGAAATTCATGCTTCTGTCACCAATATATACGCCAAAACTGCCTACTTTTGTGTATACATTCGTCGTTGTAAATTTTGCTAATTGATACAGTGAAACTAAATTTTATTACCTCGTATCTAAGTGCACTGAAGTACATTCATGTTAGCACGTAAATAACAAGCTATTTTGAATCACTAAAATATACTAGCAAACTTTAAATTATTTAATCAAACTAAAATGCACGGTTTAATATCTTCAATCAAGTCGCGTATGTACGAGCTTTTAACGCATCGAATCGTCAAAAGTCTCCGAGGGCTTGTTTATCTTCATCTCGGTATATATAGCAAAAAGCCTGTCTGTCGGTCGGTTCCCCAAAACGGCCAGTTTCTAGAATTTCGTCATTCTATGTTCCCATTCCGTAGCCTGGCATGCGATTTTTACGAATTGTGCACTCGCCTCAGTTAAATCTCAGAAAATTTCCACACGGCACGCAACGTCTGAGAATACTAATTAATTTTGTACAGAAATTGTTGTTTCTACCTCTCATATATGCATCCTATTTTTAACCAATCGCAACCCCATGACGTTGCTTAAATCCCGCCTTTTACAATATGTGTCTTTGCTTGACGCATTTTCTCTTTCCTTCTCTAACCTGTTCGTATTGGTGCAAATTGATACTCTTCATTATCGATTATATCAGTCCACGCGGACTGTTATCTGGGTTTAATAACCCCGTATCGCACATTCTCGTGAATACTAAGCCCCGGTTTCTCCAAGATTCTTTGTAAACATTAATTATCTGCAAACTTTTCGCCGAATGTGATATTTAAACTACGCAGGTGTTCAAAATAATATTAATTCTCAGAGCTTTATTCCGTGGTATTTTAATCTTGGGTTTTTACAAGTTTCTATAGGTATTATATGTTATTAACGGTTTAATTAACTCCAATTGATTTCTATCCTTTTCATTTTTAGCGAATACAACTTAAATATTAATTATTATAGGTACACTTTGTTTTACTACCGGTTACTTAAAATAGGGTTAATTAATATAAACTTTGCACGTAATTTCCATTTGTTTAGGAATAATTACATTACACGCAGAGCTTTTCAATACTGCTTCTTTGATATAAAGCGTCTTATAAATAATTTAAATTTCTTATTTTTACTGAAACAACCGAGTTTATTTATGCTTCATGGTTTTAATAACGCGTATTATTTAATGATATTCATTATACACGGTGATTAAAATTATTTGCTGTGATTATTTAATTTTCTACCCTGGTCTAAATATGAGTAATATATATAGGATAATTTTATAGATAGTAGGTATTCAAATCATTTTCTCTAAAACTAGTTTAGGTAACTTCATACTACAACAGTATAGAACATGCGGCGTCACTGCTAGGCCGAATAGCTTCAGGGATTACGCGGGGAGGTGTAAAGGTTGTTCTAAGTAAGGGTTACTGACGAGGGTAACGGGAGGTCAGTCGGTCAAGGGAGTCGGTCCAGAGCAGTCGGTCTGTGACAGCAAGACGAGGTGGAAGCTTAAGACGTAAAGCCCATGACAAAGTCGATGTCGATGGGGTTATGCTTTGAACGCGTATATTTAGAACTCATACCGGAAAGTAATTGTGGCACGTATTGTTTATAACAAGTATTTCGTTAATATCAGTATTGTAAAGTATTAATAATTTCACGTATAGTTGGCTCAAATATTATCTTTGTGTTTAGTAAATGATATCTAAAGCACCCGGACCTTTTTATTGAAATAACAACCCTAGACAACGAGAGAAAACCTCTACAAACTTGGGTGCTCGGTTCCGTGATATAAACATCAGTGAATATTCGATGTCAAAGAATGTAGTTAAACTTGCAGTGCAATAAAAAGGCTTTTATTAATAGTTGGTAAAGCTGCAAGCGAACAACGTGTTTCAGATGAATAACAGAAAATACTTTGAACCTGTTTTTATGGTCGGTGGCCTGCGTTATTATTGTGAGTAAATAGAAGGTAGCAGCTACTATTGCAAAGGGTGAAAATAAGCTATTCAAGCCGCAAGCTAATACGGCAGGTAAACTTCAGGTTTCCGTTAGCAACTGGAAGCTTTCAAAACTGGTAAGGACGGCGCAGAACGGATTGTATGCTGGGATACAAGGTGAAGGTACACGTGCACATCAGATGACCAGAAAGGTAGGGATTTGCTCTAATTGTAAACAAACCATCGCAGCAAGGGGTTTTAGAGAACTGTAAAGACGTAGACCCTAAAAGGACTTTGATTTTTAACTCAGTCGTACTATTCTTAAAACAAATTGATTTATAGGAATTAAATGTCGAGTTATTCTTATAAACACTTATGTAAACGTGCACGCAATTATTTTCGTGGTTCTGAAAATTAAGGGGTTGCTTTGATTGAGAAGTCAAATCAAAATTAATTTAAAGCTTGATTCTGAATCCTTTAACTTTAATTTTATTTTTTATGTATTAGACTAAGTTGTGCTGGTTTAGTTACGAAAAAGTTTAAATTATTTGTTTGATTATAAAGCTACCGCGCTTATTTAGTGGGGTAGTATACATAGCGAATTTTATTTTCTTTTATTTAGATCGAAATTATACGTCAGATTTTTCTTTGAATAAATATGTCGACAATAAAAAGAACGTTTGATAGCAATCTCAAGGTTAGTTATAACATTACTCATAATAATTTGAAAGCAGTTAAGGCGCTGCATGTCATAGTATTTGGTAATGAAGGTGAACGTAGAAAAACTAGAAAAGCTCTTAGCGGTTTTTCCGGATTTGAATTCGACCGGAATTCTGATGAATATGTAGAGAAAGTTAAAGAGATTAACTTGCGTATGGATATAGTAGATTATATAGCGGTATGTCACGTGCTGGATTTGGACTATACTGGAAGCAAAGATGAATTGGCGGATCGCATTTGTTCCTTTTTAACCGATCTTAATACAAAGCAAAACGCAAATGAAGACGATGACAGATGTAGCGAAAGTGAAGACGAATATGAGACAAGCGACGTTTACGAAGAAGATGGCGAACTGGTTGAAGAGAGCAATGCTCAAGGAACCATAGCTACGTCAGGACGAAGATCTCGAGATTCGTTTGCTTTAACTTTTCGCGATGTTGAAGATAGTATTAGGGTCTTTGACGGGAAAAACTATTATCCGGTGACGAAATGGATATCAGATTTTGAGGAAATTGCGGCCATAACAGGATGAAACTCCTTAGAGAAGTTGGTATTTGCAAAGAAATCTTTAAGAGGTTTAGCAAAGCTTTACATTCAATCAGAAAAGGGTATTACGTCCTGGTCTGTGTTGAAAAAGAAACTAATTGATGAATTCGAAATCAAGGTAAGTAGCGCACAAATACATAAAATGTTGATGTTTCGTAAAAAGAAAAGGGAAGAGTCCGTACAAGAATACGTTTTGGTTATGAGAGAGATAGGTAGCCGTGCAGATATTGAATCAGAAGTCGTTATCCAATATATAATAGACGGGATACCTGACGAAACGTCTAATAAAGTGATTCTATATCGTGCAAGGAACTTTTCAGAATTTAAGGAGAAGGTGAAACTGTATGAATGTATCCAAAGCAAAAAGACGATTATTGAAAAAAATGTTCCTAAGTTAAAATATGAAACCGACAGTAGTGTTAGTAAAGAAAAAGAAAGGCGAAGATTTAATTGTTTTAACTGTGGAACAAAAAATCATAAATCGAAGGATTGCCCTGACAAAGAAAAGGGAATCAAGTGCTTTAATTGCGATTCCTTTGGACACGTTGCAAGGAAATGCCCTAAAAAGATTACGCCACGAGTGGACAAAAGTAGGCCGAACAGACTCGCTATTAATATAATAGAAACGGTGCCAAGAAATTCAGTGAAACTTATAATAAATAATATACAGATGGATGCACCTTTTGACACCGGAACCGATATAAATGCTATCAGAGAAGATGTGTATAATGTTTACTTCAACAGCATACCACTAGATAAAGATTTCGTAACGGTAAAAGGACTAGGTGGAAGCGTAACGTCTACATTAGGATCCTTTACTAGAAGTGTTGTGGTGAATGACGAAGATTTTATTTTAAAAATACATATCATCCCTACAAATAGTTCTGGCTTCAAGGCAATTATAGGTAACAATTTATTACGATACGCTGACGTCAGTATACGAGAGGACGGACTGATGGTCTATAAAAAACAAGAAGACAATTTTTTGATGAATATAACAGTTGGCGGTGATACGGAAGAAACAGAAATTAAAGTACATCACATAAATAAAGTAGAACATAGGCGGACAGTGGAGCACTTAATTGAAAATTATAAACCAAAGCAAACTAAGACCGCGGATGTTCAAAGGAAAACAGTTTTAAAAGACAAAGAGCCGATATATCAACATCCGAGACGACTGTCAGCGCCCGAAAAAGCTGAAGTGGAAAGGCAGGTAGAGGAATGGTTAGACAAAGAAATAATCAAACCAAGTTCATCTGAATATGCAAGTCCATTAGTACTTGTAAAGAAAAAGATGGCAGAACAAGAATATGCTGCGATTATAGGAGACTAAATAGAAAGGTTGTGAAAGATCGTTTTTCTCTCCCACTCATTGAAGATGTGCTAGACGGTTTACGAGGAGCAAAAGTTTTTAGCACCATTGACTTAAAAGATGGGTTTTTTCATGTGTTTGTTGAAGACGGTAGCACAAAATACACAGCATTTGTAACACATAATGGACAATATGAATTTTTGAGAGTTCCCTTTGGGTTGTGTAACAGTCCAGCTGTTTTCCAGAGATTTATTAGCCACGTTTTTAGACCCTTAACGGCAAACAACACAGTAATTTATTATATGGATGATTTAATTATACCCAGTAAGGACGAAGAAGAGGGCATAGTAAAATTAAAATCTGTTTTAAAAGTAGCCCAAGACTATGGATTAGAAATTAGCAAAGCAAAATGCCAATTTTGAAAGAAGAAGTAAGTTTTCTTGGTTTTATTATCCAAGACGGCAAAGTGCGGCCTTCGGATGAAAAAACGACCGCTATAAGAAAATTTCCAGAACCGAAGACATTTAAGCAAATTCAGTCGTTCCTAGGTTTAACTGGTTATTTTAGAAAGTTTATACCCTCATATGCTACATTAGCAAAACCTTTGAGTGACTTGCTAAGAAAGAATCAGAGTTTCAATTTTGGAGAACACCAGAGAGCCGCTTTTATCAAACTGAAAGAACGGTTAACGACGGAACCGGTTATTCACATTTATCAACAGGGGTTGGAAACTGAAATACATACTGATGCAAGTGAGTTTGGATACGGCGCTTATCTAATGCAAAAGTCGGATAGCGATGGGAAATTTCACCCCGTGTTTTATATGAGTAAAAAAACAACGCCGGCTGAGGAAAAATTTAGCAGATACGAGCTCGAAGTACTCGCTATTATACAGGCGGTAAAAAATTCCGAGTATATGTCTTGGGTATGCCAGTCAAAATTATTACAGATTGCGCAGCATTTCAGCGAACTATGGAAAAAAGAGACATAACCACTAGAGTAGCGCGGTGGGCCTTACTATTAGAGGAGTATGATTATACAATTGAACATAGAAGAGGAAATCGAATGCAACACGTGGATGCATTAAGCCGTTGTCCTGTCTTGATGTTTATAATGGAAGAAGACGGTATTATCTCTCGACTCAAATTGGTCCAAGAAAAAGATGAACATCTGTCGATAATCAAAAAATTATTAGAAGCACAAAATGAATACGAAGACTATCTTTTAAAACATGGTATTTTGTACAAATACGAGAAAGGAAGGGAATTAATAGTAGTTCCCAAAGCGATGCAGAATGAGGTAATTCGAAGAGCGCATGAGGTAGGGCATTTTTCTGTTAGAAAAACAGACAAAATGGTTAAAAGGGAATTTTACATTCGGAAAGCAAAAGAAAAAATTGAAGGCATTATTAAAAATTGTATACCTTGTATATTAGGAAGGAAGGAAAAAAGGTCTTTTGCACCCAATTTCTAAACAAGAAGGACCCCTTCACACATATCATGTCGACCATTTAGGGCCTATACCATCGACAGGAAAGAACTACCAGTATATCCTGGCAGTAATCGACGATTTTTCTAAATTCACCTGGCTCTATACGACGAAATCTACCACAGCTGCAGAGACTGTCAGTTGTTTAATCAAACAACAAAAGATATTTGGACATCCATATAGAATTATGACGGATAAAGGAACTGCTTTTACCGAGAATGAATTTAAAGAGTATTGTAGCGAAGAAAATATAATACACATGACAATCACCACTGGAGTGCTTCGTGGAAACGGTCAGGTAGAGCGGATACACAGAACTGTTATACCACTTCTTACGAAGCTTAGTATAAACGACTCTACAAAGTGGTATAAGTATGTAAATAGCGTCCAGCAGGCGCTGAATTCAGCATTTCAAAGAAGCATTAATACTACTCCGTTTGAAGTGCTAATAGGAGTAAAAATGCGAAACAAAGAAACTACACGCATAATAGAGTTAATAGAAGAAGAAGTTACAGAGCAAGCTCATGAAGATAGGGAGAACTTGAGAAAAGAGTGTAAACGGCAACTTCTAAAAGTACAAGAGGAAAATAGCAAGACTTACAATTTTAGAAGAAAGACGCCTAAAGTATATGAAGAGGGAGCGCTGGTAGCAATAAAGAGAACGCAGTTTGGATCAGGATTGAAAGTAAGTAGGAAATATTTAGGGCCTTACAAGATAGTAAAGGTAAAGCCCAAAGACAGATACGATTTTGAAAAGGTAGGACATGGTGAAGGACCAATACTGACGTCTACTTGCGCAGAAAATATAAAGCCGTGGGTCGAAAATGAAAGTAAATCCGGGTCAGATTCAACGTCGGATGGCCGAATGTAGGATAATTTTAAAGATAGTAGGTATTCAAATCATTTTCTCTAGAACTAGTTTAGGTAACTTCATACTACAATAGTATAGAACATGCGGCGTCACTGCTACGCCGAATAGCTTCAAGGATTAAGCGGGGAGGTGTAAAGGTTGTTCTAAGTAAGGGTTACTGACGAGGGTAACGGGAGGTCAGTCGGTCAAGGGAGTCGGTCCAGAGCAGTCGGTCAAGTCGGTCCGTGGCAGCAAGACGAGGTGGAAGCTTAAGACGTAAAGCCCATGACAAAAGTCGATGTCGATGGGGTTATGCTTCCAACGCGTGTACTTAGAGCTCATACCGGAAAGTAATTGTGGCACGTATTGTTTATAACATGTATTTCGTTAACATCAGTATTGTTAAGTACAGTATTGCCCGAAATAAACAGTACTGAAACTAAGTTGGCGGTGTTTTTATGCGTGCGCTGTCACACTCAAGTTAGCTAGTATAGACCTGTCAAGTAAACCTCAAACAAGTAATTAGTAGGGCCTAATTGTTAAAAATGGTGTTAAGTACAGAGGAGAAAGTGTTTCTGGTAGAGCATTATTTTCGTTCATACGGAATCGGCCGACATAATGGTGCAAGTTTGCTATACGTGTCTGATCAATTCACACAAAGGTTTAATAAACGTTCTCCAAGTAATGCTGTAATTTTGAAGGTTATTGAAAAGTTTAGAAATACAGGTAGTGTATTGTGCCAACGAAAAGGAAACTCGGGGCGTCCCAGGACAGTTAACAACAACAATAACCATGAACGTGTTTTTGAGCAAATCTTAGAAAATCCTAAAGTCAGCCAGGCAAGGACAGCGTTACAACTTGATTTAAAAAGAACTTCCTTTCAAAGAATCCTGAAGGAGCTGGGTACATTTTCGCATGTGATTCAGGTACATCAACAACTACATCCTCGGGATTATCGCAGTAGAGTGGAATATTGCGCCAGAATTCTCGAGTTTCAGTATGAAAATCCTGAATTTTTGAAAAATGTTTGGTTTTCAGACGAAGCACATTTTCACTTGTCGGGCTATGTGAATCGTCACACAAATCGATTTCTGGGCTTTGCCAGACCCGATGAGGTTCAAGAGGTTCCTTTACATAGTGAAAAAGTGAGTGTCTGGTGTGCTGTTTCCGGACACGGAATCATTGGTCCGTACTTTATCGAAGAGAATGGTAGGCAAGTCACACTTAATCAACAGAGGTACAGACAAATTTTAACACGATTTATCCCTGATCTACGTCAATTCTGTCGTGTACGTAATTTGGCATTTCGAAACCTTTTTTTTCAGCAGGACGGGGCAACTTGCCATACTGCTGCCGCAATTCGTCAATTTCTTCAAGAACATTTTCCAAGCAAATTCATATCACGATTTACTAACTTCCCTTATCCTTCACATTCTCCAGACCTCACACCTCCAGACGCATACATTTGGGGCATGGCTAAAAATGCCGTTTTCAAACGGGCACCACAAACCATCGATGAATTAAAGGATGCCGTTAGAGTCTTCTTCGCAGCCCTGAGACAACCCTTATTCAATAACATGACCAGAAACTTAGAACTTCGTTATGAAGTCTGTCTCGAACGAGGAGGTGCACATTTAGAACATATAATAAAGTGTCAATAATATGTATTTTTTAAATATACAAAACAATTACAATTTCAGTACTGTTTATTTCGTACTGTATTAATAATTTCACGTGTAGTTGGCTCAAATATTATCTTTATGTTTAGTAAATGATATCTAAAGCACCCGGACCTTTTTATTGAAATAACAACCCTAGAAAACGAAATAAAACCTCTACATATATATATATATATATATATATATTATTCTTCTCTATTAATAATAATATAATTACATGTTTGTATTATCCGAACGTTGCAAAAATGGGATGATCAAGTTATTAGTACATGAATTATGTATATAACTAGATTCAATTTCCTTAAATGCAAGACGTAATTGAAAATCGTTAACAAGAGCCAAGCTTTGGTAGTATTAAGTATAACATCATCTAAACAATTGGGCTAGATAGCTCAATTGGTAAGAGCGCTGATCCGGAAAATCAGAAGTTGCAGGTAAAGTCCTGCTGTAACCGTTCTTTTAGTGGTTTTCAATTACTAGTTCGATTTGAAATGGTAATTCAACTTTAAATACAAAGTTGAGGTTTCATTTCATCTTAATAACTATATATTTATATATATATTTTTTGGTAACAAGATGGTAGTATACCGGGTATGAAGTCCAAATAATAATAGTTTATGTAAAATTCAAAATTTAATTTCTTCTGCTTAACGTTTCGGCAAAATCTTTTGCCGTTGTCAAAAGCATCTACAATTAGAAGTGTTGTAATATAAAACTAACATATAATAATAGATAAGTTCCTTACTGTATAAAATCAATATTTGTCAAATTTGAAAAATAGCAAAATTGTCAAAATTTGAAATTAACATATGATTACGTTGATCAAAAATTATTAATAAAATTCATTTGGCAGGAAACAGGATGTAGATCTAGTATCAAATTGAGCCTTAAAAACTAATATGTTGGAAGATTAATATGGTTGAAGTAGATGATGTAGATTTAATGTTTATGTGATTATCATGAAAGAAAGCTCTTAATGAAGCGCATTAGATTTAAAGTGATTTAAACTGTATAGAGCAAAATAAAATCTATGTGAGTCTTCTATATCTTGTTTATTATTCAAACATTGTACTTCTTTGTTTATATAGTAAGATTCTAGAAAGAGTCTGGTTTTATAATTGGATTCTTTGTCTAATATTTTAATTTCTTCATATGCCGGAGTATGTTTGGTTGTTTAAATATGTTTAGCTATTGCACATTTGTTAGAATTGATCCTGCAGTCAGTTCTATGTTGCCTCAGACGATTCTTCAACCTTGGGAAGTTTGACCAATGTAGAATGCCTGACAGCTACAGACGATTTTTACGTAAACTCATCTACACCAATACTTTGAATATAAACAACACCTTCCATAATAATATTAACAATAATTTATTTCAAAATATTAATAACAATAACCAAGACAATATCAATTTCAACAATTCCAATAACAATAATAACAACAACAGTAACTTACCACCCAACAACATTAACAATTTAAATACCACCATATACAAAAAACTACCATTTATTCGGGTTTAGCTCCGTTACTAGTAAGAGTTCTTAAACAACCTGGTATTGCCATTGCATTCGAGTACAACAATACCATTAACAACCTGTTTACTAGAATAAAAAACCCTACCCTTAAATTATTAGAGAGTAACCTAATTTACAAGATCGTCTGTAGCTGTCAGGCATCTGGTAGCGACGAGCAACCATCCTTACATTGTTGAAAGAAGAAGGGGTTGTTTGCGCAATGAACAAGGTAGTTGCGGTTTGACCATGCTCGGATTAGCACGTTCGTTATAACGGCGGGTCGTGGTTTTATTGCTCTCACATTAAAATTTGTATTATAAATTTATTTATCGATGCACATGTATTGTGTTGCACGGTAATGTTTATATTCAATTTATTCAATCTTTTTAATAAACATACAGTCCACAATTATCGAGTTATTTTTCAAGCTTTTTTATTTAATTAAGCACAACTCAAATATGGTGAAATACGAGCCTATGGAGTCGCTAAATTAAGTGATAAGAATTCGTGTTTATCATATTTATTGGTCCTATTCGTGCTATCGGATGCGTAGTGAATTACTACGTGTTTTTAAATGATTGTTTAAAGTCGGATGTGGTATTAATTTTCACCATATTATAAACAATCCGATTGAACATTCAAAATATTATTGGAAAGAATTTTAAGTGATTTAAAATTAAAAATTGTGCAGTGCGAATTTGTATTGATTTAATTCCAGATGGTCATATCTTTACAAATTTGTATAAAGTTTTTACTGATTAATTCCAAACGGTCATATCAGTGAAACAAACGTTTTAATTTGAATTGTGTATGCAAGGAATTAGAAGCTTTCATTTCGTTTGTTGTCTGTGCGGTAAATAAGGATAGACAAAAGACACCTGCACATCATTATACTGTCGGCGAGGTATAGTATACAGCTGTATTCGCCTGGAGATAAGAAAGGTAGCCCAAACAAGCAATTATATTTTAATGTGTTGGTTCTGGAATTTCCGTTTTAAACAAAATTACCAATAGTTGGGTTTTGTACGAACTGCAAGTATATTCAGTTATTATTTACTGGTAGCAAGAAACATTAGGTTACTCATTGCAATTAAAATTGTGTGAGTGAAAAATTTATATTTATCATCATGACAAAGGGTAAAAAGCTTTGTTAGGTGAACGTTCATTTTTGAAGAACAACATAACTAGGGCGAATAATTACATTTTAGAGGCAGAAGCGATGTCCATTGCGGAATTAGATTTTGAAGAAATAAATATTAAATTCGAGCTTATTAAAAGTAGTTTTGATGAATTTATGCATGTTTGTTGTCAGTTGCAAGAATTTGAAGTGGAAGATAATTTTGATGAAGCAGAGCTGGTTGAAAAATTGTATACAACGACTTACACTAAGTTTAAAAGATTGTTAAAATTGCAGGGCAGGTCTGAAGGATCTTCTAGTGATGGCACAAATAATGTTGTTAAAGGAAATATTAAATTGGAAGCCTTACAATTACCTATATTGCCGGGGCAAATTCAAGGTTTTAAATCGTTTTTTGAGCTTTTCATAACTCTTATTGATAAAAATCCAAATTTGGAAAATATCGAAAGATTAATGTATTTACGCAAACATCTAAGGGATGAGCCATTGCGGTTAATTTCTGCGTTGTCCGTGGAAAATAATTCTTATACTACGGCACTGAATATTTTGCAAAAAAGGTATAAGGATGATTATTTGATTATTGATTGACATATCAAAGATTTAATGGAATTATCAATTGCAAATTGTAATGACTCGGGTATGTTACGGGACTTTGTAGCCAGAATAAGGCAAACTGTAGCTTATCTAAAAAATTTAGGGGAATCAATTTGGGATGCTATGATAGTTCCTCTTATACTTTCCAAGCTAGACATTTATAGCAATCGAGCTTATCAAAATGAGAGAAAACCTAATTCTAGGGCTAATTTGGAAGAACTTTTAGAATTTTTGAATAGGAGGGCTTTGATTTCGGAATTAACTAAATCGAGTGTCAAACTTCAAAATAATAGCAAAACAATTAATAAGCAAACACATTTTAAACCTGTAACTAACACTATTACTGCTGTATCGAATTCTGGCAAATCTTTTAAGCAAAAAATTGAGAAAGGCAGACAAAGAGTGAATTCAAACTCAGTAAATTGTAAATTTTGCAAGCATGGAGGTCATCCAATTTTTAGGTGTGATCAATTTAAAAATGCAAGCATGCAGGAAAGGAAAAAGTGTATTTCGGAAAACAAAGTGTGTAAAATATGTTTAAATGTACATGTGGGTCAACCCTGTTCTGTTGATCTCAAATGTTTCATATGCCAATCCAAGGAGCATCACACATATTTGCATACGGATGTTCAGTTAAATGCGGTAGATAATGTGGTAGCTGCTCAGGGGATAACTAAAGTAAAGTCTACTATTTCAGAATTTGTTTTATTGCCTACGGCATCAATATTAGTAAAAAACGCTGAAGGTGAATTACTTTCGGCACGAGCCTTGTTA
The DNA here is from genome assembly GCA_036346225.1 of Platerodrilus igneus. Lineage (NCBI taxonomy): Eukaryota > Metazoa > Arthropoda > Insecta > Coleoptera > Lycidae > Platerodrilus > Platerodrilus igneus. The sequence continues at coordinate 1,216,989 of JARFIW010001680.1, forward strand.
GATTCAGGCTCACAGACTAGTTTTGTTACAGTTAAATTGCGTGACAAATTGGGATTAGAAACGAGTTGTACAAAGAAATTAACTCAAATTTCTGGTATTTGTGATAATTCGACAGAGTGTTCAGAATGGATCGACTTGTCGATTCGTTTGAGATATGGAAATTATGAAATTTCTCATGATTTCGGGGTTATTCCGAAAATTACAGTTGAATTGCCTCAACTAAGTTTTGATTTCAGCAGTTTTAAATTGCCAAAGGTTTTACCGTTGGCTGATGAAAAATTTTTTGAGTCAGCTGAGGTAGACATCCTTTTAGGTGCAGATATTTTTTTCTCGGTTTTGCTTCCGCAAAATATAAAAATGGGCATAGATCAGCCTAATTTTCAGAATTCTTATTTTGGTTACTTTGTGAGTGGAAAAGTGCCATTCACTACAAAAGTAAGATGTGGTGCTAGTTTGCACGCAGTGTCCTTACATAGTGCGGTAATTGATGCTGATGAAAATTTAAATCAGTTGATGGAAAAGTTTTGGGAAACCGAAAATGTTTTTATTAAAAATAACCAAGAATCGCTGACTGAAAATGAAATGGCAGAACAGTGTTTTGTAAATAAATTTACAAGAGTTGACGGGCGGTTCCAAGTCGATTTACCTTTAAAAGTAAATTTAGAAGAGTTCCAATTGGGAGATTCAGCTTCTATGGCACTCAAACGCTTTGAAAACTTAGAAAAACGATTTGTAGCAAATGAAAGTTTATATTTAAAATTTTCTCAATTTATTAAGGAATTTCTAAGTAGAGGATTTATAGAAGATGTGAAGGTTGATCCCTTTACATTACATAATGAGAATTGGTATTTTTTGCCTTATCATGGTGTAGTAAGAGATGACAAAATTACGACGAAACTTAGAATTGTAATGGACGGTAGTGCCACTACAAAAACTGGTGTTTCTTTGAACAGTATTTTGTGCAATGGAGATATTGTTCAGCCTGAGTTATTTGACATTTTGCTTTTATTCCGTACTTATAGGTACGTCTGTATGGCTGATATAAAACAGATGTATTTGCAAATTTCGATAGAACCCGCACACAGAAAACTTTTAAATTTTCTTTGGAGAGAGAGTAGAAATCAACCGCTGCAGGTTATGCAGTTTAAACGGTTGCCTTTCGGCTTGAAATCCAGTCCTCATTTAGCAACGAGATGTTTATTACAATTAGCTATTGAGGAGAAACAGAATTTCCCTTAGCTTCGTTTATTTTGCGTTTTAATACTTATGTTGATGACTGCCTTTTTGGTGCAGATCATAAGGAAAGTTTGTTGCAAGCTCAAGCTGAACTTATAAAATTACTGGGTTTATCTAAATTTGAATTACATAAATGGTGTTCTAACCATGTGGAATTAGTACGAAATATTCCACGACAACTTCAACATTTTGAAGAAACAAATATTACTAACGAAAAGGGGAGTATTTTAAAAACCCTAGGTCTATCGTTTGATGTAAATACGGATCAATTTATAATGAGTTGTGGAATGAAAACCGTTCCTGCAACATGCAACAAAAGATTTGTTTTGGGCTTTATTGCCAGGTTATTTGATCCTTTTGGCTTTTTGGCTCCAGTTATTACTGTGGCAAAATTATTGATGCAAAAAATATGGGCTGCAGGTCTGGACTGGGACACAGAATTACCTGATAAATTGAAGGAGGAATGGGAATCATTTTCACAGGGATTAAGGTGCATGCCAGCAATTAAAATTAATAGATATTTAAATTTTCCGAGGCTGTTTCCATTGAACTTGTTGGATTTTGTGACGCTTCGCAAATTGCACAAGGTGCTTGTGTTTATGTACGAGTAGTTACGGTCAGTGATACAGTGGAAATAAAATTGTTAGCTTCCAAATCAAAAATAAATTCGTTGAAAAATAAAACAAGCATTCCGCGGTTAGAATTAAACGGGGCATTGATATTAGCAAGATTAATAAATCGAATTTTTGGTATGCTGAAGGATAAAATACAAAAGGTTTTTTTGTTTTGCGATTCAAAAATTGTATTAGCATGGTTGAAAATAGAATATTGGAAACTTAATACTTATGTCGCCAATAGAATTAAATTGATTCAGGAATTAACGTCCGAATTTATGCGGTGTTATATCCGTTCTAATGAAAATCCTGCTGATCTAGTTTCGAGAGGAGTTTTACCACGCAATATAGAAAATTGTATCTTGTGGTGGAAGGGTCCTGAATTTTTAGGGACACTTGATTGTACAGTTGATAAATACCTTCGGCCGTCCGAGTTTAGTGAAATGTTACCAGAAATAAAGCCCGTAGTGAATGTTGTAGTCGAGAGTAAAGATAAATTAGTATTACTCGAAAAGTTCTCAAATTTTATGAAAATGAAAAGAGTTTTGGCATATTGTTTGCGTTTTATTTACAATTGTAGGAATAAAACTAACAAAAAAACTAGTAATTTAACAATAGAAGAGATAGATGAATCGTACGATTATATTAAAACAAGTACAAACGGAGTATTTTACAAAAGAGATTGCAGACATTAAAGCAGGTAAATCTTGTAATTCGAAATTATTATCACTGAATCCGTTTTTGGATTCGCAAGGATTGTTGCGTGTAGGAGGGAGGCTGCATAACAGTGCACTTTCGTTTCAACATAAATTTCCAATAATTCTACCTACTAAAAGTTTTATAACAAAAATTATTATAAATAACGAACATTTACGGTTGTTGCAAGCCGGTGTAAAGTTAACATTGTCAGTTTTGAGACAGCAATATTGGATATTAAATGCTACTAGAGAAATTAAGAGTGTTATTGCTAAATGTTTAATTTGTTGGAAGTTAAAGTCTGAAGCTTCTAAGCAGCTAATGGGCAGTTTGCCGTACGATCGAGTGAACATAGCTCGGCCGTTTGAGAAAGTTGGGGTGGATTTTGCAGGACACTTCTATATTAAGCAATCAAGAGTCAGAAGAGTGATTCTTACAAAGGGTTATGTAGCAGTTTTTGTTTGTTTTGTAACAAAAGCTATTCATTTAGAAGTAGTGTCAGATTTGAAAACTGAGACATTTATAAATGCTTTAAAGAGGTTTGTGAGTAGGAGAGGTGTACCGCGAATGATTTTTAGTGACAATGGGAGCACTTTCAAAGGAGCTGATAATGAGTTGAGGAAATTATACAGTTGTTTAAAAACTAATCAGCAGTTTCAAAATTATATAGGGGAATTTCGTATAAAGTGGTCTTTTATCCCACCATATAGCCCAAACTTTGGGGGGTTGTGGGAGAGTAACATAAAGGGGTTCAAATATCATTTAAAAAGAGTAATTGGACTGACTAATTTGAATTATGAGGAATTTAACACGGTCTGTATTCAAATAGAAGCCATGTTGAACTCAAGGCCATTGTGTGCCCTTACTGAAGATCCGTCAGACTTGTCTTGTTTAACGCCAAGCCATTTTTTAATTGATGGATCTTTAGCTTGTATTCCAGAAGGTAATGTTTCAGATGTGCCAATAAACAAACTTAAATTTTGGAAACTTTGTACGCGATTACAATATAGTTTTTGGAAGGCTTGGTCTAGGGACTATTTAGGCCAGTTGCAAAACAGACCAAAATGGAAAAAGGTTATGCCTAATGTAAAAGAAGGTATGTTAGTTCTTATTAAAAATGATAAGTTACCGCCATTAGATTGGGCGATAGCACGTATAATTAAGGTTATACCAGGTAAAGACAATAAAGTTAGAGTTGTTCACTTAAAAACTAAAAATGGCACTTTTGTTACTTCAGTGTCTAAAATTGCGATTCTTCCTATTGAATCGGATACTTAGTAATTAGTGTGGTCTGAGTAGATATTTTTTATGTTAATAATTTTTTAAGCGTTATTACGAGGATTATTATCTTTAGTTTTATTTTTAAGATTTGAATGTTGCATACGCTTTTGCTTGTATCTTTGACTTTATTATTTGATTTTTGTAAGTGTTAATTAGTTATTGTGAAGTGAGTGATTTTGTGCTCGCGGGCAGTTTATGGTAGCGACGAGCAACCATCCTTATTGTTGAAAGAAGAAGGGGTTGTTTGCGCGATGAACAAGGTAGTTGCGGTTTGACCATGCTCGGATTAGCACGTTCGTTATAACGGCGGGTCGTGGTTTTATTGCTCTCACATTAAAATTTGTATTATAAATTTATTTATCGATGCACATGTATTGTGTTGCACGGTAATGTTTATATTCAATTTATTCAATCTTTTTAATAAACATACAGTCCACAATTATCGAGTTATTTTTCAAGCTTTTTTATTTAATTAAGCACAATTCAAATATGGTGAAATACGAGCCTATGGAGTCGCTAAATTGAGTGATAAGAATTCGTGTTTATCAGCATCCTACATTGGTCAAACTTCCCAATGGTTGAAGAATCGTCTGACGCAACATAGAAGTGACTGCAGGATCAATTCTAACAAATGTGCATTAGTGTGCATTAGCTAAACATGTTTATACAACCAAACATACTCCTGCATATGAAGAAATTAAAATATTAGACAAAGAATCCAATTATAAAACCAGACTCTTTCTAGAATCGTACTATATAAACAAAGAAGAACAATGTTTGAATAATAAACAAGATATAGAAAACACACACAGATTTTATTCTGCTCTATACAGTTTAAATCACTTTAAATCTAATGCGCTTCATTAAGAGCTTTCTTTCATGATAATCACATAAACATTAAATCCACATCATCTACTTCAACCATATTAATCTTCCAACATATTAGTTTTTAAGGCTCAATTTGATACTAGATCTATATCCTGTTTCCTACCAAATTGATTTTATTAATAATTTTTGATCAACGTAATCATATGTTAATTTTAAATTTTGACAATTTTGCTATTTTTCAAATTTGACAAATATTGATTTTATACAGTAAGGAACTTATCTATTATATTATGTTAGTTTTATATTACAACACTTCAAATTGTAGATGCTTTTGACAAAGGCAAAAAATTTTGCCGAAACATTAAGCAGAAGAAATTAAATTTTGAATTTTACATAAACTATTATTATTTGTACTTCATACCCAGTATACTACCATCTTGTTACCAAAATAAATAAGCTAACCAGTCCATTAACAATTTATATATATATATATATATATATATATATATATATATATATTACTCATATTTAGACCAGGGTAGAAAATTAAATAATCACATCAAATAATTTTAATCACCGTGTATAATGAATATTATTAGATAATACGCGTTATTAAAACCGTGAAGCATAAAAATTTATTAGTTTCAGTAAAAATAAGAGATTTAAACCATGTACAAGACGCTTTATATCAAAAGAAACAGTATTAAAAAGCTCTGCGTGTAATGTAATTATTCCTAAACAAATGGAAATTACGTGCAAAATTTATCTTAATTAACTCTATTTCAAGTAACCGGTATTGAACAAAACGTACAGATAATATCTATAGAAACTTGTAAAAACCCAATAAAATGCAAATCCTAGAAGTGTTAGTTAGAAGTAGGATGTTTGAACACACCTGCGTACTTTAAAAGGCAATTTCAGTTTAATTTGTTTAGATAAACATGTCGATTCTAAGGATATTGGAAACGGTCAGATGCTTTAGCACGAAATACAAAACAAGGTTTATTTAAAAAGCTCATTCGGCGAAAATTTTGCAGATAATTAATGTTTACAAAGAATCTTGGAGAAACCGGGGCTTAATATTCACGAGAAGGTGCGATACGGGGTTATTTAACCCAGATAGTCCACATGGACTAAAATATAATCGATAATAAAGAATATCAATTTGCACCAATACGAACAGGTTAGAAAAGGAAAGAGAAAATGCGTCAAGCAAAGACACATATAGTAAAAGGCGTGATTTAAGCAACGTCACAAGGGTCACAATTGGTTGAAAATAGGATGCAAATATCAGAGGTAGAAACAACAATTTCTGTACAAAATTAATTAGTTTTTCTCGGACATGTTTGCGTGCCGTGTAAGAATTTCTGCGATTTAAATGGGGCGAGTACAAAATTCGTAAAAACCGACGCACGAGCGACGGAATGGGAACATAGCATGAGAAATTCTTAAGAATTGTCTGTTTTGAGGACAAAAGCGACGTGCCGGCTATTCGCTATATATACCGGTGGTAATATGAATTTCGGCCTCTTAGACTTTTGACTATTCGATGCGTTAAAAGCTCTTACAGCCGCGACTTGATTGAAGATGTTAAACAGTGCATTTTAGTTTGATAAAATAATTTAAAGTTTGCTCGTATATTTTAGTGATTCAAAATAGTTTGTTATTTACGTGCTAACATGAATGTACTTCAGTGCACTTAGATACAAGGTAATAAAATTTAGTATCACTGTACCAATTAGCAAAATTTACAACGACAAATGTATACACAAAAGTAGGCAGTTTTGGCGTATATTGGTGAAAGACGCATGAATTTGTTTGCTATTTTTCGGGGGTGTTAATAATTAAATGGTTCAAATACGTGTCTGGATCCACGAAACAAGGGTCAGATATACACAGATGAGTTCCGGAAAAGCCCAGAAACAACTATAAATAAATGGTGATAGAGAAAATTTTAAAAGCGTTGAGAATTAGAAGCCGTAAATATAATCCTGTTGGAATGGTGTGATTAACTAAAGGGACGATGTACATTGAAGCTACGAGGACAGTAACCTTCAGGTAAATTATACTATTTTGATTGACATTTTTGTGTGTGTTGAATAACTTTATAATTGATTTACTTTAAATGGACATTAGTGAAATTGTACTAACAATAAAATTTTAATTTTAAGGTGAAATTTGCTTGTTTAAGTAGAAAGGGGTATTTAGTATTGATGTTCTGAATTATGATGAAAATTTGGGTATGTCTTTGAGCTCAATTAGACGAACCTGGTTAATTAACGTAAAGGGGTGGTAGATGCTCCCTTTGTACTCAGACTCCGGTCTGCATATATTGTTATAGTAATTAGTAGGCATCCTACAAGGACTTTAATTCTGGATGCACGTTAAAATGATAAAAAAATTTTTTTAATCTTGAAAATTTTTGATACTAAAATTTATGCTGAATTTTAATTTTGAAATTTTAATGTATTGTGAATATTGATGTAAATAGAGGTAACGTTGATGTTTGTGGTAGAAATGTATTTGTTTTTTTTTAATTGAGGATGAAAGCTATCTAGAGGAGCAGCCGAGGCGATTAACAGAAGAAAATCAACAGACCAGGTAATTCAAGAGGTTTCACAGCATTCTTGACGCACAATCTGTGGGGCTCGAATCTAATACAGGGAAACACAGCATTCTTGGCGACCCAAAAGTGCGGCTCGAGTTCCAAATAAAATTTTTGATTTTATTCCAGGAAACTGGCGATCTGAGAGAGAGTTTCTGTGTGTGTATAAATTTAAGAGTATTTTAGAGTGTGTGTGAGTGATTAGAACGTATGCAGAGAAAGGAGTGGTTAAGGAGTCAAGGAGTGGAAATTGGAAGTGACGATAGTGCATTGTGTGGGAAAAATTCGAAAATGGAAGAAGCTGGAGGCAGTAGAGATCAGTCGAGGACGGAATCAGGGGATCAAGGAAACGAGATGATGATGCGAATGCTAGAGGAAATGAGATCGAGTAGGGAAGAAGCTAATAGGAAGTTTGAGGAGATTAGAGAAATGAGTGCTGAATCGAATAGGAAAGTTGACCGAATGAATGAGACATTAACAGGAGTTAGGGAAACCCTAAGTGAGAAAATAGATAAGACGAATATAGAAGTTTCAGAATTTAAAAATAGTCTTACCGTGAAACTGGGGGAAGTAGAAAATAGGGTTGAAAAAAATGAGCGTGATATTACAGGTCTTCGACAGGAAATGGGACATTTAAGGTCCGAAGTACGCATTTTTTGTGAAGAAGAGATTAATGTAAAAATGACTGAAGTGACGGACTAATATAGGGATCAGTTAGTCAGGGTAGAACGCGAAGTTAGTAGTATCAAATACAACATGTCAAATTTAACGGGGGATGGTCCCAGAGTTTCTACAGGTGGAGTATCATTGGACCAATACATGAAGTTTTATGGCGATAATAGGGTAAATCCACAAATTTTTATTAATAGTGTAAGAAATCTAGTGGGAAATTTATTTGACGAACAGACTAAACTGAATACGATAAAGGCTTTATTAAAGGACAATGCGGAAGCATGGTACAATTTAGTAGGACAAGACATAGACACGTATCAGGACTTTGAGGACAGATTTTTAAAGCACTACTGGAGTGACCACAGACAAGACCAGGTACGAGACGACTTAATCACAGGGAAGTTTAAGGGAGAATTTTCAGGAAGTAGGGAGCAATATGCTATTCGCAAGTATAGCATAGCAAAGCAACTGAACCCACCACTGACGGACCGACAAATTATTAAGTATTTATCACGACACTTCGAGGCAGAAATAAGACAACACGTAGCACTACAGAACATAGTGGACAGAGAAATGTTTTTAGAATACCTGCAAAGGTACGACGACGTAAGTAGTGGACGACCTCGGGAAAACAGGGAAAGACAGATCAACATAGTTAGGTTTGACAATAGACGGGACAACTATGCTAGAAGGGGGAATAATTACGGATACCAGCGACAGAATTGGGAACAGAGACGACCATACGTTAGGAGTAATAGTTTAGGAAGGGGACCTGCACCGAGACCGGAACCTACCAGAAGGAATAGTTCACCGGACATGAGGGGGACTGCTAACACAGACACGAAACGAGTGGAAACGCCTAGGACATACGCTGAGGTGACGGCTAGACCAGGACCGAGTAGGGAAAACAGACCTGGACAGGATTTTTAGAACGCGACAGACCACTAGATTTCAGTGTAAATATATATGAACATCCACGTGAATTTTTCAAAATTGAGGAGGAAGTAGAGCCAGAAACTGTAGAAAAATTATGTTTGCCAATTATTAATTTAGAAATTTTTGAGAATAATGTAGAAGTATTACTTGATACAGGGGCAGAGGCGAGTTTAATATCGGAGGAATTCGTCAGCAAAATTAGGGATAAGGTTTGTGATAGAATTATGCCTATAAAGCGTAGCCATTTAGTAGCTCCAAATAAGAAGAAGTTTGCTGTAGTAAATAGTGTTGTGGTGCTTAGGATAGATATAGGAGGTTTAAGCTGTGAACAGGAGTTTGTAATTGTACCTGGACTGAAGTTTCAGAGCATTTTAGGTGTTGACTGTATGATGAAGTTAGGGGTTTTGATAGATATGGAAAGGAAGGTAGTAAGGATTAAAGATAGGGTAGTGCCATGGAAGGGCAGTTATGAAGTCACAGAGGATGACACGGGGTTGAATATTAATGTAGTAGAGGTAGAGGATGATGAAGGTAAACAGATCAACACAATAAGATGTCCAGAGGATAGGAGAGTAGAGGTTCAAGCTTTAGTACGAAAACATACAGAATTAGTGGTAGTAGAAACAACAGCAGCATATCGGGAGCAGGTGAAGGCAGAATTATTTTTGACGAGGTTAAGTGGCAAGTTTATTTTTAATCAAGTAGATTTAAGGGATTCATTCTGGCGGATTCCATTACATAAGAATTCTAGAAGGTATATAGGATTTTCCATAGAGGGAAAAATCGATAACTTTAAAGTAGTATCGTTTGGTCTGTCGGCAGAAAAGAAAAAAATAGTAAATGAGAAACAGACAAATGTAGGGACTGAAGAAGAAGCTGTATTTAAGAGTCAGGATAATAGGGATGATAAGTTTATGGTATGGGAGATAATAAGGATGTTAAGTATAGATATAGAAGGGGGAGAGATAGGGATGAAGAGTATTAGGATGGTAAGAAGAAAGACATGGAGGGTCAAGAAGAGAGTTAGATTTAAATAGGATAGGGATAGAATAGGTGTATATAGAAGAGTAGAAGTAAGTGTTGATAGAAAATAGAGCTAGATATAGGATAAATATGGGAGATAATTAGAAATAGGTTTAGGATGAGAATAAAGAGGAAATGTAGGAAGAAAATAAGATAGGTTAAGTATAGATATTTCATATAAGATTAGTGGAGAGTTAGGAATAGAGTAAGAGTAGGATGGGTATATAGAATTAGTTAGGGGGAAGTGAAGTGTAGTGAAGATTAGTTAAAAGTTAGGAATAGGATAGGTATATAGGATTAGTTAGGGGGAAGTGAAGTATAGTGAAGATTAGTTAAAAGTTAGGAATAGGATAGGTATATAGGATGTATATAGGATTAGATGGATAAGTAGGATGAAGTTAGGGATAATTTCAGTTTATAAAATTAAGTGAGAGTTAGGAATAGGATAGGGATATAGGTAGGTGTAAATTTTTTTTTTGGATTGGAGACAAAGTAGGTAAGTTAGATAGATAAGGGTAGAGAGAGATAGGCAATTTTTTTTGTAATTTTTTTGTCTAAATGCTTTATATTTGCATTCAAATAAGTGGGATTATTTGTATTCAAATAGGGGGAAAATACTCATATTTAGACCAGGGTAGAAAATTAAATAATCACATCAAATAATTTTAATCACCGTGTATAATGAATATTATTAGATAATACGCGTTATTAAAACCGTAAAGCATAAAAATTTATTAGTTTCAGTAAAAATAAGAGATTTAAACCATGTACAAGACGCTTTATATCAAAAGAAACAGTATTAAAAAGCTCTGCGTGTAATGTAATTATTCCTAAACAAATTGAAATTACGTGCAAAATTTATCTTAATTAACTCTATTTCAAGTAACCGGTATTGAACAAAACGTACAGATAATATCTATAGAAACTTGTAAAAACCCAATAAAATGCAAATCCTAGAAGTGTTAGTTAGAAGTAGGATGTTTGAACACACCTGCGTATTTTAAAAGGCAATTTCAGTTTAATTTGTTTAGATAAACATGTCGATTCTAAGGATATTGGAAACGGTCAGATGCTTTAGCACGAAATACAAAACAGGGTTTATTTAAAAGCTCATTCGGCGAAAATTTTGCAGATAATTAATGTTTACAAAGAATCTTGGAGAAACCGGGGCTTAATATTCACGAGAAGGTGCGATACGGGGTTATTTAACCCAGATAGTCCACATGGACTAAAATATAATCGATAATAAAGAATATCAATTTGCACCAATACGAACAGGTTAGAAAAGGAAAGAGAAAATGCGTCAAGCAAAGACACATATAGTAAAAGGCGTGATTTAAGCAACGTCACAAGGGTCTCAATTGGTTGAAAATAGGATGCAAATATCAGAGGTAGAAACAACAATTTCTGTACAAAATTAATTAGTTTTTCTCGGACATGTTTGCGTGCCGTGTGAGAATTTCTGAGATTTAAATGGGGCGAGTACAAAATTCGTAAAAACCGACGCACGAGCGACGGAATGGGTCATAGCATGAGAAATTCTTAAGAATTGTCTGTTTTGAGTACAAAAGCGACGTGCCGGCTATTCGCTATATATACCGGTGGTAATATGAATTTCGGCCTCTTAGACTTTTGACTATTCGATGCGTTAAAAGCTCTTACATCCGCGACTTGATTGAAGATGTTAAACAGTGCATTTTAGTTTGATAAAATAATTTAAAGTTTGCTCGTATATTTTAGTGATTCAAAATAGTTTGTTATTTACGTGCTAACATGAATGTACTTCAGTGCACTTAGATACAAGGTAATAAAATTTAGTATCACTGTACCAATTAGCAAAATTTACAACGACAAATGTAAACACAAAAGTAGGCAGTTTTGGCGTATATTGGTGAAAGACGCATGAATTTGTTTGCTATTTTTCGGGGGTGTTAATAATTAAATGGTTCAAATACGTGTCTGGATCCACGAAACAAGGGTCAGATATACACAGATGAGTTCCGGAAAAGCCCAGAAACAACTTTAAATAAATGGTGATGGAGAAAATTTTAAAAGCGTTGAGAATTAGAAGCCGTAAATATAATCCTGTTGGAATGGTGTGATTAACTAAAGGGACGATGTACATTGAAGCTACGAGGACAGTAACCTTCAGGTAAATTATACTATTTTGTTTGACATTTTGGTGTGTGTTGAATAACTTTATAATTGATTTACTTTAAATGGACATTAGTGAAATTGTACTAACAATAAAATTTTAATTTTAAGGTGAAATTTGCTTGTTTAAGTAGAAAGGGGTATTTAGTATTGATGTTCTGAATTATGATGAAAATTTGGGTATGTCTTTGAGCTCAATTAGACGAACCTGGTTAATTAACGTAAAGGGGTGGTAGATGCTCCCTTTGTACTCAGACTCCGGTCTGCATATATTGTTATAGTAATTAGTAGGCATCCTACAAGGACTTTAATTCTGGATGCACGTTAAAATGATAAAAAAAATTTTTTAATCTTGAAAATTTTTGATACTGAAATTTATGCTGAATTTTAACTTTGAAATTTTAATGTATTGTGAATATTGATGTAAATAGAGGTAACGTTGATGTTTGTGGTAGGAATGTATTTGGTTTTTTTTTAATTGAGGATGAAAGCTATCTAGAGGAGCAGCCGAGGCGATTAACAGAAGAAAATCAACAGACCAGGTAATTCAAGAGGTTTCACAGCATTCTTGACGCACAATCTGTGGGGCTCGAATCTAATACAGGGAAACACAGCAATATATATATATATATATATATATATATATATATATTAGTAGTTACTTTACAGAGTAAGTTGATAAAGAAATTAATAAGATGAAATAATAACCTAGACTTTTTAAGTAAAGGAAAATATAAGGCCTTGGACAGGATTTGAACTTGCATCTCAGTTTTGCCGGAACTGTGCGTTTGCCAATTACGCTACCGAGGCCGATGGCTATAATTGGAAAATTTACAAATCCAAATCGTGTACAGTACCATATATAAACCTAACTTTCAATTACGTTTAGCATTTTTGTCAATCATATCTGAAATTGTCAAGTTTTGACTTATGTCAGATATAGACAGGAAAATGTCTGTCTATATCTGACATAAGTCAAAACTTGACAATTTCAGATATGATTGACAAAAATGCTAAACGTAATTGAAAGTTAGGTTTATATATGGTACTGTACACGATTTGGATTTGTAAATTTTCCAATTATAGCCATCGGCCTCGGTAGCGTAATTGGTAAACGCACAGTTCCGGCAAAACTGAGATGCAGGTTCAAATCCTGTCCAAGGCCTTATATTTTCCTTCTTTCAATTACTAGCTCGATTTGAAATGATCATTTGGGCTTTACTTAAAAAGTCTAGGTTATTATTTCATCTTATTAATTGCATATATATATATATATATATATATATATATAATATGGGTAAAATAATCTTGGAATTAGGTCATTACTAAATCTTGGTATATTGCAAAGTTTCACATATAAGCAATAACAAATGTGTGGTAATCTTTTATTTGACGCGTTTCGTAACACCATAATCAATAAATTTATCTATAAAACTAAAACAATGTGTTAACAATTATTAGATTTTATATATATACATACCTTTGTGTAATTTTAATTATAGTATAGTATAAGTAAACAACAAACAAATAATTCTACAAACTAACATTTTAACTTGATCACTGTTTCGCTTTAATAAATAGTATGAATAACAATAATATAATTGGTTATATAATCTAATATTTAATCACTCTGCAACATGGTGTATTCAAATATGTGGGGATTTTTAATAGTCAAATAATAGTAGAATATTTTTGTTAATATTTAGAAGATTCATCTTTTACAAATTAAATTGTGGTAAATTTTCATAGATCCATCTTGGTCAGTTTTTGAATTTATGGTATTCGGATATTTATATATTTGTAAAGTTTCCATTACGTTTCTCTTGTTGTCATTGTTTTCAGTGTCTAAAATATCTACATTATTGAAATCAAATTGGTGTAAGTTGTCAATTGCATGAGAAGCAAAACAGTACTTTTTTTATTGTTAGTTTTATGCTATATTTGTGCTCATAAATTTGTTTACGAAGGTATTGTTTAGTATTACCTATGTATATCCCAGGACATCCTGTGCAGTTAATTTTATAAATTGTGTGTGTCTTATTGTTATGTTCGATGGGTGGAAATAGTTTGGTGAAAAAATTTTAAATGAGTAGTTGGGTTTATGAATTATTTGTATGTTATATTTTTGAAGACAGTTTTAATTTTTCGAGAGTCCTGGGGTATATATAATTCCAATTCTGGTTTCTTCTGGCTGTTTTTTATTTTTATTTTGATTATTGTAGATTTTATGTATTTTGATTTTATTATTGGTTTATATACGGAAATGGGATAGCAATTATCTTTGAGAATAGTCTTAATGGTGTTTAAATTGTTTATCTAAATTTTTTACAATTTTATGACCTCTTTCAAAATGGGTTATTAACTACTTGTTCATATATATAATTTTGGTACCAGGATTGGAGTTTAATATCTGCCCTCGTGTTGTAAAACTTCGTTCAAAAATATAAAACTAACATATTCAAAACACCAACTACATATTTAAAATGTTTCATTACACAAGACTATTCAATGCAACATAACAATAGAACTACACAATTTATAAAATTAAACTGCACAGGATGATCCTGGGATATACATATGGTAACTAAATTTAATACCTTGTAAAGGAATTAATATGAGCACAGAATACTAGATATTGAACAATAACAATCACATATTGAAGTACTGTGTTTGCAGTGTCAATTGACAACTATACACCAATTTGATTTCAATAATGTAGATATTTTAGACACTGAATAACAATGTCAAATTTGAGAATATCGTAATGGAAATTTACTATAATATATAAATATCGAATACCATAAGATTCAAAACTGACCAAGATGGATCTATGAATAATTTAACACATTATTTTAATTTGTGAAAATTGATGATTATTGTCTAAATATTACAAAATATGTTCTACTTCATTTATATATTGAACTATTATAATATCCAATATTTAGTAATACACCATGTTGCAGAGTGATTAAATATTAGATTATATAACCAATTATATTATTGTTATTCATACTATTTATTAAAGGAAACAGTGATACAAGTTAAAATGTTAGTTTGTAGAATTATTTGTTTGTTTTTACTTATACTATACTATAATTAAAATTACACAAAGGTATGTATATATATAAAAATCTAATAATTGTTAACACATTGTTTTAGTTTTTATAGATAAATTTATTGATTATGGTGTTACCGAAACGCGTCAAATAAAAGATTACCACTACATTTGTTATTGCTTATATGTGAAACTTTGCAATATACCAAGATTTAGTAATGACCTAATTCCAAGATTATTTTACCCATATTATCTATTTAGAAGGTCAAGAACACATCCAAAATATTTATATATATATATATATATATATATCTATATATATATATATATATAAGCTTCACTCTTAGTTAATGGACTGGTTCTAATATTTTATGTTTTATAAATTATTTTTATTGATGAAAATTGGGATGATGTAGTCCAAATATTGCATTTTGATTTGGACTACATCATCCCAATTTTTCATCAATAAAAATAATTTATAAAACATATATATATATATATATATATATATATATATATATATATACACAACGCAATAAGGCAAATACTGCTGTAATGATCTGTACCTTGTAACCATGTTTTACACTCAAATAGCACGAACAGCTTAAAATGCATTTTACCTTTTAGTTGTAAATTGTTTTTAATATTTAATTTATTGTAGAAAAATGGCGCTGTTAATATATTTAATAGAATTGATATCGATGGCGTTGTTTACCTTTACAGCAACTATTCATTTAGCGATGTTTTATATTTCGATCATTATCCTGGGGTAAGTATATATAGAGTGGTCAAGCACTAATGTAGAACTATTTTATACTAATACGGTTGTACCGAAAGAAAAAATATAAGAACTAGGTTTGTTAATTTACTCTATAATACATATCGCGTTGATTATTCCTCCTCAAAAAAGTAGATTTGGCTTAAATTAACTTAATTTCCAGTAAGTGGGCGCTATTATTAGTGAAATAATTTCTTGTATAAACTTCTATGCTTCTTAAAAACGGATTTACACGTCAAAAAATTTGTGTTGTTTAATCTACGATCAACTACTTGAAATGCTTCTTAGCCTTTTATTAAAAAAAGCAGATATAAATCACTTTCACCGAGTAATTATCTGATAAACAAATTTCCATTGCTCTAAACATTTTATGGAGGACGTATTCAACTACATTAACAGGTTAACTGTCATGACCACCCAATCGGGTATACACATTTACTTCCCACTGGTACCAAGATAACAGTATCGAAGCTTTCTCCGATTGTCAAAGCTATAAATTTATTTTTATTTATTGTACAGTAACTTTATAAATATTTCGATGTTTCTTATGTAAACAAGAAACCTTAGAAAAGTTTAAATTGGTCAACTTGTTAGAATTACCATGTATTTGTTGTTCTTTTATTAAAGTGCGCGTTAGTTAATTTTTCGACGCATGTCAGTTTTATTAAAAAACAAAAATTTAGGTCTGATAATATTCAGTTATTAAAGGAAGTGGTGTTCCGAGCCGAATTCCTAAGATCAACACGGGTAGCCTTGACGACGTCTTACGTGTTTTGCGACCGTGACCGAACGGAAATTGCTGACTAAGATTGTTGATAAATAAGTTTTGATTTGTGAGATCATACAAAATGTCTAATTTAGAGAGCCTTAAAAACAGCGTAGTGCAATACATGCCCAATTTACTAAATCTTTTGCTAGTATGGATGCGGTATTGGCCCAGAACGCAGATTTAAAAAGTATTGCTGTACAAGTTGGAAGATGGGTCCACTTTCATGTTTAAAGTCCATGAATAAACTACAGCAGTTATAAGTGCTGATAAATTCATCGAAGAATTAGGGTCTCCGTGTAAATACAGACATTTTGATCGCTAAGCAACATCTTTTCAAGTACACACAGCTGCACAGCAATATGCTTGTAGTACCCTAGAACGAACATTTAAACTTCCACATTTGGAGACAAAGAGGTTATGATTCTGATGTAAAGGTTGTGGTTTGGTTTTTGGGGTCAATTCTGTAAAATACATTAAGACCGTACAATCACCGAGGTCGATAAATTTTATCTGTTGAATCACGTGTGCCTAGTTTGAAGGCACAAGAGATACGCAAAAGCTGCTCTGCTACAACGGAAAGTCATCCTAAGCTCGTTGAGCAGTTAAAAAACCATTGTGAACGTTACCATGTACTAGTCAAGGTGTATGTACGTGAATAGTTACGGCTTGTCGCCAACGCGATACACCCGAAGAAAAGAATTTCCTTGCCCGTTTTGTATGACCGATAAGAGTCGCAGCCTCGTGCACTTGTAGCTTTAGGAATCACTGCTACTAAGCACTCAGTGCTGTTAGATCCTCTAGTGGAATCCTGCCTCCCAGAAGAGGTCTTGAGAAATTGGGAATGGAATCATACAGTGGGTAAAGGTCATGCTTTCTCTAATCGGTTAAATAATCTCAGGGAGTATTTGCGTAAAGAGGTTACCAGGGAAAAGCGTATTTTCTTAGCAGGAAGTGATTTGAACCCGTGGAGAAGCCTATTAGTAAGGCAAACGTGGTCGAACTGAAGATGTATCTACATCCAAAAATCTGCTTTCGTTAAATGAATAAACAAAAAAAAGCCGTGCTTGCATATTTTGTGGTAAGTAGCATTTAAGTCACGACTGCTTTAAGTCACCTTTCTTGACGCTAGAAGCCAAGAAAAGACTTGTCAGTGAAAAGAAATTGTGTTTTCGGTGTGTAACATCGGATCATCTTTCGAAAACATGTACAACTAGTGCCAGATGTTCTTTATGCAATGCTCGCCATTTTATTGTTTTGTGTCCACGGTTAGCCATAGTCTATCTCTTAAATCGGAGGATAAAAACTAGTAAAACTAGATAAGCACGTCAAGTGCAATGGCGGGTCAGAACAGTAAACAGTATATGTTGCTTCAAACTGTAACCGTTAAATTAGTTGGTTATGGCCAGATGCGTTGTAAACGTAATAAAAATCGTGGTTGATTTTTTATAGAGTTTTTCTATACCTATCAAGAATTCTTATAAATTGTAACAAGCCCAGGGTAAGGTTGGATGACAAGCGGCTTTTAGAAAAAGAAAACTCTTATGACTTTTAGCTAACTGAGTTTTTAACCCACGGTCGCATGAGATTGAGTCAGTGGGTTTATTTAAAGTTAAGAAAAATAAGATAATGGACGCCATCTAAATTTTTTATAAAGCAACTGACTAAATCAACTTGCTTAAAGGGAAAATTTGGAAGCCTAACAGTTATCTAACCTCTTTAGGAATATTTAGTGAATGAAGATATCATTGAAAAAGCGCCTGTTGAACAAACTGTGGGCTCCTTGCACTATTTGCCACGTGGGGGAGTAATAAAAGCTATTAGTGAGACCACTAAGTTTAAGCCAGTATTCGATGCATTAGTGAACGAAAAGGGCGCACCTTCTCTTAATGTCTTGAACAAGGACTTAGTTTGATAGAATTCATACCAGACTTGTTAATTAAGTTTCGGTAATACCGGTATGGTGTTGCGGTTGCACATTAGCATTGACGTGACGAGCGTGATTATGTTAAATTTCTGTGGTGGCAAAATTCCAAAATGAATAACATTTTTTAGTACCGTCTCAAACCAGTCCCAGTCGTATTTGGTTGGAATTGCAGTACTATTTTACTTGGAACGTATATTAGTTACTATTTAAACTAAGTTACTGTGGATTTCGCTAAGCCAGCTTTTCTGTTAAAGTCCACATCATTCGGTAATACCGGTATGGTGTTGCGGTTGCACATTAGCATTGACGTGACGAGCGTGATTATGTTAAATTTCTGTGGTGGCAAAATTCCAAAATGAATAACATTTTTTAGTACCGTCTCAAACCAGTCCCAGTCGTATTTGGTTGGAATTGCAGTACTATTTTACTTGGAACGTATATTAGTTACTATTTAAACTAAGTTACTGTGGATTTCGCTAAGCCAGCTTTTCTGTTAAAGTCCACATCTTATGTGGATAATTGTGTGACTTCTTGAAACTATAAGCGATTTAAACAAGTTTATTTACGAAGCTCTTCAAATTATGCTGGTCACAAATTGGAGTTACGGGAGTGTGAGCCTACACATGTCCCTACTGATACTACGACCAGCGCTACACACGTTTTCCTCTAATAATTTCTTACGTCTTAGATGGGATAAATTTGAAGACTTGTTGTTTTGTAACATAAATGAAGACTTTCGAGATGTATTCTCGGTCACCAAATGTACCATGATGTCGGTTAGTCATAAACAGTACGAGGATTTATTTCTCCACTTACGTTGCTACCAAAATTAACATTGAGTGAAGCTTGAAGCTGGCAGTCGGGTGGGATGAAGAACTTCCAGTTAACATTTGTAAAATACTGTTGATTTGGTTAAAAGAATTTTTTTTTAGCCAATATAAAAGTACCTAAATTGTTAGTTACTAATAATTCCTTTGGAGATACATGGACTTGGCATATTGGCTAATGCAATTCAGAAACCGTATGCAGCTTGTATATTTCTACGGATGAAATCCTGTACGAAGCGGAAACTAGGTGCCTCTCCAATAAAACAGGCACATATAACGCATTTGACGCTACTTTCATTCTGTATTGATACCTAATTAATGGAAAATGTAAAGAACTGTCTAAATTCCGAGTCGATCCGTGTCATTTGTTGGTCGGTCTCTATTATGGATGCATTTTACTGGATTAAAACAGATTATGATTGAGGTACTTTTGTCTGTAATCGAGTAAAAGAAATTCAAATAGTAAGTAGTCGAGATCAATGATATCGTGTTCCAGGCGACACAAACCCTGCCAAATTGCATCCAGAGGTTGTACGCCTCGTCAGCTATTAGTATAGTTATAGTAGGAAGATCGTAATTGACTTTATCGACCCGAAGAGCAGTGGCACATTACCCACATACGATACAATCAAGATAGATAAAATGTAAAAAGAGAATGTGTCGTCCTGTTCTCAGTTAGTTCTAAACCACAATTTTCAGACATGTTATGTCGACATGTCTCTTGTCTGGTTGGAATGGTTGCCAGAATCTACTGGTTCACAGCGCTAATCAGCAAACCAACAACTATGCTTTTGGGTATTACTTTGAGCGTAGACGAAATTGATTATTGTGAGAACAAAAGTAGATATACTATGTTCGTATGACCCCAAAGAACAGGTTTTCTTATGGGATTTAACATGGGAAAAATTATAAGGTCCAAAAATCATTTTTGCCGGATAAAAAGGCCAATCGTATCGTGTGAGCCAATTAATAAATGTCAAGGGAAATACTTTTGCAAAGAATAGAATGTGGTGGTGGTGCGTGTAGGTGGGGGTGGAAATGGAGATTGCGGTGGTGTGTGGAGGTGGGGGTCTGCAGGTGTAGCTTGTGTGTAGAGTTGTAGGTGAAATATAGTAGTGTATATCAGAAGCTTGTGCCCCGATGCGCCATATACGTGACCAGACGCAACCCGATGCGCTCCGGACGTACCTTGGAGCGCGACCAAGTGATGGAGTAGACATTGCAATTAAAGAATCAATAAACAATAGGAGCTATTTCCAACCATTAGCAATCAATATAGAATAATCGGTTTGGACTGAAAATATTCCTAAAAGGAATTTTTAAAGGACATGTTCCATTCACATATTATTAGTATGTTATTTCGGTGCAAGATAGTGTTTAGATTAACAATCGTAAGGTCCTTATCTATTGACAAATAGACACTGTTTTCTTTATATGCCTAACTGAATGTCAACCCTACTAAGTTTAGACTCTTACAGCTATATTTTAATAATAATAATAATAGGCAAAGGTCAATCGTGAAGTAATTTGGATAATCATTGTAACAGACCTTCCACCTGGTAGAGTAGAATGGATATATAAAAATATTGTGTTTATTTATCCATCTCTATTATACTTAATAAATAAAAACTATTGTCATGGAATTAGAGTATAAAGTAACAGTGTGTTAGCATTGACCTCATTGCCTACTTACCGGGCTTTAGACGTCAAGATGGAACTATGCCGTGATCGCCATAGACCCAACATTCTTAAGAGGCATACAATGGACTTCCATGCACACAAAAGTCAAAACAGCATTGTAAATATCATTTAATACTTCTACAGATGAATCACAGTTATTAAGTTAACATTAGCAAATCATACAGTTTAAACTAATCATGTAAGCATTTTTCATATAATAACAATCTATTCTCCATTTTTAGACCTTCTACAAGGTATCTGGCGTCATGGGAACTTTGCCAATAGAGCGCCCGCAGTCAGATACAGATCTGACAACGCAAATCGGAACATAGCTTAATAGTATTGCAATATCACAGAAACTGAGCTCAACTACAATACTTAAGTAAATTATCTTTGGTACATAAATGGATTGCTCAGGCTGTTTTATGACAACTGCGTCACTACAAAAATAGAGCAGCAACATGCAGCGACTGCGAGAACAAGGTGAGCTGGCACTTGGACAAACAGCAAGTATGGTTGGGTCTGGATAAACGTGTGTGGCCGTTGTAAGCAGCAAACTCGCTCCGTCGGCTTAGAAAGTAAATCAACCGGCGGTCTGTTTTCTAACCATCAAGCCCACGCAGTTGTATAAAAAGAAGCCTCATAGACTTTCATTTTTTGATACTAAATAATAATTTTTTGCTTGCTCAAATACAGCTCCATTACTTACAAGACATGAGGATGATGCTCAACGTTTGACGCACATCTATGTAGATGGAACAATATCTTCGTGGAGGGCATGTTAATATCGAGTTAAATAAACTCGGCGTCCGAAACCCTAGCCACAAATGTCGCATACAAATGATGTTACGCTCGTAATTCAGGAGAAGGTCTATCGATATTATGGACCTCCTTTTTGTGTCGGTTAAGGTAGCTCTGGATCGAGAAGACCTACTGGAACACATCGCAGACGAATACCTTTATGGATTCAAAATAAGATTTTATTACTTAGTTTAAAATATAGAGGACACGATGCTTTTGCGATCGCGGAAGAAACACAACCGAGGAAAATAGTCTGAGAGCCCCTATAAATCGTCGGATGATCAGAAACGGAAACAAGTAAATTAAAGCGTATGCGCACAGACAACCTATAAAGAATCACCCCAGTGGAGGTAATCCTAGAGGGATCGAACGCAGCTACGCCTTGAGAACTGGAGGTACTACGAAAAATGAAAAAATTAGTGTTATACAAGTAATAAATAGAGATTTCTATGTTTTAATGTCTCTATAGTAGGGGATAAAGAATACTACTATAGTAAGCCTGCTTATCGCAAAAGGCGATTAAAAGGCGCAGCAAGGGGCAGCAGCCTTGCTGGCTAAAAAATATTGGAGAAGAACGGTTGGTCTCGGGCAATCCTCGATAATTTGCAAGCTTGTTGGGAGTTGGCCGAGACGGATACGGCTTTTTGCTGAAATCTTTAAAAACTGCGTTGTGGAAAGATATGGGAACCTACCACAATATTTCCCAGGTATGCTTGGCCTAAAAAAACGAAATATATATGATGGAGAGCTTACAAGTAAAATTCTTTTCCGGAGGTAAAATACTCCCTCATTCGGATCTCCGGGAGGGGGTACTTGGGGCTCGTCATCGTAAGAATATAAAACAACAGTTTGATTTAGTGATAGGGACTTGGAATGTAAGGTCATTACTTAGAGTAGATAAGTTAACGAATTTATTAGTCGAAATGAGAAAGGGAAAGCTGGACATTTTAGGTACTAGTGAGGTGAGATGGCCAGATAGTAACGACTTTTGGAAAGATAATTATAGATTCATTACAACTTCTTCAACTAATGGACAGGCAGGGATAGGAATAGTGTTAGGTAAAAGATTAGGGCATAAAGTTAAAGAGTACTTACAATTTAGTGATAGAATAATTATAGTTAGATTGAGTACAAAACCCACAGACACTGTTTTAGTACAGGTTTACATGCCAACAACTCAGTACGAAGATAAGGAAGTAGAAAAAGTATACGAGGATATAAACAGTATAGTGAGAAAAGTAAAAAAAGATGAGAATTTAATAGTAATGGTCGATTTTAATGCGTCAGTGGGAGAAGGTAGTGAGGGAAAAATGGTAGGAAAATTTGGGCATGGCAGACGAAACGATAGAGTAGAAAGATTAGTTGAGTTTTGCCAGGAACATGTAAACACCCTATTCGAACAACATGTTAGATACATGCTAGATACCAAATAGATTATATTCTAGTTAAACAAAGATTTAGAAACCAAGTTAAAAACTGTCGTAGTTATCCAGGGTCTGACATAGATAGCGATCATAACTTAGTTAAAATGAAGTGTAAACTAAAATTCAAAAAATTGAGAGAGGTTAAAAGAGAGGGATGGGATCTAGGTAAGCTTAATGATAGTAGGGTAAAAAAGGAATATAAACAAGTATTAGATAAAAAGAGCAAAGAGATCGCTGTAGGAGGGAACGTAGAAAATAGATGGAAAGAAATAAAACTGACTGTACATGATACAGCAACACAGACTATAGGTAAGAAAAAAATAGAAGAGAGAAAACCCTGGGTAACAAAGGAGATATTAGATTTAATAGAGAATAGAAGAAAGCTTAAACCTTTCAGAGAAGTAGATAGTGAAAGTAAGCAAAAGTATAATGCAGTTAGAAATAAGATAGTACATGAGTGTATAACAGTTAGAAATAAATGGATGGAGGGGAATTGTAAGGGAATACAAGATAATTCGAGAGTAGGTTAGACAGACAGGGCATATAGGGTAGTTAAAAAAGTTTTTTGGGAAAGATAGGAAAAATATAATGGTATTAGAGACGAGAATAATGGGCTTCTAATAAATAAAGTTAAGGTAGCAGGTAGATGGAAAAGATATTTATAAGATTTATAAAAGGGAGACGATATGGACAAGTTAGAGAAGGACCAAGAGGAAAATGTAGAAATAGGGTTCTCAATATTAAGAGAGGAATTTGATAGAGCTGTTCGTAATCTTAAACTAATTAAAGTGCCAGGGATAGACGATATTTCCGCAGAATTAATAAAATATGCAAGTCAGAAAACTTTAAACAGATTATATGAACTAGTAAAGGTAATATATGACACAGGTGAGGTTCCAATAAATTTCGAAAAAAATATTATTATCCCAATCCCAAGAAAGTCAGGAGTTGATAGGTGTGAGAATTTTAGAACGCTTAGTTTAACTTCTCATGCTTCCAAAATACTAATAATAATAATTAAAAATAGCGTAGAAGCTTTGACTGAGAATTATTTAGGCGAAGATCAATATGGTTTTCGTAAAGACAGAGGGACCAGAGAACCGATACTAATGATTAGGGTAATTACCGAAAAAAGGTTACACAAAACTAAAAAGACTCATTTCGCGTTTGTAGATTTAGAAAAAGCATTTGATAGGGTTAAATGGATTGTTATGTTCAGGGTTTTGCGAAAAATAGGAATCTCTCATAGGGATAGAAAAATTATTTACAGTCTATATAAAAACCAAAGCATAGTAATTAGATTTGATGAAATAGAAAAGGAAGCTAAAATTAGAAATGGTGTTAGACAGGGTTGTATACTGTCTTCCTTGATTTTTAATGTTTATATTGAGGAAGCTTTAAACTTAGCTAGAGAGAGAGAAAAGAGATAGGTATTATTGTACAGGGACAGAAAATAGACATGTTACGTTTTGCAGATGATATAGCCATTATAGCAGAGTCTAGAAAAGAGTTAGGAGAGTTTCTAAATATTTTAGATGAGATACTACAGAGTAACTATAGTATGAGAATTAACTCAGTAAAGACAAAGATAATTACAAGTGAGTTACAGCCTAGTTCTAAACCAAAATTTAAAATAGGTAATACCGAGTTAGAGGAGGTAGATGAATTTTGCTTTTTAGGTAGTATAATTACAAAGGATGGACGTAGCAGAAGGGATATAGTAGCTAGAATAGCTCAAGCTAGAAAAATGTTTGTAAAAAAGAGAAACTTACTAATAGCTAATAGTATTAGTTTAGATAATAGAAAAAGTTTCTTAAAGTCGTACGTATGGAGCGTTCTACTATACGGTATTGAGACTTGGACAATTAAAGAAGTAGATAAGAAAAAGATAGAAGCTTTCGAAACTTGGTGTTATAGGAGAATGTTAAAGATTAGTTGGACAGATAGAGTAACAAACGAGGAAGTTTATAGAAGGATAGGTGAGGAACCCTGTATGTGGAAACAACTAAAGGTCAGGAGAGATAAAATGATAGGGCACCAGTTAAGACATGAGGGACTATTTAGTAAAGTCGTAGATTATAGACTACGAAATAAAAATAGAGTAGGAAGGCCTAGACAAAGCTATATTAGTCAAATTATTAGAGGTTTAGGTTGTGAGGAGTATGTAGAACTTTTTAGACTATTTCAGAATAGAAAAGAATTTAGAGCTGCGTCAAACCGACTTTAAGTAAGTTCGAAAACAAAACAAAAAAAATAAAAATCAGTTAACTAAATGTTACCATGACATAACTCACAATTAGTTAGCGGTCTGGCATGTTGGCAGCGATTCGTTGCTTAAGCCTTACCATAACATATAATTTAACAATTTTCCTTTTTGAAATGAATAACCAGGTTATATTTTATTTCCTTGTAAATGGTAAACATGTAAACATGTTAGAGTTCTTTAACAACCATCAGGTTGCTAATATCCTTGTAGAGCCAGGTGGATAGGAAAAAGATAGAAGGATATAGGAAGACCTAGACCAAGCTATATTAGTCAAATTATTAGAAATTTAGGTTGGGAAGGGTTGTAGAGCTTTTTAGATTAGCACAGAATAGAAAAGAAGTTAGAGCTGCGTCAAACCGACCTTAAGTAAGGTCGAAAACAAAATGATGATGTTGATGTTGTTTTAAAGTGCGTTAGGATATATCTTCTCCTGGTATTGATCAACCCAGTCTAAAATATATACCTCTTTATAATTCTTAGGTTAGCTCGGCGTTGCATTAGCTGTTAGCTATGTTAAACAATAGGTTTCGTAGTTTTATTGTTGTCAACAATAGTATCGCAGTCGTCTTCGTATTCGCCATTGTAGCAAAAGTTATGGTTTATAATAATAAACTAGAACACTGTGACACGATACAAATTAAAATAATTAATACCCGTTTACCACAGAAAATATTTCAGACAAACTAAATACGTATTTCGATCAATATGTGGTCATCATCAGTAGTAAACTAAAAAATAACACGCATTAAAAATTGAAAGTTGTTCAGGAAACCCTTCTGAGGATATTCTCTTCACCACGTAAACTGAAGTGATCCTTTCCAACAAACAATTTACTAAAATTTGTTTTGAACACCTGAGGATATTCTCTTCACTAAGTAGGCTGGTTGATCTCTATAAAGCGAAGTGAATTGTTGCCTTAATAAACAAAAACCACTTAATTTATACTAAAATTAAAACTGTATCAGTGGAACCAAAGTTAATTATGCGTTCCCATTGGTTGTTAAGCCAATAGAGAGAGCAATCCAGATGGCGCTGTTCGACACTTGTCAGTATTTAAGAGGGGTCTTTTGTGTTTAACTATTTTGATTGATTCATTCGCATATAGAGAGGAATATGTTAGCATTGCCTTCAACAGTCTGATATCCTCTAGTTGAACACATTAAAGAGATGGTAACCATTTTTTATGACTTCGTCTAATATATCTGGTAGTTCTTCTAATAAAGCTTCCAACTTAACATCTGCCAGTTCCACTTTGTACAGAAAACATATCGGATTACTAAATATTTCATTAATTTTCATGAGATCTTCTTTTCCGATAATTTGTTTTACTCCGTGCCCCATTTTGTTAGTGCTTTCCAGAGAAAACAGAAGTTTGGCTTTAACACCATGCCTAACAGAAACAAATTTGTCGAACTTTTCCCATATAAAGCTGTTGCGTTACAAATTTCTCATTATAGCATAAAAATCCTTTTGTTTACAGATATTTGCTCGGCGTCAGAAAGGTCGCAAATTTTACTAGCATTATATTATCGCAGGTTGGTTCCGTAATTGGCGAGTGTAATCCACCAGTCAGTGGCTACTTGCCTTTGACATAACAAATATAACCAATATCGTAACCAAATTATGATTGCACAAATTTTCTAACAGCAACCACAACCCAAATCGCTCGTTTGGTGGTTTTACTTTATTCCCAAGAAGTTGAGGAACGTTAATCACTTTGGAGGAGCCACTCTAAATACTATATTACTTACGAAAAATGCTCTCGTACACATATACACTAAAGAACGCGAGCTGACGGTTACCGAAGGCACCCGAACGAAGTTAGGGAGTAGGAAGGAAAACTAAAATGGTAGAGCTACGGCACGCATATTTTTTAGAATTAATCGATAGTTCTCGAGAACATCTCAAACAAAGTACACGACCACCATGAGTACACCCTAAAACTGCCCGGTGGATACACTAGTATGAGCCGACACATCTCCCCTCGACAAATACGCTATAAAGGATTCATTTCGGTATACGCATTTGGGAAGAATATTTTCCTATCCTCCAACAGAAGTTATTTTAATAGGCAAGCAACTGAAGACTATTGGCTGGTTATGGGATGAATGAGGTGATATAGATATGCTAATTATAGGGAAGGACCAATTGCTTTTTGTAGCAATATCGATGGCGGTGGAGCGGTTATGTAATAACTTAAGGCCTGTGCCGCTGTGGGCAATAAAAGTTCACACAAAAAACCTTCGCGCACAACCAATAACACGCACGTTTGGGTGTCGGTGTCGCTTTCAAAAGCTCTCATACAACCGTCTTCTGCAAGGGTTCGAATGCGACTGTGTTCACGCACTTCCACTGTCGGTATAAATGTTTCACTGAAATCTGTAGGATACCCGCACTACTGGTGTTTATTGTCAACCACTACCAAATTGTTCAATGACGACGTAACATACCGCCCACCAAATTCATAGAATTTTGAAAAGGAGGGAAGTAGGTTGGGTGAAGGAAATCACATGGGATTTGACCTTGCTAGGAAAACAGGTAACGAAAGATAGGGTAGTACACTACAGCGAGCGATATTACCAACTATGCAAAAATAAAAATATATATGTAAATAAGCAAATATGTAAAAATAATATACTACTATACATGTAAGGAATGTGTATATACATCTAAACATAAAATAAAATTAAAATACCGGTAGCGGCGCTAGTTTGACCAAAGGTCGTTTTAATGTGCCATGTGCAGTTTTGATCTCCGCGACACGTATAATACCGTCCGCACCGGGAAAAGTATTAATAATACGACCAAACTTCCATTGAAGTGGAGAAAGCTGGTCGTCCTTGACGAGGACAATAGTGTCCTTTTCAACTTGTCGGACACCTACCTTAGAGTGCCATTTAACCTTTGATTCAGAGTATGTAAGTACTCATGGCTCCAGCGAGCCCAAAAATCTTGATGGAGTTTTTGCAGGAGTTTCCACCTGCTCTTTAATGATAAAACGTTGGTTGAATGGTCCTCATGGGGCAGAAAGAGGCTCCATAGTTAGGAAATGACTTGGTGTTGAGCAACGCAAGTCATTTGGATCCGAACTCAAAGCGCAGAGTGGCCTTGAATTTAGAACAGATTCAATTTGAGTAAGAACTGTGTAAAGTTCCTCAAAGGTAAGTTTTTGTTCGCCGATTACGCGAGCTAGGTGTGTCTTTACCGACTTAACACCGCTTTCCCACAAGCCACCGAAATGAGGGGCGATAGGTGGATTAAACGACCACTTTATCTTTTCTGAGGTTGCTGCACTATGCAGATAACTCGTAAGCTGACGATAGGCACCTACAAAATTAGTACCGCAATCACTAAATATTTGAGAACAGCGTCCTCGACGTGCTATAAATCGTCGCAAAGCGGCAAGAAACGCGTCTGACGACAAATCCGAAACAAGTTCAATATGAGCTGCCTTAGTGGCAAAACAAACTAAAATACAAATATAGGCCTTAAGAGATTCAGAGCCTCGTAGGCGGTTAGCCTTTATTAAAAGAGGGCCAGCAAAATCAACACCAACAATACTGAACGGTTTGATTTGGGTAATACGTGCTGCCGGCAGGTCTCCCATAGGAGGAGTTACCATGACCGGTTTGGTACGAAAACATCTATGACATGATGATAAATAATTTCTGATTGAATTTTTAATAGAAAGGATCCAGAAATTCTGTTGGATAAGATACGCTGTGGTATTAACACCGGGATGGCAATACCTTTCATGAGTTGACCGAGTGATAAGTTTGGTTAATCGGTGCCGCTGAGGCTATAACGCAGGAAACTTTTCGAAATAGGAAAGCGAAGAATGTGTCAAGAGCCCACCTATTCTTAAGATATTTTGTGGATCAACAAATGGAGAAAGTTTTTGCAAGCTTTTAGGTAATTTACGGTTTGCCTTGATCGAAGCTATTTCCTTTGAAAATGTAACATTTTGTACATGCCGAACGATAATCATGAGAGCATTGTGTAATTCAATGTCTGTTAAGGGACCCGTATGACGTTGAGCCATGGGTTTAGAAAATCTATAAATGTAAGCCACGATGCCTTGGATTTTATATAACGATGAAAAGCGACTTTGTAAAATGTCAATGACGTTTGGATCTGTTTGAGCGACAAATGTTAGGATCTTCTTTCCGTAGTTACCTCAGCAATTGAGGTTGACAATGTTGGTTGAGGCGGCCACGAGTCACTAGGGTAGTGAAGCCATTCAGGCCCCGCCCACCATAGCGAACATGAAATAACCGCGCTTGGCATTAATCCCCGAGATGCAGGATCAGCCGGATTATGCGAAGATTTAATATAAAACCATCGACTAGGTGCAATGATTTCTTGAATGTGGCTAACACGGTTTGCCACAAAAGTTTTCCAACGAAAAGGTGGAGAACGTATCCAAGTGAGAGCGACCGTAGAATCACTCCACGCTGAAACATCGGAGATTTCAATCAAGCCTTGATAAGACCGAATGGTAAAAGAAAGTAAATCGGTTAATAAAACGGCGGCACATAATTCCAAACGTGGAATTGAAATGCGCTTAATTGGAGCTACTTTTGTTTTAGCGGTTACAAATTGTACAGTTATTTCTCCAGTAGTTTGATTTATGAACTGAAATACACTACCGCAGCATACCCTACCTCGCTAGCATCGCAAAACCCATGCAAATGACAAGTAAAAGGATCCGAAGGGGGTAAACAACGTGGTAACTTTAATGACGATAATAACGGCAACTCTTCTTGATACTGCTGCCATTGAGACGAAATGTCTGCTGGTGGGATGTCATCCCAATTTAAACCTAACATCCACAGATGCTGGATTAGGCGTTTCGCAAAAAGTGTTAGTGGGGCTAAAACCCTAATGGATCATATATTCTGGCAACTTGCGAAAGTATGTTGCGCTTTGTACATATTGGGTTTAATGGTTTAACCCGAAATGAGAAAATATCTTCTGTAGGTGACCATTGAAGACCTAATATTTTTATTGATTCGTCAGAATCGAAATCGAGAGAAGTATATTGGCAAAATCTGACGGAATGCCTTCCAAAATAGAAACTGAATTAGAACTCCATTTTCGAAGTTCAAAACCAGCCAAATGTAAAAGTCGGATAAGTTGATCTTTAATTTCTCGGGCCGATTGTATAGAATCTCCACCAGCGACGAAATCGTCAATATATAGATTTTACCGTATAGCCTCAACGGCTAACGGAAACCTTTTGCCTTCGTCAATGGCTAATTGCTGAAGAGTTTTTAATGCTAGATAAGGCGATGACTTAATACCATAGGTCACTGTATTAAGCTGATAAGTCTGAATGGGTTCTTCTGCGGAGAACCGCCAAACAATTAATTGAAACCTTCGATGTTCTTCGGTAAGCAAAATTTGTCGATACATTTGGCGAACATCACAAGTAAAAACGAAACGATGAGAGCGAAATTTAAGTAAGATTGACGAAATGTCATTTTGGAGACTAGGTCCAGCCAATTGAGTGTCATTAAGTAACACGTTGTTTTTAGCCTTTGCAGAGGCGTCAAAAACCACACGAATTTTAGAAGTATGACCTTCCTCTTTAAACACAGGGTGATGGGGTAAAAAATAATTATCGTTCCCAACGGGCGGAGAATCGAGTAATGCCATATGACCCGCATCAAGATAGTCCTGCATGAAATTGTTGTATTGGGCGCGTAGCTCCGGTTGAGCATGCAATTTGCGCTCCAACGAAAATAGTCGTTTTTTAGCCATGTCAAAGGACTTATCAAAAACGGGCAAAGTATTGTTGAACGGTAACGCAACAATAAAACGACCGCTAGGGTCACGAGAAAACGTGTTTTCAAACATCAAATCTGCCTTTTCTTCTTCTGGAGAAGTATAAGGCTTGGATGGCAACTCTTCTATCTCCCAAAACCGCCTTAGGGTCTGGTCGATAGGATCTTCTACAGAAGTAAAAAATGCTTGGACAGTATCAGACTGCAAGCTTTTTGTGGGACCAATAATAGTCCAACCAAAAATTGTATTTATGGCGGCAGGCTGAAGAAATTTGCCATGTATAACACCGCCATTGACGATGAACGGATAAACATCTGCTCCAAGGAGCATGTCAATGGTTCCTGGAGAGTTCCAGGTCGGGTCTGCAAAGTGCAGGCCGCATAAGTGTTCCCAATTATTAGGAACTTCAACACTAGGTAATTTGCCAGATATTGACGAAAGCACAAAAGTTGTGACTTTTAGAGATTTTTCAGAGTCTAACATAGAGCGAATGCTGCAGCTGACGGCACCCTTATTGACTGCTGAAGTTGTCTGTCTAAGTCCATAAATCGGAACTTGAGAACGTATGCGTGGAAGCCAAAGTTTGCTCACGCAATCGTCTCGAATAAAGCTAGCTTGAGAGCCAGGGTCTAAGAGTACCGTGATCGGTTTGTATTTACCAGACCGGTCTTGAACTTCCACAACAGCAGTGGAGAGTAAGACAGTAACCCCAGGATTTAAATTCGTCTGTGAAGACAAAACATTTGCCGGAATAGGAGAGACTGACTGCGTCCTATTGGCATTTTTATGCATAGGTGTAGCGATCGGTTCAGCTGAACGGCTAGAAGCAGGTTGCGGTTCAAAATGTAGCAAGGTATGATGCGGCTTGGCGCAAGTTCGACAGGAATTATAAGATTTGCATTGCATGGACGCATGGCCTGTTCGTAAGCAATTTAAACAAAGGCGTAAGCGTTTGACAATGTCGAAACGTTCTGTCGGAGTTTTCTTTAGAAACGATTGACATCTGTAAATTAAGTGATTGCCTTTGCAAGAAGGACAATGGTGCGAAAATGAATTATTTGAGTCACTGGAGCTACTTGGTGTATCCAGTGAAACTACGTTAGAAGAAACTTTTGGTTTAAATTGAAACGCTGAGGATTTCTTAGGCACTGATGTGTGAGATGTATGGACAGTCGTCGAATAAGAAACAGGTGCGGTTGAAGAAAAGGTTTCCAACGCTGCACATTGTTGAGTTAAAAAAAATATCTCAAATCATCGAAATTGGGTATTTGCTTCGGATCCGATTGGAGTTCGAAGCGTTTTCTAGTGAACGGATCGAGTTTTTCTAAAAGACAATCGACCAGAATAAAGTTCCAATGTTCAGTGGGAAACTTTAAGTTAGTTAGAACAGCAAGGTTCTCTGAAAAACAATCAATAAGTGCCCTAAGTTTCTTAGGGTCTTCTGATTTTAAAGGTGGAAAGTCTTTCATAGCTTTCCAATGCAAAGTTGTCAATAAACGCGGATTGCTAAATCTCTGCACGCAAGGCATTATATGAAATGATAAAATTATCTCCCGAAATGGGTACTGATTTAATGATTTTCAAAGACTCCTCGCTACAGCAACTGATAAGGTAATTTAATTTTTCGATATTGGACAGCGACACGTTATTATAGACCAGACTGTCAAATAAATCGATGAAAGATTAAAATCAGTTACCTCATTATTAAAATGTGGGAGCTTTAACGGTAACAATTTTGATCCTGTGCTGCTTGGAGCATTTTCAATGATTTGTGGTGCTTTCATTGTTTCAAGATGCAGCAGTATGCAATAATAAGCGGAATCTACTTCCTTCCGTAAAGCGTGGTAATTCAATGATTCTACCTCGTCACAGACGCTAAGACATCATCTAAAATTTTATTAAAATGGGAGTAAAGGTCATTTACTCCCCTTGTTTGAATATGGAACAACGTTTTTAAAGTTGGGTCAATTTGTATAGCGTTACCAAGTTCCCACATTTCCATAATGCGTATTTTAATCAATTCGAGCTCTGCTATCTGTATTTTCCTTCGGAGCCATTCTGAAAGACCTACAATAAATGCTGTAAAACCGTAACCGCTCAGATGTGCGCTGAGAAATATTAAAATATTATGGGTTGTTGTTCAATGCACGAAAAATGTAAAATAGCCTATAAACCAATAAATCACGTTTTATGACTATTAGCCTGCAATGTGGTCTTAAGCCACGTAGAAAACCTAACGGTTTGTCAAACAAAGCGTTTAGGTGAAGATTTCCAGTTTACGGTTACGGTCGGCCTTTACATCAAAGCTCACAGGAACATGATGCTTAACGTATTTGCAAGAAAGGTTCAGCTTTACAACTTTATTACTCTTTGCAGATGTTCAATATTTTACTGCAAACCGACTGAAAGGTTGTATGTGAAACTAAAAATGCGCAATGGCTTTTAATGCAAATTAGCAAATTTTATATTAAGGATTTGTTTTCACTTAATTTAGTCTAACGAAAGTATGTAGCTAATATTGTACATATTTTAACCCGCTAAATATGGGGTTTGAACACAAATTTAAAGCTAAATCATTAATTAATTAAAAAGACACGCTCGCTGATGTGCAAAATGATATTTAATTTAGGACATGCGTATAAAACCATAAGACTAGTTAAATCCGGATCGTATTAAGGACCAATGGCTGGTTATGGGATGAATGAGGTGATATAGATATTTGCTAATTATAGGGAAGGACCAATTGCTTTTTGTAGCAATACCGATGGCGGTGGAGCGGTTATGTAATAACTTAAGGCCTGTGCCGCTGTGGGCAATAAAAGTTCACACACAACAACTTCGCGGACAACCAATAACACGCACGTTTGGGTGTCGGTGTCGCTTTCAAAAGCTCTCATACAACCGTCTTCTGCAAGGGTTCGAATGCGACTGTGTTCACGCACTTCCACTGTCGGTATAAATGTTTCACTGAAAGCTGTAGGATACCCGCACTACTGGTGTTTATTGTCAACCACTACCAAATTGTTCAATGACGACGTAACAACTATATACAACCTAAACGCACCCGAAACCAACAATCATACATGCATCCCAACAGATTTTATATAAATACGGAATAAATAGTAGTATTATATAAATTCATATCAACAAATATACAGACAGATTCTACAAAACCGTACGTATTTGTATAAGGAATTCATATAAAATGTATTTAAAATTTAACATCGCTTCCACCTCTACCCACTAGAAGTGCTCAGGGGGCGCGTTGGTTCAATTTGTCTCGCACTGACCGTTTTGGGACCACAACGGACCTTACTTCCAACGTGGGGAGGCGGGGGCACGAATCGTCGCTGTGGGTCACGTTTTGTGTCCAGAGGGCTGAACATCAAATTTTCTTTCATTTTTTACTCATACTTATATCGGATACGCCTAACATTAGAGAAGCAGAACTAAAAATCAGCAAGCATCAATTACCCACCATATTAAAATACCTGATAAATAAAGAATGACTGTAGTTATTAGTTCAAACCACAAATTGTTTTCCCCAATAGCTACATATAAAATACTATTTTCCAAAAATTATATTGGGTACATGATGCCATGATATTTGGGCGCAAGATAGTACAGCGATTTAACATTTACTTCATAGCCTATTCGTCGTACTTTAGATATTGAACTGGAACAATGCCGCATGCGCCGTGAACACAGCTTTAGACAGAGGCAGTGCAAGGGGCTACCACGTGCACAAAGATCAATACCACATAGTAAATATCTTTTGATGGTCTTATAGATGAATCATAAGTATTAAGTTAATATTAGCAAAAAGATATAGTTTAACGTAGCTTTGTGAACGACTTTTATATAATAATAATTTATTCCCAATTTGTAGACCACCTACAGGATATCTGGCGTCTGGGAGAACATTGCCATTAGAGCGCCCACTCTCAGATATACATCTGCAAATCAAAGAATAGCTTAATATTATAAGAAAATACTTCTAAAGCTAGACACAACCGAATCCTCTTAGTAAATCATCGTCAGAACTTAAATGAACGTTATGGCTAAATTTTATTATGGTAGCGGCACTATGTTTGGTTGCAAGGGAAAAATTCTCCATTAATTTTATTCATGAAGATAGGGTAAAACCTATTCTTCGCGGATATATTGAGTAGTCTAGAGCAGAGAGACAAATTATTTGGAACTCTGAGAAACTACCGGGTGTTTTTTTAGAAACGCCGGGAATAATTAGTAGCTATGAACACGACATTAGGATGCGGTATGTCTGTCCATTTTTTAGAGTTTTATATCTAGTAGCATTTTGCTTTACAGAGGAAGTGCGACGGCAGATTCACGAAATGAAAAGAGGGGGAATAATACAGCAGTAGGTCGAGTACATTTCGCCTTTGCTTGTTGTGACTAAGAAGGACAAGTTGATGTGAATCTGTCTCGATGCGAGGTTTTTGAATCAAAGGATAGAGCGCGACCACGTCTTGCCGCCCAATACAGATGAATATTTTAGGGGTTTTGAGAAGGGACGGTACTTATCTAGTTTGGACATGACGATGTCGTATTATTAGGTTTATATTCATCCGTGTGGCAAGAAATTTACAGGATTTTTATTTGAAGGTTTTGCCGTTTGGGCTTTCAACCAGTTGCTAGTTTTATCAGGGGCTTAAAGATTGTGCCGCATCCCGAGTTGCAATCGTATTCCATTTTGTATATCGACGATTTGTTATGTTTCTTGCGTAGTGCTGAGAAACATATTAAACATTTAGAGTTAATCTTTTAAAAATTTGCCGAAGCACACGTGACTGTGAAACTTTGGAAAACTGTGCTTGCAAGGGGAAGTGTGACTTTTGTGGGGCATATTATAATCCTACAGGGTATTGCAATAGATCCGGATCGTATATATACGATTAAAGATATGTCATCTCCGCGGACCGTACGGAGTTAGAGATTTTTGGGAGTGGTCAATTATGTCCGACGATTTTGTAACAGCTTTACAGATTTAACGGTCCCGTTGTTTAAACTATTAAAAAAAGAGAAGCGGTGGGAGCGTAGAGCAATAGAGAAAAGGTTTTTCAAAAGCATGAAGACGATCTATCTAAATATGACAATGTGACGCATCCGTCGTTGGATAAGCAATGCTTTATTGAAGCCTATAGCTCCGGCTATGGCATTGGGGCTTGTTTGCACCAGGTGAAGAATTCTGACGAGAAAAATGTAATTGCTTATAGAAGCAGAACGCTTTGTGGGCCAAGGCTAAATATACTGTGAGCGAAAAGGAAGCACTAGGAATTGTGCATTCGCTCCATACACGACGTGTGTTTATTTTGGGAAAACCGTTGGTAATCATGACCGATCATAAATTGTTATCGTATGCTTTAAGCAGTCCTTTGCCAACAGGTCTGTCACGTTGGGCCCTTTTCATGCAAGAGTTTGCGTTTGAAATTCAGCAATGCAAGGGAACTAAGAACCAATTAGCAGATGCATCGTCAAGACCTCCGATTCCGAGTTCGGCAAGGGTGATACCGAATGAGAAATGTTTAGATCCTTTGATTTAAAATTAGCACAGGAGTTTAGAGCAATTAAACGGTCTCTTTATCACATTGTAGGAAATCAGTTGACTGACTCTACGTTTGGTGAAAATGTACGGAAGTTGCAGAGGGCAGATAATGGGGTCGACAAAGGGTAATATAAATTGAGTGAATTATACATCATGTAAGACGGGGTATTGCAAAATCTTGGGTTGATATCATGTGTTCCAAAACCATTAATTGTTTAAGTGGTACAACAGCAGCATAGTAATGCTGGCCATTTTGAGTACTACAAAAAACATTTGCTAATATGCTCTGAATTTTATTGGAAGAAGATGTCGCGGAATATACGTCTTATCGTTCCACATTGTGACTTATGTCAAAAAGCTAAAAGCGGGGAAAAATTAAGCGGGGAATTCAATATGGTGGTGTCGGAAAAGTCTGGTGATTTAGTATGCCTAGATCTCACGGGACCGTTACTACGTTCTAGAGCGGGGCAACTTAATCATTAATTATTATAGACTCATTTCCTAGGTATGTCAAATTATACCCAATAAAGTGGATGACACCAAAGGTGATCGTTAAACGGTTGATCAATGATTACTTTGTAAATGTCCAACAGCCACAGGCTATCTTTAGCGACAATGGCACTCAGTTTCATTCTCATACTAACCGAGGCACTTTTACTACAAGGAAGACTAAGATAATTTATACTTCTGCGTATTTTCTACAGAGTAATGCCACTGAGAGGTTAAACAAAGTGATTAGGAAGTTGTTGAAAACCTGCTATTACGAAAAACGCACTAAATGAGTGCATGTAATTCAAGATGTTGAAAAATGCATTAATGGGGTAGTTTACAGCGTGATCGGTTATTCGCTTATGTTTTTATTCTTGGGGAGGAAAGAAGCTAATAATATTCACAAGATATTGATCTTTCCAGAAGAACAAGTAGAGGAAAACGTCAGTC
This sequence comes from Platerodrilus igneus, assembly GCA_036346225.1. Lineage (NCBI taxonomy): Eukaryota > Metazoa > Arthropoda > Insecta > Coleoptera > Lycidae > Platerodrilus > Platerodrilus igneus. The sequence continues at coordinate 1,254,850 of JARFIW010001680.1, forward strand.
TTAATTCTGTTCGCGAAATTGTTTATAAGGAAATATTGGCTAAACTCGAGAAAAAGAGATTAAGATACGATAATCGCACTTCGGCAGTAAGTTTCGGAAAGGGAGGTAATGTTTTGGTTCGCAATCATTTTATATCGAGTACGCAAAATGCTGAAATTCGAAAATTGTTCATACTCTATGAGGGACCGTATTTTGTTCATGAATAAAAGGGGTTTGAATACCTATTGGTTATCCGATAGGGGACAGTTATTGGGACCCCATAATATAATTATATCACGTACATATAAGAAGTTACCCGCGAGGGAACGTCTGTTTTGTTTACTATAAAGCTTCACTGGGTTTGTATACCTATCTTTTGATAATCACTAATTAAAGTTTTGTATGTTTTTTGTCTTAAGCTCTTTTCCTGGGGTGTTAAACGATTTCACTTTTATATCTGCTTACAGAAAAGTGATTTAATTTAGGGGGTATTGTAGTGCGTTTCAACCATCCTTTATACTAATACGCAAATTATCTGTTGGTTGAATTAATTAATAAATCGTATATTAAAGCGTATTATAAGATATGAATGCACGTAATGCGATTAATACGAATCACACGGGATAAAAAGTAAATTGTTTAGTTTCCCGTTAGTCAAAATATAAAGGACGTCAACGGATATTAAAAAGAACGCTAGCAACTTCGGGAAAAACAAACATACTCTGAGAGGGTTACCTATAAACCTTTGAACACCTCCCTACGTTTGTTCGGGCTACTGTGAAAAAAAATATTGCAGAGTTTTTGTTTAGTGCTTAACCGTCGATTGACGCATCGTGTTGTTTCTAAGAAACACAAAGTACGCTTTCGAGCTTGCGATGACTCTGGCTACTGTTGAATCTTCTTGAAGCAAAAAATTTTATGTGCAGTTTAGACAAGTCTCACCGGTTGTATAATTAACCTGGTGAAAAAGGATTTGCAGCTAATTTCAAGCTTCCTAGATTGATTTGGGTAGTTCAAGCAAAAGGACATGACCTGTTTTTAACAAAGAACCGGCGGGTATTTCATACGGCTGTTGATGAATTTGACTGCATAATACACTTCGTCAAATTAATAAATTGCATAAGTATTAGCATTTAAGTAATGTTTTATTGACTGTTTATTTTGTTTGGTTGCTTGTGTAATAAAGTTTCAGCGTTTCTGAATAATATATTGTTGCGAGCTACTACTAGGCAACCCATCAAACACACAAGCGCTGTAGACTCTGCATACCTTTCAGGATACGAGAATTCTTTCAGCAATCAATTACATACAAACGCTCGAGGCACGGCGTATTCTCAAGGATTCCAGAATTGTTCTAGAAATTACGGAGCATGAGTCATCCTTGTAATCCAGAGTATATATAAGACCGCTAATGAATGCAAGAGTTAGTCTATTCTTGAATGTCTAATATAAATTATATCGTGTAAAGTAATAGTAGTTTGGAGCTTTAGAAGTATATATAAACGTGATATGCTGTGTCTAATGTACATGCAGCTTGTTGTAGTATACATAAATAAATAGAAGTGCATAAACAAATAGTTGTGTTAGTGGTTAATGAACCTATGATAGAGAAGTTAGTTTAAGAAGATATTAGTGCTTGTAAATTCATTAGTGTAATAGTGCTTCATTGTTAAGTGGACTGAAAACATCTGTAAACAAAGCATATACTGTTAATTAGACTTGTGAACAGTGAGTAATAAAGACATTTATTATTACTTGTTTAGAATTAAGGAAACGCGGTAGCAGTAGCTCGTTACACTGGTGTCAGCCTGTGTGGGGTATATAGTGATTAATTTAAAACACAAGTCTAAAGACATTTAAGTAGTTTGTATATGCCAGTTACAAGAAATCAAAGGAAAATGGAGGCAGAAACTTTAATGAACTTCCTTAAGGATTTTAAATCCGAAATGCAAGTGACACTCAATGAAAACTTAGTGAGGTCAGTTGAACTGGAATCAAACCTTACCGAAAAGCTAAGTGAAAATACAGCCACGTTAGAACGAAGATTAATGGAAAGCTCCATTGCATTGAAAGAAGATTTCACTGAACAGGTAAAAACAGTTGAGCAAAAGTTGGATAATAAATTGGTAAAAATGGAAGAAGATGTGATGAGGCTTCAAGAACAAATGATCTCACTAACAACGCGACCACTTGAATTACCAAGCCAAGTTGTTAATCAGAACATTCCAGAAATAAGAACCATGGAAAGAAGCGAGTCAATTCCGTCTAAATTTAAAGTAAAACCACCTACATTCGATGGTAAAACACCTTGGCCCACATATTTGAAACAATTTGAAGCTGCTGCAATAGCCAACGGTTGGTGCAACAAAGAGAAGGCTATCTCCTTGATAGTGGCCCTACGGGGGGAAGCTCTTAACATCTTACAAACGATTCCCGATCACCAGCAGAATGATTACGGTCTCTTAATATCAAAGCTTGAGATGAGATATGGAGACGCTCACCTTCAACAGGTTTACCACGCACAAGTTAAGAACCGCTCGCAAAAGACAAGTGAAAGCCTGCAAGAATTCGAAGTTGACATCGCAAGATTAGTTAGATTGGCATACCCAACGGCACCAGATAGTTTCCTCGAACAACTGGCTGTTCAAACATTTGTGGATGGCATCAAAGACAGTGAAATACAGCAAGCGCTAAGACTAGCAAGGCCAAAAATTTTGGATGACGCACTGGCCCATGCGCTTGAATTTGAAGCAGCTAAGCAGACATCACACAGGATGGGTCACAAAGTTCGGTCTGCCTTAGAGGAACCTGGTCAAGCTCAGAACAGCATAGATGAAATAATCAACCGTGTGTTTGAAAAGCGAAAGGCGGAAAGGCTGAAAAGACTACGACCGCGGAGATGGCGTCTACGATGCTGGAGCTGCGGTGAAGTTGGCCATATGCAGAGACGCTGTACTCAACCAAAGAAACAACCGGTTGTGCCAAAGCTGGTCCATGTAAGGGGGCGAACTTCGACAGCACAGCGTAGTGCCCCGGAGATTATCATCCGTGCTGCATCGTCGGTGGAAAGTCTGGACAGCATTTATATCGATGGTAGAATTAATGGTAGGGTTGTCCGATTACTTGTGGATACAGGAGCGACAAGAACTATTGTGAGACCAGATTTGGTTGGTCGTGGAAAAGTGCTACCTGTATCGGTGTGTCTCCAAACGGCAAGTGGTGAGAAGATTGGTACTCATGGAGAGACTGCCGTTATGTTGACAATTGGGGACAAATTAATTAATCATCGAGTGTTGGTGGCTGAAATTACAGAAGAAGTGATCTTGGGAATGGATCTCATGAGAGAATATGGGTTTCATGTAAACATGAAAGAAAATGTGCTTCGGATAGATGATGATGAGATTCCATTTCAAGGGACGAGTAACCAGACGATGCAAGTTCGAATGATTTGCGATATGAAAATACCCGAGAAAGCGGAAATGATAGTAATGGGACGCCCGGATGGTACGCTTCGGGAAGGACAAGTATGCATGATGGAAGCAACTGAATCGGGAATGGGTCAGGAGGGATTACTAATTGGAAGAACGCTGGTAAAGTTTCGAAATATGGTACCAGTAAGGGTGCTGAACATTAATCCGCATACGGTGACCCTGAAGAAAGACACGATTGTGGGAAGTTGCATTCCAGTATGCCATATTAAACGTTGTGTAGACGACATGAAAGATAAACCAGCCAACGGCTGCTCACAGAAATTGCTGGATATGTTAATACCTTCGTGTCAAGGATTAAACGGCGACCAACTGGGCAAGGTAAAAGAGCTGGTCGGACGATATCGAGGTGTGTTTGCACTGGATGATAGTGAGAAAGGAAGGACGAATGTTGTGCAACACAAGATCAATACTGGAGATGCGCAACCGATAAGACAACACCCCGGCGGCTTCCTTTGGCAAAACGTAAGGAAGCCGAGCAAATTATCACCGATATGGAAGAACAGGGAGTGATTGAACCTTCGAATAGTCCATGGGCATCCCCGGTAGTGCTTGTCAAGAAAAGGACGGGTCGACAAGGTTTTGTGTAGACTACCAGCGGCTTAACAATGTGACAAAGAAAGACAGCTATCTTTGCCCAGAATTGATGACACCTTGGATACTCTATCCGGATCCAAATGGTTTTCGACCTTGGACTTGAAAAGCGAATACTGGCAGGTAGGCTTGGAGCCAAACGACAAAGAAAGACTGCGTTTACAATTGGAACTGGATTATGGCAGTTCAAGGTCATGCCATTTGGATTATGCAATGCCCTGCTACTTTTGAACGATTGATGGAGTCGATACTGCGTGGACTGTCTTGGAAGACTTGTCTGGTGTACCTAGATGACGTGATAGTGTTAGGTCGGTCTTTTGAAGAACACCTTAAGAACCTAGAGGAGATATTCCAAAGATTACGAGGCAAACCTTACATTGAGCCCCAAGAAGTGTCACCTGTTTGGAAGAGGTGAAATACCTAGGACATGTCGTTTCCGAGACCGGAATAAGAGCTGACCCTGACAAAATAAAAACGGTATAAGATGGCCTACACCAGCAGATATACACCAACTACGCAGTTTTCTAGAATTGTGCACATATTACCGACGTTTTATACTTGGGTTTGCGAACATTGCCAAACCGTAACGAAATTAACCGAAGATGGACAAGATATATTGGAATGACGACTGCCACAGTGCATTTGAACAACTGAAACGGCTACTAGTTACAGCACCAATTTTGAGTTATCCACGGATGGATGGAAGTTTGTGTTGGATACCGATGCCAGTAACACAGCTATAGGAGGCGTTCTTTCTCAAGTAGCACGGACAAGGAAAGTTATTGGGTATTTTAGCAAAGTCTTGTCGCGGCCAGAAAGAAACTATTGTGTGACAAGAAGGGAGCTGTTGGCCGTCGTCAAATCCGTAGAGCACTTTTATAAGTACTTATACGGCCGTAAATTCCTGTTGAGAACAGACCATGCTGCACTGAAAATGGTTATGCGTTTCGAAATCCTGAAGGGCAAGTGGCAAGGTGGATAGAGCGGCTGCAGGAATATGACTTTGATACAGAACATCGTGTAGAACTAGCCATCGGATGCAGACGCTCTATCAAGGAGACCTTGTCCGTTGGACTGCAATCATTGCTAAAGATGGAAGAGAAAAAGTGTCATCCATAGAATGACGGTAACCGATGATATTGGCAACCCGAAAATGCGAGAAGGCAGGAATGACGCCGAATTGGGACGATTATTGAGTGGCAAAATAAGGACAACGACCAGCTTGGGAAGAAATTAGTATTTCAAGTAGGAGCCTGAAGGCATACTGGGCACAGTTGGTACTCTTGATGATGGAAAATAGAATCTTGAAACGACGCCTGGAATTTGAAGATGGCACTGAGAGACTTCAAGTGATAGTGCCGAAAAGCAGAGTGCCGGAAGTGTTGCAGCACTTGCACGATGGTATTTCCGGAGGGCACTTTGGCGTGAAAAGAACCTTCAGAGTTGAGAAAGATTCTATTGGCTGAACTGCAAAGATGATGTGAAGGAGTGGTGCCGGAAATGTGAATTGTGCCCTCTGCAAATGGCCCGGTCTCAAAACGGAAAGGCCAATGAGACAGTATAACGTTGGAATCCTTTTGAGAGGGTAGCCATTGATATAGCTGGTCCGTTTCCTAAATCAAAAAACCGAGACTGTTGCAGATGTACTAGTCAAGGAGTTGTTTTGTCGTTTTGGAGTTCCGTTGGAATTACACTCCGATCAAGGTCGAAATTTCGAATCGTTGTTTCAAAATGTCTGCAAGCATCTTGGAATCAGGAAGACTAGAACCACGCCACTTCATCCCCAATGAATGGAAGGTTTACAGAATGAACAGGTTATTCGTTTGTTCTTTCTTAGGAGGAAAGAAGCTAATAATATTCGGACAAATATTGATTTGTTTCCAGAAGTACGAACTCAGGTACATGACAGTCAGCGAAACTCGCCCGCTTGCGTAATGCTAGGACGTGAATTGCGGCTACCATGTGATCTTCAGTTTGGATTAAACCTGGAAGAAGAGGTGAAGATTTGTTAGCAAGCTTCGTGAAAGATCAAATAGTAATTCACGAAAACGTCCGAAAGAATATACTCTAGCAAGCGATCGAATGAAATCACAATATGACACGAGAGCACAAGAAGGTGGTTATCAACCTGGAATTATGTGGTTGTACAATCCACAAAGAAAACGTGGATAACAGGTCTGTCACGTTGGGCCCTTTTCATGCAAGAGTTTGCGTTTGAAATTCAGCAATGCAAGGGAACTAAGAACCAATTAGCAGATGCATCGTCAAGACCTCCGATTCCGAGTTCGGCAAGGGTGATACCGAATGAGAAATGTTTAGATCCTTTGATTTAAAATTAGCACAGGAGTTTAGAGCAATTAAACGGTCTCTTTATCACATTGTAGGAAATCAGTTGACTGACTCTACGTTTGGTGAAAATGTACGGAAGTTGCAGAGGGCAGATAATGGGGTCGACAAAGGGTAATATAAATTGAGTGAATTATACATCATGTAAGACGGGGTATTGCAAAATCTTGGGTTGATATCATGTGTTCCAAAACCATTAATTGTTTAAGTGGTACAACAGCAGCATAGTAATGCTGGCCATTTTGAGTACTACAAAAAACATTTGCTAATATGCTCTGAATTTTATTGGAAGAAGATGTCGCGGAATATACGTCTTATCGTTCCACATTGTGACTTATGTCAAAAGCTAAAAGCGAGGAAAAATTAAGCGGGAATTCAATATGGTGGTGTCGGAAAAGTCTGGTGATTTAGTATGCCTAGATCTCACGGGACCGTTACTACGTTCTAGAGCAGGGCAACAATCATTAATTATTATAGACTCATTTCCTAGGTATGTCAAATTATACCCAATAAAGTGGATGACACCAAAGGTGATCGTTAAACGGTTGATCAATGATTACTTTGTAAATGTCCAACAGCCACAGGCTATCTTTAGAGACTATGGCACTCAGTTTCATTCTCATACTAACAGAGGCACTTTTACTACTAGGAAGACTAAGATAATTTATACTTCTGCGTATTTTCTACAGAGTAATGCCACTGAGAGGTTAAACAAAGTGATTAGGAAGTTGTTGAAAACCTGCTATTACGAAAAACGCACTAAATGAGTGCATGTAATTCAAGATGTTGAAAAATGCATTAATGGGGTAGTTTACAGCGTGATCGGTTATTCGCTTATGTTTTTATTCTTGGGGAGGAAAGAAGCTAATAATATTCACAAGATATTGATCTTTCCAGAAGAACAAGTAGAGGAAAACGTCAGTCTTAATTCTGTTCGCGAAATTGTTTATAAGGAAATATTGGCTAAACTCGAGAAAAAGAGATTAAGATACGATAATCGCACTTCGGCAGTAAGTTTCGGAAAGGGAGGTAATGTTTTGGTTCGCAATCATTTTAGATCGAGTACGCAAAATGCTGAAATTCGAAAATTGTTCATACTCTATGAGGGACCGTATTTTGTTCATGAATAAAAGGGGTTTGAATACCTATTGGTTATCCGATAGGGGACAGTTATTGGGACCCCATAATATAATTATATCACGTACATATAAGAAGTTACCCGCGAGGGGGAACGTCTGTTTTGTTTACTATAAAGCTTCACTGGGTTTGTATACCTATCTTTTTGATAATCACTAATTAAAGTTTTGTATGTTTTTTTTTGTCTTAAGCTCTTTTCCTGGGGGTGTTAAACGATTTCACTTTTTATATCTGCTTACAGAAAAGTGATTTAATTTAGGAGGGGTATTGTAGTGCGTTTCAACCATCCTTTATACTAATACGCAAATTATCTGTTGGTTGAATTAATTAATAAATCGTATATTAAAGCGTATTATAAGATATGAATGCACGTAATGCGATTAATACGAATCACACGGGATAAAAAGTAAATTGTTTAGTTTCCCGTTAGTCAAAATATAAAGGACGTCAACGGATATTAAAAAGAACGCTAGCAACTTCGGGAAAAACAGACATACTCTGAGAGGGTTACCTATAAACCTTTGAACACCTCCCTACGTTTGTTCGGGCTACTGTGAAAAAAAATATTGCAGAGTTTTTGTTTAGTGCTTAACCGTCGAATGACGCATCGTGTTGTTTCCTAAGAAACACAAAGTACGCTTTCGAGCTTGCGATGACTCTGGCTACTGTTGAATCTTCTTGAAGCAAAAAATTTTATGTGCAGTTTAGACAAGTCTCACCGGTTGTATAATTAACCTGGTGAAAAGGATTTGCAGCTAATTTCAAGCTTCCTAGATTGATTTGGGTAGTTCAAGCAAAAGGACATGACCTGTTTTTAACAAAGAACCGGCGGGTATTTCATACGGCTGTTGATGAATTTGACTGCATAATACACTTCGTCAAATTAATAAATTGCATAAGTATTAGCATTTAAGTAATGTTTTATTGACTGTTTATTTTGTTTGGTTGCTTGTGTAATAAAGTTTCAGCGTTTCTGAATAATATATTGTTGCGAGCTACTACTAGGCAACCCATCAAACACACAAGCGCTGTAGACTCTGCATACCTTTCAGGATACGAGAATTCTTTCAGCAATCAATTACATACAAACGCTCGAGGCACGGCGTATTCTCAAGGATTCCAGAATTGTTCTAGAAATTACGGGAGCATGAGTCATCCTTGTAATCCAGAGTATATATAAGACCGCTAATGAATGCAAGAGTTAGTCTATTCTTGAATGTCTAATATAAATTATATCGTGTAAAGTAATAGTAGTTTGGAGCTTTAGAAGTATATATAAACGTGATATGCTGTGTCTAATGTACATGCAGCTTGTTGTAGTATACATAAATAAATAGAAGTGCATAAACAAATAGTTGTGTTAGTGGTTAATGGACCTATGATAGAGAAGTTAGTTTAAGAAGATATTAGTGCTTGTAAATTCATTAGTGTAATAGTGCTTCATTGTTAAGTGGACTGAAAACATCTGTAAACAAAGCATATACTGTTAATTAGACTTGTGAACAGTGAGTAATAAAGACATTTATTATTACTTGTTTTGAATTAAGGAAACGCGGTAGCAGTAGCTCGTTACAATATTAAAGTTAGGTGTTTTAGATATCAGTTGCTTTTATTTAAAGTAGAAAGTATTGACGATGGATGAAGTCCTAGCCTATGCTAGATCTCTCGCAATTTGGTAAAGTAGGTTTAAATCAAGCATTAATGACCCCTTGTGCTGCTTCAAGTGCACACCTGAGCACTTACAACGCTGAAATTCCGGCGATTATTATTAGACTGTTTGTCTTTTCATTTTTAATTCAACATGATATAAAGAAATTCCTACCAAACACTGAGCTTCTCACCATCCACCTTCACATCCGAATAAAAGGTTTTGGAAGTGCAGCACATGATGCTGCAAAGTTTAAAGAAATCTGTTCTACGACTAGTTCAACAGGCGCATGTGTCCGTTTTGTTACGTTTATTTTGAACATCCCGTACATTTTTCTTCTGTTAATAAGAAATACACGATCTAATAATTTTCAACTCAAATCCCTTTGGTGTTAAAAACGAAAATTAATCGAGTAAATTAAAATAAACCTTTCACGTGCTAATTCATTTATCAATTTGTATAAATTTGATTCCTATTGTTACATCCTAGAGCCTAATTAATAATAAATACTCCTAAGAATTCTTCAACGTAAAGTTTATGCTAAAATTAAATAGGCGATAACTGGTTCTAAGTATCTGGTAATTATAGTGTCTTCCATTAAAAGTTTCGTCGAATTAAAGCCGCGTATTATCCCAATAAACCGTATTTTCCAGTTTTATTTTCTTAACAACAATATTACTTTGAGCTCTGGTCATTATAGAAACGAAATTAATATTCACTTGCTTTTCAATCTACACAAAGAAAAACAGATGCAGAATGGTTGGTTGTTTTCGTTTTTCTGTATAAAAAGTTCGCCCACGCCTTATAGCGTGCTCCTTCCGGTGGCACTTAAAGCCACAATAAATGGTTGCCCCTTGCTGTGATGGGAGGACCACCCCAAGACGGGATCACCCGCACCTCTGTTTTGCATTGTTTTTACAGACGGTACTAGCCAACCCGACGGTAGTGACTCGAGGGTGAGTGTATATACACTAATTTTCTGGGTACCTGGTAGTTGTTGGAAACAACATAGGTACACGGACTTACGAGTGCATCACCTTTTGGTGGTAAATTGACTGATTGTTTGTATGTGCGAGGATATTATAATGTTTACTGATTTTTTTATTAAGATAATTTTATGTATAGAATTCCGTACCTACAATGCTGATTTCGAGCTGTGGTTTTTAGTGGGGTAATTTTGCTCCTTTTTCTTGTTTGAATATTAATATAGGGGGTGACCTAAAACTGCAGCTTGCCATGTTAAAAATGATTCTTTTTCTTTATTCGTAAATATGTATATTGTGTACCTACGAATTGTTCATTTTTGGTACAATTGTGTTTTGTATATAATTTTGATTTCTTTTTTTAATTAGAGGTTTTTAGTTTGTAAATGTTTGATTGTGCGAGAGTAAGTATATTTTTATTTCAGTTCCAGCTTAAATTTTTTGTAGGTATAATACCCCTCCCACTCGCCGATTGAGCCCGGTCAATTTCTTCTTTTTCTTCGCGTTTTTATTTTATTTTTTGGACTACGTTGCTGAACGTAGCATAATTTCTGACGCCCTGATGTGAGGCAGCGAGTTGGTTAAGTTAATTTTCTTGTGCTCTAATTTTGTTTTCTTTAATTTTGGCCCCGATTTTGTTGTAGTTAATTTTTCTGTTGCTTAGATTTTCGTTTTCGTTAATTGGTGTTCCAATATAGTTCCGCTTAATTACTTGCGCAATTTCTGTATGCGGTCCAAGTTACTACTGTATCATTTTCACAGTCTGATAATACTTACGTTTTCGTCCTTTACGCTCGAACCAGGATTTATTTCTTTTCCTTATTTACGCCGTGGGTTCGATCTTCTTGAATTTCAGATTATTGGACTTGTGTTTTCGTCAATAATCCTAATCCATTAAAAACGCTGGCGCCCAAGATATTTCATTTTTTCCTTCCCTCTCTGTACATTTTGTTCTCCCTGTCACGTCTAGAATTAGTTTTCTTCCTCCGATTTTTTTCTTTTATTCTGCAGCCCTATTCTAATTTCTATTTTGTTGTTTCGCTTCCATTGGCGTTTCTGAAGTTTATCCATCGGATATGTTTTAGATTGTCCTGTATTCGCACTATTTTTTTTGGGTTTTATGGAGTTACGGTTAGCCTTTATTTAGTTACTTTTTACCAATTTCTTTCTTGTCCGTATTCAAAATGACTTCTTTTTCGGCTTCCCATCAAGGTCTAGTGTGGGAGTAGAATTTAAAATTTTCTGGTGCTTCGAACACTCTTACCGTACATGATTTTTTGAGACGAGTTGAAAAACCACGACGAACTCACCATGTGTTTGAATTGCAGTTATTTGAGTCTGCAGTGGATCTGATCAAGTCCAAAGCATTACTTTGGTATCGTGGTCTTCGGCATAGGTTTTCTGACTGGAAGTTATTGAATAGTTTACTGATTTAACCTATTAAATCCCCGGATTTTGCGTATAAGTTTGCTACTACTGAGGAAAATACTTTTTCATCACATGACCGAGTTGTTAAGACTTTTCGACGCCTACGAGTAGATCCGATACTTCTTCCGTACGTTCTACTGTTCCTTCTTCTACTTCCACTTCTACTCGTCAGGTCGTATGCTTTAATTGCGACAAATCTGGTCATGTTTCGACACGTTGTACTCGTCCTCAAGTACTCCATCGCCATGGTTGCGCATATAAGGGAGTTTCTCGCCGCAACTGTCCAAACTGTCCCTTTCTACTAATAGGTCTTCAAATAATCTTTCAAATTCTGTCCTCACCTCTGACTACCTAATTTTTTCTGCTTCTCACTCTACGTTCTCTGCTGTCCCTCATCCAGGTCATCCTGCTACGAATATCAAAACATAACCCTCTTCGGCAAATATAGCTTCGAACAAAATTTCTTCCATCTCTAGTTCTACATCCTTTTCTACCCCTCTTTCTGCTTGCCTACTTATTCACTTTTACCCCAAACTGTGCTCCACCACCATCGTAACCCATACTTCGACTTAGTGACTTGCAGCTAGCTTTTCAAGGGTTTGTTCTCACTTTCTCAAATGATTCTATACAAGAAATTCCTGTCGTGTCTACAATAACAGCCGTAGCTGAACTGACAATAATTCCTAATACGGATAGAGAAGGTACTGTTGAAGTCATTGAACCCGTAGCGGGTATGCCTGTTGCTGATGTCGTCAAAGTTCTTCCTGATTCTGTTCCTTTATGTAATGTTACTGAAGTGTTAGCGGATTCTGCTCCTTTTCCTAAGGTTGATATTACTACAGCCAATGCTGTTTCCTGTTCTAACTGTAATACCTCTGTTTTGCACCGTTTTTACAGACGGTAGGAGCCAACCCGACGGTGGTGACTCGAGGGTGAGTGTTTATACACTAATTTTCTTATATGGGTTCCCAGTAGTTGTTGGAAACAACATATGTACACGGGTCTACGGATGCATCACCTTGTTGGTGGTAAAATAACTGGTAAAAAAGATTAATATAGGGAGTGACCTAAAAACTGCTGCTCGCCATGTTAAAAATTATTTTTTTATTCGTAAATTTGTATATTGTGTACCTACGAATTGTTCATTTTTGATGCTATTGTGTTTTGTATATAATCTTGTTTTTTTTTTAATTAGAGGTTTTTAGTTTGTAAATGTTTGATTGTGCGTGAGTGAGTATATTTTTATTTCAGGCCTCCCTTAAATTATTTTTTGTAGGTATAATACCCTGCCCACTCGCCGATTGAACCCGGTCAATTTCTTCTGTTCATTCCTCGCTTTTATTTTCTTTTTAGACTACGTCGCTGAACAAAGCAGTTTGTTCTGCTCAGAAGATCCTTGGGAAGTCACTGTAAATATGTCTGTACAAAATTTCGGTAGTGCATCAACTGAACAGATTACCAAACGCGTGTAAACTTTTACAACTGGTTTCTGTTCTTCCTGTAGGACAATAGGGAGGGGATTCCTGACAAAACCCTTTTCACGTACGAGGCATGGTTCCATCTCTCTGGCTACGTGAATAGCCAGAACATCGTGTGAGGAATGCGGAGAATCCGCATGAGTTTAAGGATTTACCACTGCATGATCAGAAGTTTGGTATTTGGTGCACCATAAACCGTACTCGCATCATTGGACGAATCTTCTTTCAGGACACTATCAATGCAGAACGGTACTGCACCAGCATTCTGAAACCCTTCCTCTTAGAACTGAATAAAGACGGCATTGAGGTCGCCTGGTTCCAACAGTATAAGGCGACTGCTCATACTGCCCACACGTCAGTTGCCTCCCCTATCATCCGATCTACCACACCAAACTATTTTCTTAGGAGTGCGTTAAAGGCAAAAGCCTATGCAGACAATCTACACAACATACAGGAACAACAAGCTGCATTGACCCATCATTTGCAGAAACGTTTGAACCTGTATCTCCAAGTACATGGGAAGCACTTCGAGCATCTTCCCTAGTTCACAAGTCAACTAATATTTAACCACAGCCGTATATAATTGTAGTTATTTTATTACCCGCTGAAAGTTGCGCAGAAAGTTGCGAACCACTGAATAGTTACTTTATAAACACCCGATACAGGTAGCGCTCTTAAGTGTAACCCATCCGAATAGAATATAAGTAAGTTTTTTGTTGTGTGTGTCATTCACAAAACAGTAAGTCTCCTTTTACATATTTCTGCTTATTCAATTTATCTGAACCAAGTAAATCCAGAACGCGAAATTATCGCTAATAATACAGTTGTTTTAAAATTTGGCGTCCTGTGCTATGGTGCTAACGTCTCGTAGTTCTTCGGTTTCAATTAACCGATTTTTATAATTAAATGCGATATTAAAAAAAACATTTTGATTTTGGAGTGTACGAAGTATCGCATTCTTTAAGAAAGGCATTAAGGAATTGCTAAGGTATAATAATGTATAGGCTTGTATATGTCCTATTTTAAAATATATTAAGTATTTCTGTGATGGTATTTTGAATCCCTGTAGATGCTCAGACTATGATGTTAATAAATATTTGTTGTTGAATCTTTTACTTTTAAGTACAACCATTTAACCAAAAAACTGACTCCGTAGATGCTTGACCATTCCGTTCCCTTTATACTGTAAAAAAAATTTTTAGGAACATAAAAGTGTATAGAAACTAAGTGTTTTTTTTGTAGGTCTAGTATAGGACCACTAATGGTAATTAGTTACGAACTAGGGGTTGAATTGACATTTCCAGAACCAGAGAACGTAGCTGGAGGTGTGCTCAATATGTTTTCGGAAATAGCACTTTGGATTATTATGCTGTTGTATGTATACATGTTCTACAATATTGGACCGATGTTTTCAAACTTAGTAGCGACAGCCGTCTGCGGTTTAGGACTTATTGTACTATATAGAATTCCTCTTGAGCTTAAGAGATCCGAAGCTCAAAGATCAAATTGAGCTCATTACGAAACAGATGTTTAAATTTAATTAAATTAATTAGTTAATGTTGAATTGTATAAAAGTAGATGCTTTACGAAATAGGAGAACCCATTGTTACCCTACTAGGCATTTTTACACTTTTAGTTAGTGTTTATTTTAAAAGGTTTCCGTCAAGAATATTTATTATTTTTGCACATTTTAGCGTTAGAGCGAGTCATATTTCATAGAATTTGTAGTTCTAAATTTTTATCAAAGATTATAATTAAAATTTGTGAAGCTTCAGGTGGTATTATTAACAGAGTTATAAGTTGCTTTTGTATAAATCCTAAAATCTAGTAAAAGTATTTACTTTAAATGCGAATTTCATAAATATATTTGCTATAAGATAAGCATTAAAAATTCTTTGATTATTACACAGACTAACACGATTTTTGTTTTCAGATATTTTACGGATGTGTCTTATGTACTTTTGGTCGCTGAAATCGAATCTACGCCCAAGAATTTTTGTATCACCCTCATGTACTACGATATTCATAAAGACGATTTACATTGATATCATATTGTAACGAACGTAATTCGGCGGGTGACTTCAGCGTCATTATATTCGGCAAAATTCTAGAAATCGTTAGAAAGGCCAGCATAAGATATATAAGCGTCGCGGATACAATGAGCAGCAGTTGATATCCTAGGTGCATCTATAAATAGTTATAAAATATGAATAAAGCAATCATATTTTACTGTAGAGCTTGATTCGCTAATAGACCTAGCAGAATGTCGTGAAAGTGTGTAAATCAAAGGGATACGTTTTGTTACGTATGTGACGAGTTAACGATTAAATATCACAAAAAACAATAACTACGTTAATTCAAATAACTTATAAGCATTGTTTTGGTTGCAAACTAGAAGATCAAGGTATACCTTGGGCGCTGCATATCGTTTACGCAACGTGTGCTGTGAATTTAAGACGATGGCTTAACGGTACACGGAAGCTAATAACCTTAGTAGTGCCAATGGTGTGAAGAGAATGTAAAGATCATGTTACAAATTGCTACTTTTACTTGACAAATCTATCTGTAATTTTACTGAAGTCGATATGGGTACACCATATTTATCTCTACAAGATGAACTTAACGACATAGTACGAAATTTAAATTTGTTAAATGGTAAAGCCGGTCTGTTGGGATCCAGGTGGCAAGATTAGAATATATTACAGAGCAGTACGCATATTTCTACATTTCCAGGACGTAAGCAACGTCTTCTTCATTTTTTTACATCGTATGATCAGTTGGTGTACTGTGTAGATGCTCCTGGATCACTTAATACATTAGGTTGTAAAGACTTTTTATTGATTATATACTCTAAGCTTGAAAGAAGTTTTTATCTAACATAGAAAACATACCCTTCTGTTCCAATTGCCCACGCAGTACATATGAAGTATAGCATGTCAATATGAGGACTTAACTTGAAAAAATGAAATATACAGAACATGGGTGGAGCAAATGTGGCGATATAAAAATCTCAGCACTTAAGTTAGGAAAACAATTGGGTTACACCAAGTACTGCTGTTTTGTCTGCGAATTGGACAGCTGCGCAAGGAATAAACACCACTTTATAAAACACTGGAAAATGCGAGAAAACTGTTGCTGGATAAGCAAAATGTTAAAAGCCTATCTTTCGCTGCTACAAAAAAAGTTTTGCTACCACATCCGCACATAAGACTTGGACTGATAAGAAACGTCAAAGCTTTAAATAAAGATGGTGAAGGATATCTGAGAGAGAACTTTCCCAGACTAACCGAAGAAAACATAAAAAAGGAATATTTATTGAACCACAAATTCGTTACATCATAAAGGAGTGCGAATTCGATTCAAAACTGATCGAAATTAAGGCTGCTGCACGAGTAGAATTTACAGAGGTGTCTTCCAATTTTTTTGTGAAATATAAGTTCGAAGAGATTGTGAGTTTTAATTTCCGCATACAGCGATATCCATTGCAACACTTTAGTACGGTTGCAAGGGTACAATGTGCACAAAGTTAATTATTTCTGATTTGCTCTGATGGGGCGGTGACACCATAACAATATAAGGGTGCGGCGGCTATTTGCAGTGGTGCAGGAGTGGGTTTCTATGAAAGAATTGTAAAAGAAAATAAAGAAATTTGGAATTGAAATAATAAAGAAATAAAAATAATAAATAAACATGCTGAAACACAAAATTCTACGTTGCATTTGTACTTACAGTGAAGGGTGATTCATTGTCAAAATTGAGGTGTGGCAAATCGCCTGTCATACAAACTTCTTACGACAATTTTTCTATACGAAAAACGGGTTCACTGCATAAATCTCCCTTGCTTTGGTGTCCTAAATTTTATCAATTCGTATTTACTTTGCTCAAGAATACATTAAAACACATTAATTCTGTCGTAGTTAGATAAGCTTGTAAAGCAAAATTTTTTCCACATAAGATACCTTAACTGGGGTAGCCGGATACTTTTACAATTAGCACACTTTATTTATTTCCTAAATAAATTCAAATAAACTTCAACCTAAACTTAAATTCTATTAGCATAAAATAATTTCAATATAGAGTTATAAATATACTTTCGTAAAAAAAAAATTCATAACCACACATCTGGCCCAGTATTGCTAAAAAGAAAATCTTAAAAAGAGTTTAAACCCAAGCCATTGACAAAATCATTCACCACTCCGCATTTGTTCTGTTTCTAATATTTAATTAAATGACATTTATAAATCCCAATTAGTGGAATAGCCTCTAATAACAACACCAAAAACAGATAAATACCAGCTTTTCATAATCTGTTCATTCTCCTTTACAAAGTACTTTTCTATCAACAACTACATACTCCTCAATGCTTTAAGCTAATGACCTTATGCTTATATTTAACCACCACTTGTTCAAGCGGTAAATCATTAATCAACACAAGAAAATAAGCATTTCTATGTTCAATTAATGTCGTACTTTATAAAATACTAACTATTTATATGTCTACAACGAACATGTAATTTATAAAGAAACATAAAAAAGCGTATAATTTTACCTACAGTTCGATTCATCTACTATAAGGTTCAAATTGTCCAAACCACACCAGATTTTTATTTTTTAAGAATTCTTTTTCCAAACACTGCCATTGACCCAACACAACCCAAAATTCCAAATTAATGGCGAAGTGAACTATCCAAATCACCCCTCTAAACAGCCACAATGACAATAATTCTACCCATAGGTGCATGATAAGTACCTATCTCCGCGCGAGAGTAGATTTATATGTTCTATCGTATGTCGCGTTTTTGTTGTTGCAGCAGGAACATCAGCTTTTGTTTGTACCTGCGTTACGCTAACTTTTAACTAATCAATACATTTTATTGTTCACAACTTACTTCCTGGTATATCGACCTTTGACCGCACATGTCATCACCGTATTACCTTTTTGTACCACTACATCTTGGGATGTTCTCGTATTAACGACTCATATATAACTGTCCACATTTCTTTTCTTTTTGGGTCCAAATAAATTATTTCCTACCACTGTAAATCAGATTAGTTACGGCCAGCGTCTAATTAATACACAGTATTGAGCTTAATTTATACTGACAACACAAGTTGTCGCGCAATAGTATATCACAATGTATTTACCTATGTAAACTGTACACCCACTGTTTACGACTTTATAATATCAATGTCCTTCAATACGATACAATGTGTTTAAAAGAACAAATGTCTGCCTTCTTATCTGAGTTAAATATCTCCACGAATAAAGAATATTTAAATACGAACTCTTTTATACAGAGCGCGTTTATATATTTTGTCGCTTCAAAATTAAAATTTTTGTCATTCACATTTAATTTATTGTTAGCGTAACGCAATACGCTATAATGTCTTTTGGACATTTGGATTTTTTCCCGCAAATCTAGGATC
Organism: Platerodrilus igneus; assembly: GCA_036346225.1. Taxonomy (NCBI): domain Eukaryota; kingdom Metazoa; phylum Arthropoda; class Insecta; order Coleoptera; family Lycidae; genus Platerodrilus; species Platerodrilus igneus. The sequence goes on from JARFIW010001680.1 coordinate 1,273,358, forward strand.
TGTGAGTGACGAATAAGATGAAAGGTTTACCAGATATATTATGTAGTGTGAAAACCGACACCATGGAAGGTGGAGCCCGACAATGATTGCAGATTACTATTTAAAACTAATCAGAGATACTCCAGGGTTACTCTTCAAACAAAAATCATATGCAAAAAAATTTTGAGACTTGGTAATGACGTAGTATGCATGATTTGTATTATAACATATGTAAACATTCCATAACAAATCGTTCCATTATAAATTTAGGTACAACTTTTGACTAGCGGGTGATATGAAAATGTGTTGGCAGATCCGTAATCAGCGGGAAAATTTTATAAGGAACACTTAACACATTAAGGAATAAAAAAAAATTACAGTTAGTTGTTTAGTGTTATCGAAAGTCAGTGGATTGCTGTCGCTCATCAACTACCTGCAAATGATTACCGTCTAGGATAATTAAAGTAAAGTTTGTTACCCCTATGCGCTTTAAAGGAAATCGAGTACTACCCGTTGATAAAGACTACCTACTGAGATTGCTCAGTGGAAAGAGCACCCAACTCAATAGGCAAAAAAGGCAGTAAAGTGTACTTTTAGCTCCTTAGTGCCAGCAACGTTTCTATGGAAAGTAATGTAGTCTTCATATGTAAATCTAATTCAGTCAGTGCTGCACAAAACACTCGACCGCAGTAAGTCTGCGGCATGTTATTTTAAGGCGTCACAAATTTTCTTTAGAGTTTAATTTTTATAGATAGTTTTATTAAACTAAGAGGATTTTTTCTGAACATTTACGTGACTTCTCGATGAAAATTGTGCGGTTAGCTATTATTGATCGTCCGGCAATTCTAGGCCAATGAGATTTGATTGTCTACTCTAGATCAAATAGGAACGCGATATCTTTTCCGGCAGTAAAGCGAATACTTCTACCTGTACCTCAAAGTTGTAAACAGTAGCGGCTGCCGTACATTGATATAATACATGATTATTTTTGCTGGCTTTAATTGGTTAAAAAGGGGTTATAATTTTGTAAAAAGCAAATTCAATATTTATTTTTACTTTCATTCAAAGGTTTTAAATAGCAAGTGACGTTGCGAAGGCTGTAGAGGTGTAAATTGTACACATTTCTTAGTTTATTATACAAATTTTAGTGAATTTCGTTTATCTTATTCAGATATAAAGTGTTAGAGGGAAGATTGTAAATATTCTTTGTTATCATATCGTCGTTCACTCTGTGTGAGGTATAACTGAGCTAACCGAGGCATAAATTTAATTGTGTGAATTTTAAAATTATTCTAGATTATTTAGGAGCACAGAGAGGTGGCGATCAGCAAGACAACTGAGCGTTACATACACCAGGTAAGCGGCGATATCGTAGCAATATATATATATATATATATATATATATATATATATAGTGAACAAAATGAAATAATAACTTAGACTTTTATGCAAAGCCTAAATGATCATTTCAAATCGAGCTAGTAATTGAAAGATGGAAAATATAAGGTCTTGGTTCCGGCAAAACCAGGATGCAGGTTCAAGTCCTGTCCAAGACCTTATATTTTCCATTTTTCAATTACTAGCTCGATTTGAAATGATCATTTGAGATTTGCATAAAAGTCTAAGTTATTATTTCATCTTATTAATTTCAATACGTAAGTATTTATCAACTTACCTTGTGTAATTAACTACCTAAAATATTTATATATATATATATATATATATATATATATATATATATTACTCAAATTTAGACTAGGGTAGATAAATTAATAAACGACATCAAATAATTTGGGTAATAATACGCTTCATTTAAAGGCATATTGGATAAATTCGTCATTTACTTCTAAACATAGGGTTTATATTGTTTAGATAATGTTAAACACCGTGTATATTAAAGCAGTGGAAAATAAGCTTTAAGCTATATGAGTGCAAGTAAGAAAGCGAGTTTGTGGTATAAAGACAAGCGAGATGGAAGGCATTAGCAGTTAAATGAGGGGAAAAATGTGAAACAAGCGCACAGGTTTTCGATAGAACGAACAGACTAGATTGGCGATTAAGGTTGAAATAAGATGCAAACATGAGAGTGGAAGGCATATCAGTTGGTGTGTAAAATTAATTAGTTGTTCTCGGACGTGTTGCGAGCCGTGTGGAAATTTCTTAGATTTTCAACTGGGACGAGTGCAAATTTCAGTAGAATCATTGTGCCGAGACATCGGAAGGGAAAATAGAATGCGAATTTCTGAAAATCGGCCGTTGCGGGACAAATTCGACTTGCAAGCGAGCGATTATATAAACCCGGGCTAATAGGAGTTTCGCTCTCTTATATTTTGGATTTTATTCGATACTTCAAACAGTTTTGCACTTTATTTTTGATTATTCGATACTTTAAGTAGAATACGTGGTGATTACGTGCTACAATAAAAGTTATTAGTACACTCGAGAAGATAAATAAAGGTAACAAAGTCTAGTTATATTTGCGGGTATTACTGTACCAATTATCCAAATTAATAACGATAAATAAATAAATAGAAGTAGGCAGTTTTTGGTATAGCGTGAAAGAATTATGAATTTCGGTGCTATGTATCGGGAGTGTTAGTAATCAAATGTTATTTGTAAACGTGATTGGATCCTCAAAACAAGATTTCGATATACTTAGATGAGTTCCTGAGAAACCCTAAAACCTTTTAGACGAATGGTGGTGTACAAAAATTTTAAAGGCGGCCAGAAATCCGAAGAAGTAAAAATAAACCAGCTGGAATGGTGGGATTAGCAAGTCCGATGTACATTGATGCCACGAGTGCATTAACCTTCAGGTAAATTGTGCATTTTTGTTCGATCTTAGATGTTTTGGTGTGTGTTGAATATCTTTATAATTTGTTTGATAAAAATGGACACTAGTAAATTTGTATAAACAACAAATGTTTAATTTTAAGGTAAAATTTTCTCGTATAAGTAGAAAGGAGTATTTATCAGGTTTATGTTTTTGATTATGATGTAAATGTGGGTCTGTCTTTGAGCTCAATTAGACTAACCTGTTAAATTAACGTAAAGGGGTGGGAAATGCTCCCTTTTATTCAGACTCAGGTCTGCAAATATTGCTTATTTAATTAGTATGCATCCTACAAGGACTCTAATTCTGGATGCATATTAAAATGATGGCAAATTTGAACTTGAAATTTTATGATGCTGCAATTTATGCTGAAATTTAATCTTGAAATTTTAATGTATTGTGAATATTGGTGTAAATAGAGTTGACGTTGATGTTTGTGGTAGGAATGTGTTTTTTTTTATGAATGAGGATGAAAGTCTTATCTAGGTGAGCTGCCGAGGCGGAAAGAGTCAAGAGGCGATTATCAGAAGAAAGTCAACGGACAAGAGAATCACAGCAATCTTGGCGCCCAATTCGTGAGGCTCGATTCTTATAGGGAATCACAGCAAATCTTGACGCCCAATTCGTGAGGCTCAATTCTCATATCACAGCAAAATATATATATATATATATATATATATATATTGCAGTGGTTACCTGTATGAATCATGCACCACGAGTTGGGTGCCATAAAAATACTCCTGGAAAGAAGCCCTAATATTCGTGCTCCAATGTTAGGTGAACATAAAAATGCTGTATCTGCCGTCTATTTGTCTGTAGTTCTCTTGGAATCGTGCCCCAATATTCCTCCTTCTGAAATAGAAATAAAACTCCACCAATTTGTACCTAAATAAAACTTCGTTACAGATATCTTGAATTTCGATATGTTTTAACTTGGTATTTAAAAAAACTTGCTTCTCCGAGTTGATCTACCACGGCTAGCTCTGCTCAATACCTTCTACGATAAACTCACCACGGCTACTCATTCTCTCAACACCTTTCTAATAAAAGAAATAAAAAAAATAAAATATTTCTAAAAAAGCAATACACTTTTTTATTCATATAACTCAAATAATTTTTCGCATAATCTCAATATTTACAAATTATTTCACGATGAAACATTTTATAGTTTGGTTTGTTATTGAAACATTAATCTAAAATTCTCGTGAGCTTTTATGTTGCTCTATATGACAAAATTTCATTCGAAGCAGATGGGCCTTTCCTAAATCCCTAAATTTACGTTTTCGAGGTCTATGTTGAGCTCATTATAAACCTTTAATTTTGTATGCCTAAAGTATTGAATCGAAAAGTTATGCTAAAGACCCGTTTACTCCTTACACCATAAAAAATTTTATTTAATCATTTACACCCTTAGATTTAAATTATTGTCTTCTACATATGTCAAACAAGATACTTTTCAGTTTCCAAAAATTTCACTAAATAACTCAAAACACACAGCGTTTTTGATAACACCATATCATAACAATCGTTCAACAACAATATAAAACGTTACCTGGAATGTTCTTCTCAATCACCACCTCGGTAGTTGATCTTCACCAGACCCACGTTTCTGGATTACGCCATCTTGCTGCTTTCCAACTTTGACTGCATTGCTCTTAACTCGTTCATCCAGTTCTCCGCCAATTTGTGGACGCCTTCCACACGACAGCCCATACAAAATCCAAACTTAGCTTCCTCGCCCAACTGACTCGTTTAGCCAGTTCTCCACCAATTTGCTTACTTATTTGTCATCCTACTTCAATGGTCTTAATTATTTCTAATAATGTTAGACGCGTTTAAATTACTTGTACCAACTCGTGCATTTCAAACACTTGTAAATTATTCGGACTGCACTATCACACGATTTTCAGCTAGGATGGTCTTCACTATGTATACTGCTTGAAGCGAGCGGACGTGTTTTTCAGTGCTATGTAGCGCTTTAATTTTATCCCATTTTCTAATTTTAAGTATAACGTAAGTATAGTTCTAAAGTTCGTGGATGCAGATGTGGAAAAACAATCAAATTTCAAATCAAATATTGGACACCAAAATTTCGATTATAAATAAGGACTTCTGTAAGTACAAATAATTTCCGAACAAGTTTGAGACAACTTTTATTTGCATTTTAACGTCAGTTCTGAAAGGGAAGTGATAAACTATGGGGTACGATTAGAGAATTTTTGGGAAATTTAGAACGCAAGGACACACGAACATACTTTACAACCGGTAGTGACCTCATTACAACAATAAATATCAATATCCGCACACCAACGTTTAAGTAAACAGCGAAATTAGGAAGAGTGCCAAGGGCAAATAACACAACTATTTATATTACAGTATTGCCCGAAATAAACAGTACTGAAATTGTAATTGTTTTGTATATTTAAAAAATACATATTATTGACACTTTATTATATGTTCTAAATGTGCACCTCCTCGTTCGAGACAGACTTCATAACGATGTTCTAAGTTTCTGGTCATGTTATTGAATAAGGGTTGTCTCAGGGCTGCGAAGAAGACTCTAACGGCATCCTTTAATTCATCGATGGTTTGTGGTGCCCGTTTGAAAACGGCATTTTAGCCATGCCCCAAATGTATGCGTCTGGAGGTGTGAGGTCTGGAGAATGTGAAGGATAAGGGAAGTCAGTAAATCGTGATATGAATTTGCTTGGAAAATGTTCTTGAAGAAATTGACGAATTGCGGCAGCAGTATGGCAAGTTGCCCCGTCCTGCTGAAAAAATTGGTTTCGAAATGCCAAGTTACGTGCACGACAGAATTGACGTAGATCAGGGATAAATCGTGTTAAAATTTGTCTGTACCTCTGTTGATTAAGTGTGACTTGCCTACCATTCTCTTCGATAAAGTACGGACCAATGATTCCGTGTCCGGAAACAGCACACCAGACACTCACTTTTTCACTATGTAAAGGAACCTCTTGAACCTCATCGGGTCTGGCAAAGCCCAGAAATCGATTTGTGCGACGATTCACATAGCCTGACAAGTGAAAATGTGCTTCGTCTGAAAACCAAACATTTTTCAAAAATTCAGGATTTTCATACTGTAACGCGAGAATTCTGGCGCAATATTCCACTCTACTGCGATAATCCCGAGGGTGTAGTTGTTGATGTACCTGAATCACATACGAAAATGTACCCAGCTCCTTCAGGATTCTTTGAAAGGAAGTTCTTTTAAATCAAGTTGTAACGCTGTCCTTGCCTGGCTGACTTTCGGATTTTCTAAGATTTGCTCAAAACACGTTCATGGTTATTGTTGTTGTTAACTGTCCTGGGACGCCCTGAGTTTCCTTTTCGTTGGCACAATACACTACCTGTATTTCTAAACTTTTCAATAACCTTCAAAATTACAGCATTACTTGGAGAACGTTTATTAAACCTTTGTGTGAATTGATCAGACACGTATAGCAAACTTGCACCATTATGTCGGCCGATTCCGTATGAACGAAAATAATGCTCTACCAGAAACACTTTCTCCTCTGTACTTAACACCATTTTTAACAATTAGGCCCTACTAATTACTTGTTTGAGGTTTACTTGACAGGTCTATACTAGCTAACTTGAGTGTGACAGCGCACGCATAAAAACACCGCCAATTTAGTTTCAGTACTGTTTATTTCGGGCAATACTGTATTAAAAGCAGCATTCTTCATCGATTATTATACTATTACATTCCTTCAGTATAACAAATAACAATTGCATAGCGAAACTAGGATATAGTGCCAAGAACAATAAACTTTATCATTTATAAGTACATTTCCGCATTAATACGATACCATCGCATTCTCTAAAGTGAGTGTAAGAACGTGACAGTGTAATATATTTTAACGTAACAATTTTTAATGAGCAGAGCTTAGGATAGTCTAAAATAGCGCTTTTATGATAGTTTAGTATAACGCTTTTACTGTATATTACGGACTTTTGTCATTTCATTTGTTTTTTAATTAAATTTAAATAATTTAATAATAGATAAAATCACAACATCGGACAACTAGAGTACAAAATGCCAACTCAACATTCCCCCAAGGTTTCCCTTGGGGGTAAAACAACACCAGATCTTGACTCACAACCTTCGCTACATACCACCTCGATATCACCAATGCAGCTTGACCCTGCTTTTCAAAGTCAAATAAGCGTCGTACTAACATCCTCTGCCCACCCACCAACGACCGAAATACCACGGGACAAAAGATTAAGAGAAAGCTCCAGCCACAACAACCCGGAAGATATGAAACAGTCTATCTTAGAGCACCTAGAGAACCTAGGGATGGACCTTCTTTACTTTATTGACCATGAACTAGACTCAAGTAACCGTCTAAGGGTAGGGGCCCACAGAACCCTTAGAGACAAAATAATAAAATTAATATATCTACAAGCCGAATTAACTGGCGAACATAAATTCATAAAACAACAAAGCAACACACTACAAGACAAGATCATCGAAACTAAAGTAGAAAACAGCCATCTGAAACAACAATCAATGCTTAATCCAAACATGTCTTCAAACACGTACGCAAACTTGACGGAAATACCACCACAGAGATACGCCAGTGCTGTAGCACAAAAACCGAAAGCTCCAAAACAAGACGCAATTTCAAAAGCGATCTCAAACCAAAATACAACGGTGCTCATAACGTTAAAACGTGGTACAATACCTAGACAAATTCAAGAAATTTTTTCAAAAACATTAAATCCACTGAAAGACAAAATTAAAATTAAAAACATTCGAACAACCAACAAAGCAGTAATTATAGATACTGATAACGAAACCGAGGCAAACAAAATTTTAAACCATGCAACCCTAAAACAAACTCTAGATTGCGAAAAACCACTCAAGAAAAAACCCTTAGTTATTATATGCGACATACCAACGTAGCTGAAAGATCAAGACGTGACAGATTTAATTTATACTCAAAACCTTGAACACTTAATTAACAGAGCGGATTTTAATAGGGACTTTCAACTTAGTTTCAAAACAGGACCGAAAAACAAACCGACTCAACATCATGTTGCACGGTAAGTGGTAAAGTGAGGAATATATTAATAAATCTAGGGATGCTATATATCGAATATCGCTGTGTTACAGTGAAAGACTTTTTAGTAGTACCCAAATGCCTACGATGTCTCGATCTAGGACACGTCACCAAACATTGCACACGCACCACCGATACATGTGGACACTGTGGGGAAAAAGACTCCAAGCACAAAAGGGCAGACTGCTTCAAGCACGGATAACCCTCAGTTTGCATACCATGCTTAAACCGTAACAAAAAGTGCGCTGCTAACCCTAAAGATTGACCAACCCACAAAATGGTAATGGACAGACTCCTACAAAAAACCGACTATGAACAGTAAACCAAACCAAACTACAAACAAACAACCCTCACAAATTCAAAGGGACAAAGCAAGGGCAATCACGTATCGACAACATCTTGAACAAACACTACAAGAAAACATGCACACAGACAAAATAGAAACCCACCCACAAACGGAATACGAACCAACACTCACACAAACACAAGCAACAACCAGAATGCAGCATCGACACTTATTACCCCTAATGAACGACGGAAATATCAGAATTGGCCAAATAAATGCCATGCACTATGAAACTGTAATGAAAGAACTTAGACAACTAGCTGAAACCTTACGATTACATGCACTTTTTATACAGGAACCTTATCTGGTGCATGGGAAGATTCCAAGCATGCCAGTCAGGGCAAGACAAATACATACATGTAGAAACCCACAAACGGCAGTGGTCATTTTTGATCCCGCATTGACAATCACGACAATCCAACGATACAGCGGGAACACTACACATGTCTAAAGGTCTCAAACGGTCGGATTGGAAAGTGGATCTTGGTAACAAGCTACTTCCAGTACAGACTGGATCCCCAGCCGTACATAAACAATATACGCAACATATTACACACTTGCAATAACAAATCAATAGTTATTATGGCAGACGTAAATGGAAAATCTCCGATGTGGCACAATTCCCTCACGGACGAACACGGAGAAAAAGTCGAAAACTTGATTAACGAACTACAACTCGAAGTAATCAACCTTCTTAATAACTCATCCACATACAACACCCGTGCAGAAACAGGAACTAACATAGACGTTACACTGACAAATGAGCTGGCGTACAACTACATACAAGACTGGCAGGTATTAGAACACCAAACCGTTAGTGACCACAACCTAATCACGTTCAACATTATCATGACAACCAGGCCATTTGACACACAACAAAACTTCACCAATGTACAACGATGCAAAATACGAAATGCAAATTGGAACAAACTGAAGGACAAATGTGTACCCTCACAAGATATAAGATCAGATGAAAACGTTCACGAGTATACAAAACTACTCAACAACACAATTAGATGCACAATGGAGCAAGTGCTTCTAAAACAACGGTAAACACGACACACAAAGACAATTCAATGGATAAGACGCTTACAAAACCTAAAAAAGGAAACACAGCGAGCGAGAAAAAGCTACCAAAGCTCCCTAACACCTGCCGAGAGAGCATACCACCTAACAAATTATCGACAATTATAGGACATATACCAAAAAGAACTGACTGACGTGAAGAGGAGGTCAGGGGAATTATTCGTGGAAAAACACTTACAAACTGACGCCTGGGGAATACCCTATAAAATCACTCAGGGTAAAATCAAACCACCGATGACTTATTCAACTTTAATAAAACAAGACGATACATACACAAAAGACTGGGGTGAAACTGCGACACTGCTATTACAAATACTTTTGCCTGATGACAACGTTCAAGACGACACTAACGAACAACGACTCAGACGACAAGGAGTAATCGACAGAAACCACGTAGGTAACCGACCATGGAACAGACAAGACGACAACTTAGATCCTTTCACAAAAGAAGAAGTGAGATACGCACTATGCCAATCGAAGAGCAGGAAAGGACCCGGACCGGATGGAATTCTTGTGGAGATTGGTATGGCGCTACAAGATAAGTTAACACCGACACTAACAGCACTGTACAATGAATGCATACGACAAGCTGTTTTTCCGAACATCTGGAAACAGGCGAATGTCGTGATTATCCCTAAAGGGAAAGGTAAAGACCCCAAACAACCGGGCTCTTACCGACCCATATGCCTTTTGAACACGCTAGGAAAAACGTATAAAAAACTATTATGTAAACGAATGCAGGACCACAGATAAATCACAGGAGTACATCCAAGACAATACGGCTTTACATAAAACAAATCGACCGAGAACGCCATAAACCAAGCAATACAAACCAGCAAACAATCACACAAAAAATACGTCTTATTAATATTAGTGGACATAGAAGGCGCATTTAATAACCTTTGGTGGTCTTCACTTTTTACAAGACTTACGACCATAAACTGTCCATCACAACTATACCACTCTTTCAGAAGCTACTGTAGGGACAGGTATGTAACCCTACAAGGCACGGAGAGCATTACCAAACATATAAATAAAGGTTGCCCGCAGGGGTCCATATGCGGGCCCCTATTTTGGAATATTGTAATGGATGAACTCCTGGAAAAGCTGGACACCGTTGACGGAGTATTGTCGACGATTGCATACGCCGATGCGATGACATCTTGCTAGTGGTTGAAGGCAATTCCAGAAGGGAAATCAAACGTAAAGCTAACATCGCCCTTCCTTTACACAAAGTTGGTGCAAAACCAACAAAATGACCATAACACCACAAAAAACTACATACCTTGTGATGAAGGGAACCCTGGCAAGGGTAGAACACAAAACACAAAATATCTGGGCTTAACATTAGACGAAAAACAGAATTACCCTGCACCTATAAACACCGTTTGTGCAAGTGCAACTTTTGCAATGCAGCACAATGCAACGCTGGCCCAAAGGACTTATAAGATACCACTTAATTGCGTAAGGCTAAATCTCAACAGTGTGCTCGGTGCTATGGTATCATACGCCGCGAGCGCGTGAGGACATCGCCTTAACACAATCAAACCTAGACAAAAAATTAACAGTAAACAACGAAGTGTTTTACTGCGACTGACGGGGGCTTATGGGACTACCGCACATGATGCACTTCATGTACTGGTGGGAACTATGCCCTTGGACCTAGTAGTGAAACAGCGAGCTGCAATATACAATCTTACACACAATGACAACCAACAACTACAACGCATCTTAAACACAAACCAACTGCCCACGACAAAGACGGAAATAAAGAACTATATACTTGCAGAATGGCAGACAAGATGGGATCAAAGCACAACCGGTAGAAGGGTATAAGCAATGATCCCAAATATTAAAGACCGCCTAAAAGCCAAATACCTGGTGCCCAGTGGGGGATTTATTCATTACCTAACTGGCCACGGACCCTATCCTACATACAGAGAACGCATGAACTTAGTTGAAAACAACATATGCACGTGCGGAGAAATAGGAACACCGGAACATATAGCATTCGAGTGTAATGACTTACAACCGTACCTCTACGCACATAGACAAACATTATTAAACAAGACCCTACACCAGATGATTTGGAACGAAAACCTATTTTCACACTAAAATGCACTCACACAAAAAACCACGGCACTCATCCACCAACGTTATGTTGACGGATAAAAGACACAAACAAAACTACTCAGACAGAGACATAAAAATACCTTCTCTCCTTGGACCGAGGCTCTGCCCCGGAGACCGGAGCCCGATCTCCTGGAATTCCAAGAGATCTGTTCTTGACGACCAGAACCAACAAGATCAAACCATCAACCCGACTTTGAAATAATCCAACCCCCTAATATGTAGAATTTGCATGCTTCTACATATTAGCAACCCTGTCTCTCACAAATAATAACCAACAGTAGTAGTATAAGTTAATTTTAAGTGGTAGTATAGTTAATTTTAAGTAGTAGAATAGGGAATTTCTTTTCTTTTTAACAAACGCTAAATTTTGAGAACTTACACATACCCGAGGCAAACAATACAGCAAACAAATCCTTTCCTCTGAAAGAACCTAATTTTTTATTTATGTAAAAGTATAAGTTCAAACATGTACAAAATTATACTAATTCATTCCAACCTTTTAGTAACCTGGGCAAACATAAACACAAATTAACATTTCAAACACACTTCACACACACTAATACACAAAACACCTCTTATGCACTGTGCAAACACAAAACACCATTCACACACTTACATTGCTTTTTCAACATCTGGATTTCCGGCTGCCGATGGTCCGGACTGACAAGGCAATGTCCATTGTGCATTCTTCCTTGACAACTGGGATATCCGGCTGCCGATGATCTTGGTCCTAGAGGGGGAACGAAACACGGACCAACATCACACACAACCACCCCCCACCACACACACACATACACACATAACACATGATGGTTACTTTCTGTGGGGAAGCCAGCTCTGCTTAAATTTCAGGTAGCAGATTACTGAAACGTTGGAACAAATAAATACAAAAAAAAGATGGTCTTCACTATACTACCAAAAGTAAGTGATGCGACTTAGAAAATAAGAGAGCCGTTGCCCCCTCTGGCAATCCTTATATAGCCTCAAAAACCCCTCTTCTGTGTCACGTATTTTCGCTGCATTCTCTGAACTCCAGTAACTGCCACTCAATTCCACAAATTTTTAGATGTACACAACACATAACAAACTTTGAAAATCAAGAAATTTACCACCCCAACGACATTATACTTTGAAAACACGCTAAACTAACCAACCGTCCAATTTTCTGTGAACTGTGTCCCTTTCCTATCGTCTCTCACTAATCCTAATCATGCTTTTTAATGTCCGGGTCTATATTCTTATTCCACTCATACGTTTATAATCTTTTTTCCTGTCTTTGTCTTATGGTCCCACTATTGTCTTGTTGTATACGTTTAAAGCTCCCCTCTTCTATATGTGCGCCTTGAAAAATCGCTCTCGTGTGACGTAAAACCTGGTGCATCTGCGCCAATATCTTAGCCTCTACAAATATTTGTTTACCGCGCTCTTGCAACTGTTTGCTACTCAAACACCTGCTATATTTTCCATCTGCCACTATTACATTCTAAAGATTCTCTGTCCCTTACATTTTTATCGATCTGTTTATGAAATACCCGTCGGTTGAAGCCAACCTTGTGTTTTTCCGTTGAAATGTTTTGTTAACGTCTTCTAGCCTTCGCAAGAAATGCTCAACTCCCCAAGCTTTTATTCCTTGAAACCTTGATTTGTTCTGCTGTCTTACACTTTGTAACGTTCTACAAACTGCTTTAGATTACTATCTTAAATAAATGTCCGTTGCTTAACTTATGATTATTACCCTGCAGAGCTTTAATACTGTTAATTTTTACACGTAATTTTCATCCTTGCATTAACTTAAAGTATACAAATTATTGGTTTGAACTTAAAATATGCCCTTTTATCCCCATTTAATTAATTTGAAACGTAATACATAAATTATCGTTTTGAGCTTATATTATAATATGTCCGTTTTTATTCCAATTTTATTTAATTGAAGCGTGTTAAATAAATTATTGTTTTCTATGTACAGGGTGTTTACACGAATACACATTTAACCTATCTACACATATTTAGCCTAACCCTTCACAGTAATACATATATATATATATATATACATATGTATGTATATATGTATATATATATACATATTTATGTATATATGTATATATATATATATATATATATATATATTGTTGTGGATGGAAAGGGGTAAATCAGTGTGAAACAATAAAATTTCAACAACCCTGTATATAAAAAAAAGCAAATTATTTACGCGCAAAATTAATTTAATTCATTTAGTAAAAACGGACCAATATTAGAGTATTTTTATATTTAATAATTGAAATGTTAGGATCACAGGAAGAAACAAAGCTTCAAAGCAAATAGAAGTTCAAGGATACGCATAATTAACCATACGTTATTTTAATTCAACATATAAGTAAAAGGGAACGTGATGTGAAAGAAAATCAATAATCCTAAGGCAATTGTATTCGTTTTAAAAGCCAACATCAGTTTTATCAAATATGGAGAAGCAGAAAGTCTAGGAATTGTTTATGTTCAAACGGTCAATAATTAACAGAAACACCTGCTTTCTAAAGGCTACGTTCAAAAAAGTCGAGCCTATGTTAAGATAGGATTTCATAGAAATTATTTTCAACCGTCAGTTTGGGATAAACAACTAGGGTAACAAACATCTTAACCAGCGAGGGAAATGCACAATCAGTAATATACAACAGAAAGAAACAGATATAAAGCAAGCAAGGAATTAAATGCACGTACCATATACACGTGGAGTTGAGATAAGATGTCAAGAATATCGATTTTCTGTAACTCAAGTAAGGTTTTGAGCGAGACAGCAAACATGCATAAGACAGAGTTAAATGGAGCTTAGGCGGAGTTTGTGCCGTATGCGTTCCGTACCACGGAACAAATTTTATGAATTTAGAGACGCTTATATTCGAAATTTTTGGAATTCGTTTTGAAAATAAGCTTTTCGTATGAAGCGTGTCCACTAGGGGGATTTTAGAAGGATATAAATACACTAGCTAAATTATAAAGGGTCTCTTCGCTTCTCTTTTCCTTTGCGTCGATAAAGTACTGAATGCCGATTCAGACCACTATAACAGTAAAGCTTTTTGTGAGTATTTTATGTATGTGATTATGTTACCGTAAATATAGTGGTTGCCAGTATAAAACAGTAGTAGCGTATCGCTAATTATTGACGTGAAGTACGAGTAGTGCGTATTAAATTATAAAAAGGTCCGGCTACTACAACACAAGAATCATTAAATGGAAGCATGTTATATGGGGGTTAGCACCACAAGTAATCGAGTTTGTATGTATGATATAAGGAATGGTATTGTGAGACGAGGCGCATAGCTTGCAGAGGTAGCAGATGGTAGAGGTCTGTAGATCCGCTGAGCAGCACAGTAAATCAATCGAAACAACGCAGAGGGGTGTTCTGGCAATCATCTCCGACGGGAAGGAAGTCTGGAGAATTCTCCAGGTACTTTATTTGAAATTTTTGTTATTTTATAAATATTTGTGAAATTTTGTGCTGTATGGTTGACTTTTCTTGGTGGCATATTTATGGTTGTAGAAACTTATTGTAAAAGATACATGTACTGGACAATTTAAGGATGTTGAATATTGAAAAAAGGTGTATTTAGAACATCCAAAATTTTATTCAGGATAAAAATTGAACTGTAAAGGGTAAACAGGTCTGTAAATTTTGTTTTAATTTATGCAAGGTTTAAAAAGCATATACAAACTAAACTGGGTTATACTGATCTCACCATACTCCAGTGTCATGTCAATTTAGGGTAACATGTGGGGCCTATCTACTCATATCTCATTGAATTTGTTTAAAAATCATTAAAAAAATCAAGGACTTTAAAAACATACCATAATTTGAGTTTATAATTGTATATTGTATATTGTATCTAACTGTTTTAACACATGTAAATATATAATTTATCTGTCAATAGGTGTAAATAAAAGGTTGTATGGTTGTGGTATTATTTGGTAGTTTTATTAAATGGTGTGCGAGTGTGAAAGAAATATGTCTGTAAATTTAGGTATTCGAGAAAAGGCACAACTGAGCTAGCCAGGGAAGCTGAAAGAATTCGAAGGCGATCTCATTAAGAGGGGTAAGAAATTTTTAAAATTTTTATTTTTATTTCGAAAACTTTTATGTTGACCCAGGTGGGGCACAAATTTTAATAGAGAATCCAGAGACTGTCCCAACTTCCACGGCAATTTTATGACGCCCAATTCGTGGGGTTTGTATATATATATATATATATATATATATATATATATATATATATTTATATATATATTACTCATATTTAGACCAGGGTAGAAAATTAAATAATCACATCAAATAATTTTAATCACCGTGTATAATGAATATTATTAGATAATACGCGTTATTAAAACCGTGAAGTATAAAAATTTATTAGTTTCATTAAACATAAGAGATTTAAATCATGTACAAGACGCTTTATATCAAAAGAAGCAGTATTAAAAGCTCTGCGTGTAATGTAATTATTCCTAAACAAATGGAAATTACGTGCAAAATTTATATTAATTAACCCTATTTTAAGTAACCGGTAGTAAAACAAAGTGTACACATAATAATTAATATTTAACTTGTATTCGCTAAAATGAAAGGATAGAAGTCAATTTTAATTGAAGTTAATTGAATCGTTAGTAACAGACAATATCTATAGAAACTTGTAAAACCCAATAAAAAGCAAATCCTAGAAGTGTTAGTTAGAAGTAGGATGTTTGAACACACCTGCGTATTTTAAAAGGCAATTTCAGTTTAATTTGTTTAGATAAACATGTCGATTCTAAGGATATTGGAAACGGTCAGATGCTTTAGCACGAAATACAAAACAGGGTTTATTTAAAAAGCTCTGAGAATTAATATTATTTTGAACACCTGCGTAGTTTAAATATCACGTACGGCGAAAATTGTGTAGATAACAAATGGTTTCAAAGAATCTTAGAGAAACCGGGGCTTAATATTCACGAGAATGTGCGATACGGGGTTATTTAACCCAGATAGTTCACATGGACTAAAATATAATCGATAATAAAGAATATCAATTTGCACCAATACGAACAGGTTAGAAAAGGAAGAGAAAATGCGTCAAGCAAAGACACATATAGTAAAGGCGTGATTTAAGCAACGTCACGAGGGTCACAATTGGTTGAAAATAGAATGCAAATATCAGAGGTAGAAACAACAATTTCTGTACAAAATTAATTAGTTTTCTCGGACATGTTTGCGTGCCGTGTGAATTTCTGAGATTTAAATGGGGCGAGTGAAAATTCGTAAAACCGACGCGCGAGCGACGGACTGGGAACAGAGAATGAGAAATTCTTTAGAATTACCCGTTTTGGGAAACAGACCGACAGACAGGCTTTTTGCTATATATACCGGTGGTAATATGAATTTCGGCCTCTTAGACTTTTGACTATTCGATGCGTTAAAAGCTCTTACATCCGCGACTTGATTCAAGATGTTAAACAGTGCATTTTAGTTTGATAAAATAATTTAAAATTTTGCTCGTATATTTTAGTGATTCAAAATAGTTTGTTATTTACGTGCTAACATGAATGTACTTCAGTGCACTTAGATACAAGGTAATAAAATTTAGTATCACTGTACCAATTAGCAAAATTTACAACGACAAATGTATACACAAAAGTAGGCAGTTTTGGCGTATATTGGTGAAAGACGCATGAATTTCTTTGCTATTTTTCGGGGGTGTTAATAAGTAAATGGTTCAAATACGTGTCTCGATCCACGAAACAAGGGTCAGATATACACAGATGAGTTCCGGAAAAGCCCAGAAACAACTTTAAATAAATGGTGATGGAGAAAATTTTAAAAGCGTTGAGAATTAGAAGCCGTAAATATAATCCTGTTGGAATGGTGTGATTAACTAAAGGGACGATGTACATTAAAGCTACGAGGACAGTAACCTTCAGGTAAATTATACTATTTTGTTTGACATTTTGGTGTGTGTTGAATAACTTTATAACTGATTTACTCAAAATGGACATTAGTGAAATTGTACTAACCATAAAATTTTAATTTTAAGATGAAATTTGCTTGTTTAAGTAGAAAGGGGTATTTAGTATTGATGTTCTGAATTATGATGAAAATATGGGTATGTCTTTGAGCTCAATTAGACGAACCTGGTTAATTAACGTAAAGGGGTGGTAGATGCTCCCTTTATACTCAGACTCCGGTCTGCTTATATTGTTATATTAATTAGTAGGCATCCTACAAGGACTTTAATTCTGGATGCACGTTAAAATGATAAAAAAAAAATTTTTTAATCTTGAAAATTTTTGATACTGAAATTTATGCTGAATTTTAATTTTGAAATTTTAATGTATTGTAAATATTGATGTAAATAGAGGTAACGTTGATGTTTGTGGTAGGAATGTAGTTGTTTAATTTTATGAATGAGGAGGTTTATAAAATTAGGTGAGCAGCTGAAGCGAAACCAGGATCACAGCAGTTTATGACGCCCAATCGGTGGGACTAGAATTTTTTTTGTTGAAAAGACCCAGTTCCCGCATTCACAGGTGCATATCACAGCAATATATATATATATATATATATATATATATATATATATATATTGGCATAAACATAAACATTAGAAACAAGACTACATAAAGTAAAAGACATTTTAAATAGGGATTTATGTCTTATAATCAACATAGCAAAACAGAAATAATGAGGTGCAGTATACAGCATCGTTATTTAGGGAGTTTAATTACAAATAAACTTCAAGTTATAGATAAGTAAAAAGTAGTGCAATTCCATGTCGAAAAGTGTCTATGGTTTAATATTATTATTTGTTAACGATTTTAAAGGAAGCTTGAATAAGTTACCGGGGTAATCGGCTAAATGAAATTTATATAAGAAGCAAATGACCAGGTAGGCTGGGAGACAGGGAGGGAGGGAGGTAAAAAGACAGAGTGGGAGCGAGGGGCGGAGGAAAAGGGCATGGTGGGTGGGCGGAAGGAAGGTTGCGAGTGAGAGAAAGTGAGTGAGGAGAAAGTGAGAACAAACAGAGAGAGGGAGAGAGAAAGTACCAGCCCATATTTTTACAGCTCATTTAGAAGTCAACTTGAGGCTATATGTAATCACTATGATTTTCTACACTGCGTGAAAGTTGCTCTAGAATTCGAAGTGTTCGCCATACGGTTTTGCGTATTACTAAAATATGTTCTGGTGGAATGAGTTTGTTATTAATAGTACACGAGAGTGTTGGATAATCGCTCCAAACAGCTACATACCGTTGAGAAAAAACGCACCTTTGTGTCGCAAGTGACTATAAACAGATTGAATCATCTTAAAGGTAAGCCTATTAATGGGAACATAAATCTGTGCCATCTAATTATACCAAACCACATCATTAAAGATAAAAGATATCGGTTAATATTTACATAAATTAATTAATTAATTAAACCACTTGCGATAACATCTCAAATTATTCATTTGTAAGCAGATTCCTTGATTCCATTTTGACATATAAATTGCTACAAGTTATTCATTTGTAGAAGTATTGATCGTTTTCTTTTAATAACTTCTATGGTATTTTGATTATATAATAAAAAACCTCTACTTAAGAGAAAGTAAAGCTAAGGCACTAACTTACGAAATATTTCAATTCTGTAAGATACGTATAAATTCCAGGATATTATATTATTTCAAACTTTCTTGCTAAATATGATCTGGTTATTGCAGAATGAGCTTTCCTTTTGTGAATTAAATTAGTTATGATTTATATACAGTGTGCTCGCCATTGGCTTTCTGTAAAATTGTCGATTTACTCCTTTTTAATGATGGAATTGTTTGGTTTTCTAAACGTTAATAATAGTTGCATGTATTTTACGACCCCTATGACTTAATATACTCTTAAATTACCTTTTTATCACAGAATTATTCCCCCAAATTAAAATATAAAATTTTCAATCAATGCCATTTTTTTGGCGCCCAACGTGAACAAAATCCCCATTGATTCAAAATTGTTTATTTTTATTTTCTTGCATAAAGTTTAAATTGTCTCCTTAATTCCTATTTGTTCCCCTAAGTTTTCCTACAAAATCTGATTAATCTTATATCTAAATCCCTTTGATAAATTCTATCTGTACCTATCTTAACTTATATATAAGTTCCTATTCTAATCCCTTATCTACACCTATCTTAACTTATAACTATATCCCTATTTTAATTCCTTATCTATACCTAGCTTAACTTATAAATATGTCCTATTCTAATCTCTTCTCTATACCTATCTTAACTTATAAATATAACCCTATTCTAATCCCTTGTCTATCCCTACCTTAAATTATAAATATGTCCCTATTCTAATCCCTCATCTATACCTATCTTAACTTATAATTATATCCTTATTTTAGTCCCTTATCTATACCTATGTTAACTTATAAATATGCCCCTATTTTAATCCCTTATCTATACCTATCTTAGCTTATAGATATGTCCCTATTTAACTCCTTTATCTATACCTATCTGAACTTATAATTATATTACAATTTGTACACCTGTTTCTGTTTTTCTCGATCAGCAAAAACTTTTTGTCTGAAATGATTATGTCATTCTTGTTCCCTAAATTGACCATTGCTACAAAATTATTTCCTGAATTTAAATCATAAATCGTATTATTTTTCCCCATTGTACACCCTATATTGTATCATAAAAATTTTATTTTCCCCTGAAAGAATTCACACTTCTTCCTACTTAAGTTTATCCCTGCTGAACTCAACTCCAACAAAATTTGTTCAAGGTGTGTGAAATGTTGCTGCATGTTACCGCTGAAAATTAAAATATCATCCACATAATGGATGCAAAATTTTTCATAGGCCCCAATATGCTCTGCATGGCCTGAACTAATGCAGCCGTACTCAAAGACAAACCAGAAAGAAACACTTTAAATTGATAAATATGCCCTTTTACAGAAAGAGCCGTATACTTTCTTGATTCGCGTTCTAGTGGAACTAGCCAAAATAAATTTTTCAAGTCGATTTTCGAAAACATTTTCTTATTACCTATTATCGCTAATATCGTATCCATAGTTGGTTGACTATTGTATTGCGATTTTGTTGTTTTGTTTACTTTCCTTGCATCGAGACATAGCCTGATGCTATCATCACTTTTCGTTACTAGAACTAGTGGATTTACAAAATGCGTGTTTGACTTCTAAATGATACCCTCACTTAACATTTGATTTACCTCTCCTCTCACTCTATCCCAGTATGCTGCTGTAATAGGATATAACTTCGTGTTAAACGGCTCCGTGTTCACTACTTCTAATTTAGGTACATACCTTGTTGCAAGTCTGGATTCTGGTCCTATTAATTCGGAATGTTCTTTTAATAATGACTTCAACCTATCTTTCATCTTTTCTGGACATTTAATTTCTTCATCTACATCCCCCTCTATATCTACTTCACCTTCAAATTGATTATTATTCAAACAGTCACCTTCGACTTTGACGCTTTCTTCGTCATCCCACTTAATACATTCCCCTTTAGATCTTACTTCTTTTCCTTCTACATTAAATCTTCATCCCAACTTAACAATAATGTTCATACCAAATATCGCATCCATCCTTAATCCCGGTAACACCATAAATTCGCTTTCGAATCTCACCTTTCCCACTTCACATACCAGATTTACCATTTTATTAATACTTGCAAATCTCTTGCTGTTCGGTGATATTAAGTTACACTTCCAAACAGGCATCGTCTTCTCCACTAACCTTCCCCGTTTAACAAACTCTTCCGACACAAGCGATGCTTCTGCTCCCGTATCAATAAGTATCTTACTTCTATTCTTTTCCACTTTTAATTCAATTATCGGTAATAAGTTGCTATTTAAACCTATTTACACCCCACTTCATGTTTACTATACTCGCGCTGGGGTTCGTATCTATTAATTCTTAAGGGCTTGCTTGGTTTGTCCTCTTTCAAAAAAGATACTGGAAAATTTTGATAAAACTCGTTGCGTTGAAAACATTACTATTGCTTGTTTCTTTTTAATTCTAGATTTGTATATTTAATTAAAATCGTATTTTACGACGTACACGTTAACATTCTTGCTAAATATGATGTAGTTATTGCAGAATGAGTTTCCTTTTATGAATTAAATTAGCTATGATTTATATACAGTGTGCTCACTGTTGACTTTCTGTAAAATTTTCAATTTACTCCTATTTAATGATGGAATTGTTTGGTTTTCTAAACGTTAATAATATTTACATGTATCTTACGACTCCTATGACTTAATATATCCTTAAATTACCTTCTTTTTACAGCAATATATATATATATATATATATATATATATATATATACATATTGCTGTAATTATAGGGTTAATTTAGGGGTAGGTTAAGTCGTAGGGGTGGTAGAATAAGCAAGGGAAACTCCCAAGTAACAGAAGCACGGAATTACAGATATTAGAAGAGTAAATAGGTCATTATAAATATTATTAGTTAAGAACACACTGTATATAGCAGTACAAAAAATTAAAACAGATATCTAAGAGTAGCTATGAGCAAAGATGAAAATTTGAAAAGGTAACGAAACGCATTGAATTTAAATCAGTGAAAAACCTGCATGAATTGGCTAGACAAATATTAAAAAAATGCGTGGATATATCATCTTAAACGCACTTAGAAATTATGCATTATTTGAAAAGCGTACGTGATTTAAAAGTATCACATTTGGCAAAAATCCAATTCATTAGGAAATAAACAAACACCAAATTTATTCGATTCAGATTAGAATAAGGCAACAACAATAACATTACGTGATCGATGGAATGAAGATTCCTGGGATTTCTGAAGTAAATGCATGGGTATAATAAGAATTTACGTGACCAAGAGCATCCCTTCATGCAATTAAAATACATACAACTGGTAAAATTCCCAAAATAACAAGTGATAATACACTTGGTCTCGCCCAGCGCGTGGAGTCAACGAATCAAAAACTAAAGGGGCCGATCCTATAAATATCTTAACAATTAAATATTGAGTGAGTATACTTTTGAACTGAGAAGTCACTATACTTAAACGTGATAAATATTTACGTGAAAAGTTAAGTGAAAATTATTTTAAAGAGTGTATAATTGTGCAAAGAGAGTCGTACTTCTAAAAAGACGGCTCTGATTAAACACCCTTTGGTTAAATACGTTCTGGTTAAATACATTCTGAATAATTACCATCTGATTAAATACGTTCTGAAGAACTACCTTCTAAATTACATTCTGAATAACTACGTTACGATTCTTGTTAAAACTTTTAATAACGATCCATTACGATCTTAAATACAATTTTGGATAGGAAACTCGGGAAAATGCTGTCTGTTCAAACAATTTAATAATCTCTGAAAATGGTAAATATTCTATTACGGAAATGAAAACCTTTCATTGGAATAACGATTTGGATACTAAATTTTGGTTGGATGTCGACTTCGATTTCTAGGAATGCAGAGATCCTACAAAACCACTTCAGCTTAGATATTTTTTTAATGATTTATTCTAAAACTGTTTTATTTCAATAATAATTTGGGGTTTCTTGAATATATTTATGAAAAGCTATAGATATTTTTGAAACGTTTCAACAAGTCTCTAAATGTAAAAAAAAAGCTCGTTTTGCTGGCTTCATTTTCTGAAAATCTAATAGATGTAAACAATTCAGAAAGGGAGAAGATATTTAAAAGGAGAAAGTTGTAAATATTTAATCATTATACTGTGTATTGTGGAATTGTGTTATTTGTTTGAATCAGCTAGTCAAGGCAAAAGAAAATTATAAATTAACATGTTCACAAGTGGTTGAGCAACATAAGGGTTAATACAGCGTTTTTATGTACGCCCAAGACGTGGGGAGAGATAACACAGCAATATATATATATATATATATATATATATATATATTACTCATATTTAGACCAGGGTAGAAAATTAAATAATCACATCAAATAATTTTAATCACCGTGTAGAAGCTTTGGGAAAAGATACGCGTTATTAAAAAACCGTGAAGCATAAAAATTCATTCGTTTCATTAAAAATAAGGAGTTAAATTATGTACAAGACGCTTGCTATAAAAAAAAGGAAGCAGTATTAAAAAGCTCTACGTGTAATTTAATTATTCCTAGTAAAGAAACAAAGAGAAATTACGTGCAAAATTTATATTAATTAACTCTATTTTAAGTAACCGGTATTAAACAAAATGTACTGATAATAATTGAATATTTAATTAGGATTCACTAAAAATTAAAGGGTATTATTTTAATTGGAGTTAATTGAACCGTTAGTAACATATAATATCTATAAAAACTTGTAAAAACCCAATAAAATGCAAATCGTAGAAGTGTTAGTTAGAAGTAGGATGTTTGAACACCTGCGTATTTTTAAAAGACAATTTCAGTTTAATTTGTTTAGATAAACATGTCGATTCTACGGATATTGGAAACGGTCGGATGCTTTAGCACGAAATACAAAACAGGGTTTATTTAAAAGGCTCTTTCTGCGTAAATTTTGCAGATAACGAATGGTTTCAGAGAATCTTGGAGAAACCGTCGTTTAATATTCACGGAAAGGCTAGATACGGGATTATTTAACCCAGATAAGAACACACGTGGACTGAAAATAATCGATAATAAAGAATATCAATTTGCACCAATAAGAACAGGTTAGATAGAGACAGATAATATGCGCAAGACCGAGACACATATAGTAAAAGGCGTGAGTGGAGCAACGTCATTGGGTTGCGATTGGTTGAAAATAAAAGGCAAAATTGAGAGGTAAAAATAACATTTCTGTATAAAATTTAATTAGTTATTTCCAGACGTTGCGAGCCGTGTCGAAATTTCTGAGATTTAACTGGTGCGAGTGCAAATTTCGTAAAAATCGCATGCCGGGCTGCGGAATGGGAACCTAGCATGCGAAATTCTAAAGAATTGTCCGTTTTGGGGACAAGACCGACAGACGGGCTAACCTCTATATATACCCAGGTTAATATGAACAAGCTCTCTTAGATCTTCGACTTGATTCAATGCGTTAAACAGTGCTTTTTAGTTTTCCGAGTTTGATAGAATAATTTAAACAGTTTGCTCGTATATTTTGGTGATTTAAAACAGTTTGTTCTTTACGTGCTACAATGAATGTAATTTAGTGCACTTTGAAAAGAATATACAATGTAATAAAGTTTAGTATCACTGTACCAATTAGTAAAATTTACAACGATAAATGAATACACAAAAGTAGGCAGTTTTGGCGTATATTGGTGAAAAAAGTATGAATTTCTTTGCTATTTTTCGGGGGTGTTAATAATTAAATGATTCGTAAACGGGTCTGGATCCACAAAACAAGCTTCATATATACACAAATGAGTTCCGGAAAAGCACTGAAACAACTTTAGATGAATGGTGGTGTAAATTTTAAAGGCGACCAGTAATCCGAGGACTGAAACATAACCCAGTTGGATTGGTGTGATTAACAGAAGACGATGTACATTAGAGCCCGAGTGCATTAACCTTCAGGAAACTTATGCTTTGTTGTTGGATTTTGATATTTTGGTGTGTGTTGAATAACTTTATAGTTGATTTACTTAAAATGGACAGTAGTGAAATTGTACTAACAACAAAATTTTAATTTTAAGGTGAAATTTGCTTGTTTAAGTAGAAAGGGGTATTTAGTATTGATGTTCTGGATTATGATAAAAATTTGGGTATGTCTTTGAGCTCAATTAGACGAACCTGGTTAATTAACGTCAAGGGGTGGTAGATGCTCCCTTTGTACTCAGACTCAGGTCTGCATATATTGTTATATTAATTAATAGGCATCCTACAAGGACTTTAATTCTGGATGCACATTAGAATGATAATAAATTTAATCTTGAAATTTTCTGATACTGAAATTTATGCTGAATTTTAACTTTGAAATTTTAATATATTGTGAATATTGATGTAAATAGAGTCAACGTTGGTGTTTGTGATAGGAATGTGTTTGTTTTTTTTATGAATGAGGATGAAAGTTTTAACTAGGTGAGCAGCCGAGGCGGAAAAGAGTAAAGAGGCGTGTAACAGAAGAAAGTCAACGGACCAGTTAAATTAATAGCTTTTTATAGGTTTCACAGCATTCTTGACGCCCAATTCGGGGGCTCGATCCTAATACAAGGAAACACAGCATTCTTAGACGCCCAATCTGTGGGGCTCGATTCGAAAACCGTAGTTCCCGGATTTTGGTGGTTACACAGCAATATATATATATATATATATATATATATATATTGCTGTGATACTCTAGCTCCACGATTTGGGCGTTGAGCCATCATGAATTTTGTTGTGAAATTTACCTCTAGTAATCAAGCACCTATGATGTGAAATGTTAAGTTATGGTTTTTGCCCCAACTAGCTGATTAAATAAAGCAACTCTACAATACACAATATAATGAATAAATATTTACAACTTTAAAATTTTTCCCGTTCCAGAATATTTATATACACCAGATTTATGAAATTGAAACCAGCAAAACTAACTTTTTTGCTTATATTTAGAGACCTATGAAACGTTTCAAGCTGCCTATTACCTTTGTCATAAATTGATCAATGAACCTACTATGTTTTGTTGACTCTTACAGATACGAAATGATAAATATTGAATTAAAACAGTTTTCAATAATAAATTATATTAAGATCGCTAACCTGGAGTGGTTCTGTAGTTTTTTCCTAGCTTGTAATCTGCATCCCCCAAGAGTTTTCGTGCCAAGTCTGAATATTGAGAGGCGAATTTGGAAGTCGACATCAAAACCAAAATGCAATCCAAATCGTTATTAGAATCCAATTCAATAAATTAAAATCCCATTTAAATTTCAGTGTTAAAGCCAGTATTAAGATACCAGTAATAAATTAATCCAGTTTATACTACCATTATTAAGATCCAATTTAAATATCAGTAATAGAATATTTTCATGTCGGTATTAAAAGTCAGTAATAAAACGTTTTCTATATCAGTAATAAAAGTCAGTAGTAAAAACCCTGTTTTATTAACGTTAGTAAATAAATTTTTAATTAAGTCATTATTATTTACGTCTACAATAGATCGGCTTATGCGTTGCACAATTCGTACACTTTTCAAAATGATTTTATTTTAATTCTCGTTTTACTGGTTACGTAAAATAATTTAGCACTTCGAAACATACTCGTAGCCCAGTTTAAATGTATACTAAATTCGTCGCTTCATTCTTATCGTATTTAAAGCCGTACATCTATCTGCTTTCATTGGTTCATTCACGTGTTGGGACGACACCTTTACAATTATCTTTGTGTACTTCGGGATTTTTACCAATTATTTAGTCCAAATATTCGAATGCATGCCTGGCTCGTCACGTAATGCACTCACATATCATGGTATTATTTGAGAAATCCCAACAATTTCCATTCATTGAATCACGTATTTAGTGTTTTGTTATTTATTATAATCTAAACCGAAATAATCTGGTGCTTGTTTATTTAATAGTTAATATTGGGTTTTTAAACAAATGTGATTTTTCATGTCACGTACGATTTTCTAATAATGCATAATTTAGATTGAGTGTACGATGATATTTTTAACGTAATTGTTAAATATTTGTAAAGCCAGTTCATATAGGTTTCCCGTAGATTTGATTTTGATGCATTTTGTTGCGTTTTCAAATCTTATCTTAACTTGTAAACTACTCTTGGATATTTCTATATTCTTATGCATTTAATCCCATGTATTTTTATATAAAGTGTGCTCTCAATTAACAATATGTATAGTGACCTATTTACTTTTATGATATCTGGAATTATGTGCTTTTGTTAACTGAAAGCTGCTCTTATTTATTCTACAACCCCTGTGACTTAACCTACCCCTAAACTACCCTATAATTATAGCAATGTATATATAGGGTAGTTTAGGGGTAGGTTAAGTAACAGGTGTCGTAGAATAAATAAAAGAAACTTCTAGTTAACAAAAGCACATAATTACAGATATTATAAGAGTAAATAGGTCACCATACATATTGTTAGTTGAGAGCACACTGTATATAAAAATACATTAGGTTAAACGCATAAGAATATAGAAATATCCAAGAGTAGTTACAACTTAAGATAAGATTTGAAAATCGTACGTGACATGAAGAATCACATTTGTTCAAAAATCCAATATTAACTATTAAATAAACAAGCACCAGATTATTTCGGTTTAGATTAGAATAAATGGCAAACACTGAATACCTGATTTAATAACGGAAGTTCTTGGGATTTCTCAATTAATACTATGACATGTGAGTGTAATACGTGACAAGCCAAGCATTCATCCGAAAATTTGAACTAAACAATTGGTGAAATTCCCGGAGTACACAAAGATAAAGGCAAAAGATGTCGTTCCAACACGTGAATGAACGAATGAAAAGCAAGAGAGGCACGGTTTTAAATACGATAAGAATAGAGCGACGAGTTTAGTATACATTTTAAACTAGGCTACGACTATACTTTGAAGTGCTAAATTATTTTAAGTAACCAGTGAGACGAAAGTTAAAGTAAAGTCATTTTGAAAAGTGTACGAATTGTGCAACGGGCGAGCCGATCTATTATAGACGTAAGTAATTAGCGACTTAATAAAAATACATTTCTACCAAAAATAAAACAAGGCTCTTGTTATTTACTGACATGGAAAATCTTGTTAATTATTGACATGGAAAATCTTGTTAATTACTGACATAGAAAATCTTTTAACTACTGACTTAATGATATGAAAAATGTTTTATTACTGATATTTAAACTGGATCTTAATTGTGGTAGCTTAAACTGGATTAATTTATTACTGGCATCTTAAGACTGGCTTTAACACTAAAATTTAAATGGGATTTGAATTTATTGAATTGGATTCTAATAACGATTTGGGTTGTATTTTGGTTTTAATGTCGACTTCCAAATTCGACTCTCAATATTCAGACTGGGCAAGAAAATTCTTGGGGGATGCAGAGGAACTACAGAACCATTCCAGGTTAGCGATCTTGATATAATTTATTACTGAAAACTGTTTTTCGTATCTGTAGGAGTCAACAAAACATAGTAGTTTCATTGAACAATTTATAAAAAAGTAATAGGCATTTTGAAACGTTTCAAAGGTCTCTAAAAATAAGCCAAAAGGCTAGTTTTGCTAACTTCAATTTCATAAACCTGGTATATGTAAATATTCTGAAAAGGGGAAGATATTAAAAGTTGTAAATATTTAATCATTATATTGTGTATTGTAGAATTGCTTTATTTAATTGAATCAGCTAGTTGAAAAAAGAGAATCCATAACTAAACATTTCACATCATAGGTGCTTGATTGAGCAAAGGGGCAAATAAAAATATCATAGCATTTTATGACGCCCATCGTAGGGGCTCGTTGATTATAATAAAAGTAACACAGCATTTTATGTAACCAAAAACGTGCGAAATAAAAATACCACAGCATTTTATTACACCCAATTGTGA
Source organism: Platerodrilus igneus (assembly GCA_036346225.1). Classification (NCBI taxonomy): domain Eukaryota; kingdom Metazoa; phylum Arthropoda; class Insecta; order Coleoptera; family Lycidae; genus Platerodrilus; species Platerodrilus igneus. The sequence goes on from JARFIW010001680.1 coordinate 1,302,327, forward strand.
GGCTGAAATAACGTCACGGCATTTATGTACGCACAAATCGCGGGGCATAATATAAAGGGGATAACACAGCATTTACATTACGCCTAAATAGTGGGGCAGAAAAATCACAGCAATATGTATATATAGATACGAAGGTGGTCCGATAAGTAATTAGCCTACAAGTAGGTAAGCTAAGCCGCTTTGGAAACAGAGATCCACAGCAAGATATGTATACGCTGATTCGAGAACAATATGAACAGCTAAGCCGCTTTGGGAAACAAAACGTGCAGCAAGATATGTATACGCCGCTTTGAGAACAAAATTGTCTTTGTGTGTAAATTTGTTGCGCCGGGGGGTCGTTAGGTCTTTGGGGTGTGCGTTCGGCGGGGTCGTTAGATTTTTGTCGTGGGGTGGTGCGCGTGCGCTGGGGTGGAGATATTTTCTTAAGAAATTTTTTAGCAGCGTTCCCGACGTTAAATATTAAATATTAAATTTTAAAAAATGTTGTGTGTAGAAAATGGAGTTCACGTGTTGGTTCGTATTTTCTGGTAGGTTAAGCTAAAATTAAAACGCCGCGGTGAAGAATTTTTTTAATATTAGGCAAACGCGTGCAAGTGGTAAAGAGTGTTTTAGCTCTCCTCATAAGCTGCGTTTTGTACGAAGTAGCAAATAAAATTAAGAAAATATACGAAATGTTATATGATGGAGGTCAAATTTTTAAACGTTTGCAGGTAAAATCTTGTAGAAAAGAAGTCGTTCACTTCTCGCAATTTCAATGTCACGATAAAATACTAAGAATTTGCATGCAGTCGAATATAACCTCGTGTTTTTTATCTGGTAATATATATGTAAATCACGTCGACATTTGACTTTTAATATAATGTATTTAATTAACATAAGGTGTGTTGCAAAAACATTTCAAGACAGGTATGCCGTATATTTCCTTATTGGTATGCAAATTATACCACCTTGCATCACGATTTATTTGACTTTTAAATAAAAAATTAATTTAATCTTATATCAAGGATGTCTTGCTTACAAAGTCGTTCACTTCTCGCGATTTCAATGTCACGATAAAATAACAAGAATTCGCAGTCGAATATAACCTCGAGTTTGGAATTATAGCTCTCTGGTAATATATATGCAAATCATTCAACTTTTAATATAATGGATTTAATTAACATAAGGTGTGTTGCAAAAACATGTTAAGACTATTTCCTTCTTGGTATGCAAAATATACCACCTTTCATCACGATTTATTTGACTCTCAAATAAAAATTAATTTAATCTTATATCAAGGATCTCTTGCTTACATTTTAGCAATTTGAATATATTTAAATATTCAAATGTAATTATACATTTAATTTATGTGGCAATAAAAATTCTTTTACTTTTAGCGGTTTGGTGATTGTATGTAGATGACGTATTAGACATTGTATATATATAACTCGTTTAATTGCACAAACGTGATAAAAAATTTATAGGTTATGCAAAAACGTGCATGTAGTGAAGAATTTAGCGGTGATCTTTAGAGCTTCGTCATTGTTTTTATTCTCGTTGCTTTAGTTAATTAAAGAGATTTGTAGGTTAAGCAAAAATAGGAAATGTGGTGGATGACATAATCACTCTCAAAATGATGAATGGTGGGGAAGGAGCTTCTAAACGTGTCCTAAACGGGGCTCTGCCCCATTATTTTGTATTAAATATCAAAAGAATAGGAGAAATTATTCGACTCGTATTTTATAATGGTTTTAATTTAAAATATTGGCGTGTGTGCAAAAAAACATGTTAAGACAGGTCACTCGTTATTTTATTCATGATTGCACTACCAAAATAATTTATACAACCACACTGAACACGTACCCGGATCTAAAATATAACCTTTAAATGTATGCAAATAATGTCGTTATTTAAAACGTGGTGAAGAATTTGGATAGTGATGTAATCATTCTCAAATGCGGAATGTTACTCCATAAGGCGTTCTGAACGGAGGTTTTGCACGCATTAGGTGATTGAATACTTCGGAGATTTTTAGGTTAAGCAAAAACGTGCACGTGCTGAAGAATCCCCCGAGATTTTTAAAAAATATTTTTGTATTAAATATATAATTTTAAAAGAAACACACAAAATTTGAATGTTTTATTTATATTAGTTTCACTTACCAGCTTATTTTAATTACATGCTAATGAGTTCATATATTTTCATACAGTTTGATTGATTCACTGCCGAAACAAAACATTTTTACACAGCTGGCAATACTGGGTGTCGTTTTTCAATACAATATCAGTAACTATTTACAATACAGTTGAATACTGAAATGTAAAGTAACTTTCACACATTTACCTACGTGTACTTAAATTTAATTGAATTCTAAAAAATATATGCATATCTATGGCAGGCAACCCAGCATACACCAATTATATATTCTTAGTGTAAAATTTTATTGTTAGGTGAATAACCAGCAATTTATTATGTAATATTTATTGCTACAAGCATGGTAATAATAATTTTCAATGTGCAAAATACCTCTTTTGTTGTTAAAAGACCGATTTAATTAAACACTATAAAAGATTGTGAATTATTTATTCTAGTTAAATTTTACAGTGCTAGAGACACTAATTATTATTAGTACTAGATATAGGTATAACAAAATTTGTATTCCAGATGATAGTATGTTCAAAGGATATTATTATTTAAAAGACTCTGTAAACATGATTAGTGAAATTATTAAAGTTAAGGAATGTAAAGCAAAAATTTGTCCATAAAAGCAAATATGTTTTCTAAAAGATATGCATAACTTACGGATCTAAACGTTTCAACATCTCGCAAACTGAGATAAATATTACTTATTTCTTTGCAAAAAACGTTCATATAACGCCCTTTAACAACCGCGTTCAGTAAAGTGCATGGTAGTTAATGACCTAGGCGATTGTGCTATTTATAGTATAATTATAACAAAATATTCTCATATGTAAATTATATGGTTCTGGTTTATACCTAAAAACAACTATTTTGCATTATATTTTGTTGATCCTGGCAGAATAAATTACAAGTATAGCTACATTGTCAATACATTTTTATTTTCAAACCCGTTTTAATTATTGTAGAATTTAGTGCTTATAAATAACCTACTTTAATTCAATAAGTTATTCTTAAATTAATAATTATTGTCAAGAGAAATATATACACATATGGTAAATAATTGCAAGAATGTCTATAATATATCTGAGTTTTAATTCTGTTAAATGGAACATATGGCAACAAGGTAACTTCAAAACATTTTAGCATAATTGTCAATTACCAAAATTCACAATTTTCATCTTATATCAACAAATGTTATTAAATTGATGCTAAACAATAAAAATAATACCGTTATATTTCAAATCATTTTAATAGAATTACGCAATGTTAAGTCGTTATTAAAAATTAATTTAAACAGAGTTTTTATTGTTATCGCCGTCTGTTGAAGAATCGTAGCAGAATCTGAACTATATCGTTTTTACAAAGCATGTATTCAAGATCACATTTAGTTAGTTTCAAAAAACTTTTCATCATTGTATACGACTTGTTTTAACTTGCAGTAGGTATCAATGACCGAATCAACATTACCACCCGAACATGGTTGACAACTTTAAATTTTATTTTCCCTATTACTTTCAAGGTACTAAACATTGGTATATATATATATATATATATATATATATTCTTATACAAATTTTGTTATACCTATATCTAGTACTAATAATAATTAGTGTCTCTAGCACTGTAAAATTTAACTAGAATAAATAATTCACAATCTTTTATAGTGTTTATATATATATATATATATATATATATATATATATATATATATATATAGATATATATAGATTTAGCGACATCAGGCAACCTTTTCTTAATCTTCGTTGGGAATTAAACCACTCATAGTTTTTAAAATCATCTTTCTTTACGTTTCGATCCATGACCTAGGATCGTTGTCAAAATTGTCAAAACCACAACAATCATACAGGGAGTATTTATCAGGCAACATATTTCTCGCATGGCTATGACAGTTTTTTGTGCTGTATGTAGATTAATGATTAACGTTATGCTCTTTTGATTAATTTGCAATTTACCGGGCATGCATCCTTCGTTAAAAGTGAAGGATATTCCCATAGATAATTTGAATAACAATCTATCACCACCAACACACCTCTAATTAGATTTTCCTTAAATATATTGCTCAAATTCAACAGAGTCGCCTTGCCAGAGATCATCTTGAGGTTGTTGATTTGTTAATGCTGTTACAAAAACTAGTGGGGGGTTTATCAGACGAATAACTAGGTGATGGTCAGTATCACAACACTTTAGCATTACCTATTTTGATGAATGTGCCATAAAAGCTAGGTACTTGGATAGATCTCGCAGTGAGTGGAACAACAACGATAGTGACGATAGTGGTGCGAAGTTTTCAAGTTAACATGGACAATGTACTGTACGATTTGTTCGAGAGTGAACAACGCATTTTACACCAACATCTGAAACATGCCATAGTATTGAATGATGTAGACAAAATCAAACGTATACTGTTCAAAGTAGGTGTTCATGTTCCCTTTAAAGCCTTCAAATGGCTAACGCTGACCAATGATACATCCATTGATGTAATGGACATGCTGTTTAATCAACAGAGTAGGTGCGATCAATTTGTATCAAACTTCATTGATGCTTGCAACGGCAAAAAAGAGTTAAAATGTCATCAGGTGCGCGGTGTACTAGACGCAATAGAGAGTAATTATAGTTTGAGCGATGTATATTTCCTTGAAGAATTACTAACAAACCGAGCTGTATTGAGTACGAAGGCATATCCTATCATGAATATAAAATGCAACTATAAATCACTGGTCACAGCGATTGACGATATGATTGTAGATGTTGTATATTTCGCACAACCTATGGTATTAAAAAAAGTATTGAAGTTAATTTTAAAGTATAAGGTAAATTATAAGTACCAACCTAATGTACTTGGTCCTCATAGAACAACATATATCTGGCTCCTCAAGAATTTGGCAATGGAGGGCTCAAAACAGCAACCAGAATGGACGTGTGGTCCGGATTCGGGAAAATGGCCATCAAATAGTATAGATGATTATAAAAAAGTGTATATGCTATTAAAGTTATTGTTTTAGTTTAATACTATTTTTTGTATGTAAATCATGTCATCTTGGTAGTCTTAGCTGATGCGCTATAGATAGCACTTATTAGATATAATGGAGAATGCTATTGTACGTGTGACATACCTTTTACAATAAATATATATACCTCGAGTGTTGGTCAAGTACGGGGAGAAATTGTTAGCTGAGAAGGTAATGTGTTTTTACCTGCTTGTTATTTACACATATTCACGGACATCGAAATACTCAAGTTCAACCAAAACAGCGAAAATCAACCTACATCAACGTTTTGCGCTTCGGGCATGAGGAATTATAAACAACTTTCTTGACGTAGAACTAGTGTAGTAATTAGTAGTACATAGATGTAATTTGTGTGTGTGTGTGTGTGTGTGTCGCTATAATAAAGCATATAACAGTAAAAAATTTTATTGATGAATGACATATGATGGTAAACAAACACGTAACAGCAAATCTACAAAATATGATTTTGGATATCCAACTATTATGGCTAGAATCTAAATTTAACCATTTCACATATACTTGATTTTAACTCTCTTCAATACTTTTTCCACTAAATATACATCCGGATAGTGTGTTCGTTGAAGTTCTTCTGCATAGAAGCCGCCTAATATTGGTTGTCCTCGACTATCGCGCAATAGGTACGTTAAAGGATTAGTCAAATGCACTTTGTACACCGTAAAAATTTCGTTAGACCAATTTGGTGTGTATCCCTTGGTAAATTGACCTCTATGTTTACTAATGCGAACATGATCCCCAACAGAAAATTTTTACTCTTTAAGTTAACTGTTTTGATCGTACTGTACACTGTATTGAAAAGTTTGCGTTCATTGCGTTTTGACACATCTACAGGTCGCATGCCGATTGTTCGATGTTTGGTGTTGTTATATGCAGTCACGAGTGAGGATAGTATATTCAGCCATCGATACGAACCATTCAAACTAAATTGTTTCCACATTTTTGACTTTAAGGTACGATTAACGCGTTCTACTACGCAAGCTTTTTATTGCTGTACACACTATAATGTGTAATCTCATATTTTTCCATTAAAGCCTTAAATGTTGAATTATAAAATTCTTTTCCCAAATCCGTTTGAATGTACCGTGGAATACGATGGTCTTTGTTGAAAATTGATTGAAAAGCGTTTGAAACATCCTTACCCGTCTTGCGCTTAACCGGTACGGCCCATAAGTATTTAGAAAATACATCGATAACAACTAGAATGTATCTAAATCCTTTATTTATCTTTGCATATGGGATCATTTCCACCAAATCGGCTTGAAACAGCTCGTTTAATCCTTTTGTGATTACATGTCTTCTAGGAAAGTTAATGCGAGCAGGCTTATGTAACTCGTGGACGATTTGCTCCTTTACAGACATATTGCTAATATATGTGTGTGTGTGTATGGTTGACGGCTATATGCGTGCGTTTTTAAGTTTCTCTTGCAACTGTTGAATATCTGCTTGAATTCGTGCAATGTCTATTCTAAATTGTGCTTTCACTTGTTGAATAGCAGCGTCTAATGTCTTATATATGCTATTCATAGAATCATCTATCCGTTTGGTTACGATTTGTGCAACATTAGCGTTCACAGTGGCTGGAACAAGGTTACGCATCATCTCTTCAAAATGGTTAAAGTCTGATCTTGTAACATACTCGCTCGAGAATTGTGTTATCATACTGTTTGTTGTCTCCTTCACAAGCGTGTTTATATACTGCTGAATAGTGGAACCACTACCAAGCGTTGGTTCGCCCTCTTGCTGGTGTAGCGTTGCTAACCGCGATTCTAAGTACGCTTTCGTGACTGCATCATCATCTTCTTGTGGTGTAGCGACGCGCGCTAATCTCATGTTGTCAAAATCGTAGTAATCATCATAAGAAATATATGAAGCACAGTCAGACGCATGTCCAAACTTGTCGATAACCATCGTGATAATGAATAACAAGTCGCACAATCTACGCTATTATACGCAATTCGCGTAATTCTTCCATAATCGATGTAATTTCGTTTGTGTGACCGGTGTTACCTGCATCTTGCGAGGCGACCAGAAGCTTGAGCCGTTCGCACAGTTCGTTGGGATCATCAAAGTATACATACTCTAGTGGCTTCTCGTTATAATCCATGAGTAGACCACGACCACTCGGGTTTATAGTTTGCTGTCGTAAGCTATACATAGCATTACTTCTTTTTTTAATGTCCGCATAATCGTTAATTTCTTTAAGTGAGAATTTACCCAAAGGATTGAGAAGGAACACTTGCTCGTACAACCCTTTGCTACCGTTGTAGCAAAATCGTTCTACACACCTTTTCACCAATCCCGAAGATAATGTCCGAATCACCAATCATTAATTTTCCTGTCTCCGGATTAAAACGTACTTTATCCCTGCGCAAGTGCTCCGTGTCATTGTTATAAATACCAGTAAAATTGGAAAACAGATTATCGACATAGTATCTTACCGATGGTAAGAATCGTTGTGAGTAGGTCTGATGTTCTTCGCTGTTTAGGTACCGTTCGTATTCTGTATGGGTCTCTGGAGTGTTGCCGCTACTCTCCGATTCTTCGAAGGTGGACTCCACAGACTGGACTGGGCTATGAGGATTGTGTTCCCATGCCTCCTCTATTGGTGGTGCGGCGATTGGTGTGGAACTGCGCACCTGATCGAGAAATTTAGGGCGTCTTTTAGGAGTAGATTGTACGTCATGTTGTTGTGGTAACCAGTGCTGGCTTTCGATCTTGGACTCCTGTTTAATATCTTTCAGCAGACCGTTCTGAAGTGTTTGTAAACGTTTTGTAATAGGTGCATAGACTTTACTTAATGCAAGCTCCTTTTCAACCACACCTGCTTTTAGCGCTTGTAATTTCCTCTTGACTGCCTTTCGTACTTTTATGAGTTCTTGTTTGGTTTTCACGTCGTCTGCCATCGTCTAGAAACGGGTAGGAAGTGATATGCTATTTATGTGCTTTATAAGTATATATAGGTGTCAAAACCTTTTCTGTAGCGACCGTTCTGCAAATCGCCATTTTTATTGATCACCAGGAACCCATACCGATCTCGCCAGCATACGCCGCACAATTCTTTAAACCGGTTAAACGACATATCCGTGTTTACATGGTCAGCGTATACGTGTTTTAAATTGAGTTCGTCTTGTTTGAATAGCACTAGGACATTAGCATTGTCTCTAATAAATTGTTTAGGTATTTTAGAATAGGTCTGACATAGGTAAAAACAATCAATGGCCTTATGTCGACCTAAAGAAAAATATTCTCGCATTACATTTTGTTTATCGCACGACACGTCATCGAAAATAAATATCGAATTAGGTTTTGCATCCGCTGGAGTAACAATTGCATCCCATTTGTTAAACGCAAAATATCCTATTTCTTTTATTGGTTGTTATAACCTCTCTAGGTACTGATACTTTGGTTGATACAAGGATTTTGAGTAGAGATAAACGTTTTCAAAGCGTACACCATTCGGATGTTTCAAGAGACCGATGACTACATTAGTTTTACCACAATTGGATGGACCTGTAATGATACACCGTATTGTTGATGGTAATAGTAGTCCATGCTTTTGCACGTTAGTGTTGTTGCTGCAGTTGTGGTCCGTAATTGGCAACGCCAATTGTTGCTTTACCAGACGCATTCTATCCATATACTAAAACATAATTGCAGTATGGTAAGCATTTAAGCGAGTAATTCTACACGCATGACCAGTCTCCTTTAAACCTTTCGACTGACAAGATTAATGAAATCCTATCGTGGCTACGGGTTACTCAATAGTGCTATCAATCGTTTACCGGTAGAATTACATTTACCAGGCTATCGCTTCTGTGGACCGGGCACTAAGCTTCAGAAACGCCTCGAGCGTGGTGATATAGGTCGTAATCCCTTAGACGAAGCCTGCAAACTACACGACATCGCCTACGATTTTTCTACAGACTTAACAACCCGACACCAAGCTGATTGACGTCTTGCCGAAACAGCACAAAAACGTCGTACTGCACCCGATGCTTCGTTAGGTGAAAAACTTGCTGCGTTTGCTGTTGGTTCTGCAATGAATGCCAAAGTTAAATTTGGTATGGGTTGTCGCAAAAAAACGACAAGGTGTAAAGGAAAACGACGTGGTCAGCGTCTACGTACAGGAAGTGGTATACCATTCAAGCGTTTAATTCGCACCATTTGGGAACGCATTAAAAACGTTCGTCCGACTGATCTTATTAAAACTGCTAAACTTGCAGTGGCACCGATTAAAGAAATAACAGATGAAATTCGTGGCATCCCACGTGTAATCCCTGTACCAAAACTGGTGGTTTCCTACCTTTGATACCTATTTTGCAGCCCTTTCCGCAATTGGAGCGTTGTCGGGTGGAGCAGCTGGGATTGCAAAAGCTGTCAACGATGCTAAACTTGGACAACAACAATTAGATGAAGCGAAACGACATAATATGGCACAAGAGGCAGTGACACTTGGAAAGGGTCTCTATTTGAAACCTTATCGCCGTGGACATGGACTGTACCTAAAGCCTTTTCTTACACACGGGCAAGGTTTGCGTAAACAAAGACAACGAAAAAAAACTCAACGCATTCGTTAAACCTACCTATGCGAGCGTTGACCAATGTTGACTTGAACAAATACATAAAACGTTTACCAATATCCCACTTTCGTGGAATATTCATGCGCAATTCACTTCCAAACACAATTTGTTTGGGAGAATGTGGTATTCTTAATCATGATACTACACGTGGTGTGGGAACTCATTGGACCGCGTACAAAAAAGATGGTTCAAGGGCAGTCTATTATGATAGCATTGGTAATCTACGACCTCCGAGGAACTTGTCAAATACTTAACCTCATCAGGACCATGCACTCTCTATTATAATTATGAACAATTTCAACCGCTTAACACTGTTACCTGTTGACACTTCGTATTGAAATTTTTACTGCAAAATAGTCCTCCGTTAAGTTTCTAACAACGTTATATATTATTTGATTTTAGTGTATTTTTAACTGTTTTGTATAAAAGTGTTTAATTAAAACCATATATTGCAAGTGTTTCAGGAATTTGCTTTTATTACCCCATCCCAACTACGAATACGGCTAGTTGTTAGTTTATCATCAACCACCGAACATGTATATATTTACTTTAACTGGAACTGAATCTACGCTCACCGCAATCATCAACCCACTAATTGTTCTCGATGATGACCATGAATACGTTATTGGTCTTACAAACTTTGATACATATTTGTCAATTCACAATGTAACGGAAGCGAACAATAAATTTTACATTGATGACATCGTGCTTACTTTACCAGAAGGAACTTATGAAGTGGCAGATATTAATAAGTTCGTACGACGTAATCTGAACGATCCCCGTGAACGCACTTCATCCAAACGTTATCTTATTGATATTCGAGCCAATAATAACAGTTTACATACAGAAATCAAAGCATCAGGTATAGTGGATTTTACACAACCAAATTCACTTGCTTCGTTGCTGGGTTTTGAGAAACGTAAACTACCAGCTCTCACTACTGCTATTTCGGACCATCCGGCACAAGTCTTTCCAATCAATTCAATATGTATTGAATGTAATCTTGTGGTCGGATCGTATCGGAATAGCAAACCTGTACACATTTTGCATCAATTCTTTCCTGGAGTTGCTGCAGGGTACAGGATTATTGAAAACCCCGTGAACGTCACCTATATGCCACTTAATACACGAATCATCGATCGCATAATTGTTAAAATAGATGATCAAAACGGTAATCTCATCACTTTTCGTCGGGAAACCATCACGATTAGACTTTATCTAAAGCGTCTTTAAACAATGGTTTTGCGCTATGAGCATAAACCACCAAAACCTATTAATAGACGCATTGTCAGCACCTTCACCAGTTACAAGACACCAGTGCACCGATTAACACCGGAAAACGTTAAATTTCTTCAAACATTAGGACTCAAAGTGCTACATAGCTAAAATGGATAGTAATATTTTAAATGTTACGCAACGTGCTATATTTGATACAACCATCGTCAATGACGACAAACATATGCATACTCCGTACTCCAATACCACGTATGAGAAGAACGATGTTATACAGATTCCAATAGAAAACGAAGATGTCTATACATTACCATGGGACAGCGTAATTTATATTGAGGGTACAATGAATAAGTCAGATGGTGGCGTTTCGCCTACAGCCGATTTTGTCAACAACGGAGTTTTATTTTTATTTGATGAAATTCGTTATGAACTTGGTGGAAAAACTATTGACCGCGTTCGTAATCCAGGTATAACTACGACTATTAAAAAAATTTCCTATCCTACGATTATAGCGAAAGTCGTCGCTTTAGAAACGCCGGTTGGTCCCCCATTGATAAGCTTGATCTCGTTGATGCTAATGGTCATTTCAACGTATGCATTCCCTTGCGCATGGTTTTAGAATTTGCGGAGGACTACCGAAAAATTCTTTTGAATATCAAACAGGAGCTTATTCTTATTAGAAGTAGTGCTGACGATGCAGCTATATCGAATTCTGATACCAAAGAGTCAATCAAAATTACTATTACACATATATCATGGCGGATTCCACATATAACCGTTGCAGATGCAGAGCGCTTAAAACTACTCAAACATATTCAACGCAATGCCACCATGGATATAAGCTTTCGCAGTTGGGAACTACACGAATATCCAGAATTACATACAACACACACGCATACGTGGGCCCTGAAGACGGCTTCTCAAGTGGAGAAACCACGTTTTGTTATTGTCTGCTTTCAAACCGATACATCGCGTAAAAAGGGGCGCAGTCAGTTCGACCACTGTAAGTTGACCAATATGAAATTACATCTGGGGTCATCTATGTATCCTTACGATAATCTTAACATTGATTTCGATACCAATCGCTATTCTATACTATATGAGATGTATGCACAGTTTCAACAATCGTACTACGGGGGTATCAGCGAGCCGATATTAACACCCAATGAATTTCAAACGCACGCTCCATTTGTAGTCATCGATTGTTCCCATCAAAACGAAATAGTGAAAGTGGGAGCGGTTGACGTACGATTAGAATTTCAAATGAAAGAAGCGCTTAAAGCTCACACTACAGCGTACTGCCTCATTCTACACGATCGTTTGGTCCGCTACAATCCTGCAACCAATATTGTGAGTGAAGTCTAAAATTAATAGTCCATTAGTTGTCGACGTTCAAAGGTTTAAAATTGCACATAATAACTTTGTGTTTAAAGAAATGGCTGTTTTACAACTATCCCTATCGAATGGAGTTGCAATAACATATATGTTGAATACACCATATTCTTGGAACTGTCTATCAGCTCGCTTCAAATACCAAAAGGTATGGTTAAGCAGAAACTTTCACGGTATATCTTGAGATGATGGCAATTTACAATGAATTTCCACACCTAAATGTTATTAACCTAGAAGATTTAGGGTGTACTCCTCTACATAAATTAAAATATTACACCAATTCACACAAGTGTTTCTAGCATACCACACGACATTCGTCATTCAATTGCGCAACCACAGATGTAATTGTATTCAAAAACTGGTTTGTACATATAACCAATTATTCATTTTTAATAAAGAATAATGTTTACATTAAGTAGTGTTTTTATTTGTATATTTTATACCTACATACATACATATTCCTTGAGACTAGTAAGATGTGTTTCAAAAAATGTCTTGAAATAAGTTTAATTGTAAAACTTACTAACGAATCTGTAAGTATCATATTGAAAAATTCCTCTTAACGGATATGTATTTTGCATTTTTTATGCAAACTTTATGTTACAATAATACAATTAAAAAATTATATTCTACTACCGAGGTATTAAATTTTAAAGTATGTTATAGTTGTGTAAACATAAAATGCATTGCATAGGTTTTTATCATCAAAGTAGTACATTTTTATTTAATCCCACCTGTAAAATGATTAATTTCTTAAACCTAAGTTTCATAAAATTTATTCTCCAAAGATCAACCAACTATAAACCAGAACTATTAAATTTACATAAATTTCGGTGTTATTTTAATTTAAACTATGCTCATAAAAAGTTGTTTATATATATAGCACCAACATTGTTACTACCTATAAACATCAAATCTTTAAAGGAATTTACAGTCATGATTAATTAATAAGTGGTCTTTTCATTTGTACACATTTTGTATATGTTGTTTTAGTTCCATTGACGACCTATTATTAGTAATCTGTTTATTATTTTATTGACGATATAAATTTTAAGATTGGAAGGGAACGATAAGAAATCTTCCTCTGACATTTATATGCACTCCGCATAGTTGTTTAAGGTAGCAAATATAAATAAGCTGTTTAATGTGTTGTAGAAGAATTTTTACCATTGTATTATCGGTATGTATAAACTTACTTACTTAATGTGTTTTTAACGGAAGTAGAAATTATGAATTTTGGTAATTAACAATTATGCTAAAATGATTTGAAGTTATGCAGTTCCCATATATAATTTACATATATCGGTATGTTGTTATAAATATCACAACCTCGAGGTCATTAACTACCATGCACTTTACTAAACTATAGTTAATAAAATCTCCGTACATTTAACTAAGATACATTTTTCTTAATGTGGAAGTCTTATCTATGTTTTATTCAAATAAGAATCTGCTACCGCCACCTACAAAAAGATAGGGACAATTAAAGAATGTAAGTTTTTGTAAATAAAACATTAAAATATTGTGTGTTTCTTTTTAATATTATATTTAATACAAAAATAATTTTTTGAAATTCTCGGGAGATTCTTCAACACGTGCATGTTTTTGCTTAACCTAAAAATCTCCGAAGTATTCAATCACCTAATGCGTGCAAAGCCTCCGTTCAGAACGCCTTATGGAGTACCATTCCGCATTTGAGAATGAGTACATCCCCATCCAAATTCTTCACCACGTTTTAAATAACGACATTATTTGCATACATTTAAAGGTTATATAAATCCGGGTACGAGTTTAGTGTGGTTGTATAAATTATTTTGGTGATGCAATCATGAATAAAATAACGAGTGACCTGTCTTAACATGTTTTTTACATATACACACACATATTAAATATATATTGAAATTGCTAAATGTAAGCAAGAACACCTTGATATAAGATCAAATTAATTTTTTTATTTGAGAGTCAAATAAATCGTGATGAAAGGTGGTATAATTTGCATACCAAGAAGGAAATAGTCTTAACATGTTTTTGCAAACACACCTTATGTTAATTAAATCCATTATATTAAAAGTTGAATGATTTGCATATATATTACCAGAGAGCTATAATTTCAATAAAAAACACGAGGTTATATTCGACTGCGAATTCTTGTTATTTTATCTTGGTAATGAAATCGTGAACAACATGTTTTTACAAGATTTTACATGCAGACTTTATAATTAGATCCATTATATCACATTTCGTATATTTTCTAAATGTTATTCGCTACTTCATACAAAATACAGCTTTTGAGGAAAGCCAAAGAATTCTTTACCACTTGCACGTTTTTACTTAACATAACAAAATTCTTCATATAGGTAAAATCACCACTTCGCTATGCTCTCGGCTACCTAGTTTCGGCTACTTTTCCAAGGTCGTTGTGACGTCATAGCCTTTTATAAATAAAGAACAATGTAATACTATTCTAAAATTTTTATTCTGGCATTATACATAACAAAATTTAAAAATATTTAATGCCAAGCATAGAGCCATTTAAACTTAATTTTAATATAAATTCGATTGTTTAACATGGCTAACAACCAATGCAAGAATTAAGATATACAACAAATTTGTGTGTCAGATAACAAATCCTGGTGTTAATAAACAACTTAGAAATTATATACTAGATTTTTTACGTTGTCCAGATGCACATTTAAGAGCAACATTCGCGTCTACTTTGACCAAAGAACACAGTATTACGCAATTGGAAGCGACAATATAAAACTGTACAATTGAAAGCTATGTCAGTGCGGAACGGGTGTATAATCCCTTAAAAGACTGTTTAACCTTATTGGAAGATAGTAAGTTATACTTCCTAAAGGCGCCAATGTACTCGGTATCGCTAAAATGTGGAGTAAGTTATCTGACAAGCTTCAAAATAGCTGCTGTTTAGTGTATAATAACCTGCTACAGTACATGTATTGGGGGAACGGCAATACAAAGAAATTGACGGGCTTGCAAATTAAGTTGTCAGAAAAACCAGAGAAAAGGGAAAAATTGATAAAGTATGTGCTTTCAGCTTTTAGTTTTAACTATTTACCTGTAAATTATTTGGAGATAGTAGAGTAGGAAGACAGCCAAGATAAAATAAAATCTTACACAAGTGCTACATTAAAGCAGGTAACATATTTTACACAATCTGTAACACCATATTCTACAATTCCAAAAGAAATAATCATTTCGGTATCGGGGTTGATAAGTACGCCTAACATTCGCCCAGAGTTGTACGACAACGCGTAAATATTGGCAGTAAAGCTCTCTCCGTTGACGCTGCAGGAAATTGCCCAATTATGCACGCCATACGCTGTAAGTGGAAGAAAAGACAGCTGGAATTAGAGGAAATGCATGCAAAAGGCGAAAGTTGGACTAAATAGAAGACACTGCGACAATACGCGAACAATACAAAGATGTGTTAGACAAAGAACATCTTATTAGAGAAAGAGGAAAGGATTAAAAGATTATTTTATGTGCCGATGGACTGACTTGGATACATCCGCGTTCTACATGCTGTATGTATTTGTGGTTAGTAAGAAAGACTCTTTTTAGAATTTTAGAATAGTATTACATTGCTCTATATTTATAAAAGGCTATGACGTCACAACGACCTTGGAAAAGTAGCCGGAACTAGGTAGCCGAGAGCATAGCAAAGTGGTGATTTTACCTATATGAAAATGAAAATAAAAACTTTTAAATTTTTGAATAATTTTGGTAGGAAATATTTAATAAATAAGTATATGTTAATGAAACACATATTTTCTAAATGATATTGGTGCTAAGGAAAGCTATTTTTATTAAGTTCTATAGTTTGAGAGTAACGTAAAAACCTTGATGCTACACCTTGAGTTGTAAAAGTTAATACATAGCCTTGATATAAGATCAAATCAAATAATTTGAGAGTCAAATAAATCGTGATGAAAGGTGGTATAATTTGCATATATTTTAAATTCATACGGGTATAATTAAAAGATTATATGTTAGATCCGACTGCAAGTTCAGTGTACTTGTATAAATTATTTTGGGATGATGTAACCAAAAGGAAATATACGACATACCTGTCTTGAAAAGTTTTTGCAACACACCTTATGTTAATTAAATATATTATATTAAAAGTCGAATGTCGACGTGATTTACATATATATTACCAGATAAAAAACACGAGGTTATATTCGACTGCATGCAAATTCTTAGTATTTTATCGTGACATTGAAATTGCGAGAAGTGAACGACTTCTTTTTTACAAGATTCTACCTGCAAACGTTTAAAAATTTGACCTCCATCATATAACATTTCGTATATTTTCTTAATTTTATTTTCTACTTCGTACAAAATGCAGCTTATGAGGAGAGCTAAAACACTCTTTACCACTTGCACGCGTTTGCCTAATATTAAAAAAATTCTTCACCGCGGCGTTTTAATTTTTAGCTTAACCTACCCAGAAAAATACGAACCAACACGTGAACTCCATTTTCTACACACACAACATTTTTTAAAATTTAATATTTAATATTTAACGTCGGGAACGCTGCTAAAAATTTCTTAAGAAAATATCCCACCCCAGCGCACGCGCACCACCCCACGACAAAAATCTAACGACCCTGCCGAACGCACACCCCAAAGACCTAACGACCCCCCGGCGCAACAAATTTACACACAAAGACAATTTTGTTCTCAAAGCGGCGTATACATATCTTGCTGCACGTTTTGTTTCCCAAAGCGGCTTAGCTGTTCATATTGTTCTCGAATCGGCGTATACATATCTTGCTGTGGATCTCTGTTGCTAAAGCGGCTTAGCTACCCTACTCCTACAAAAGAAAAACGAAAATTTTGGAAAAGTAGCGAATTATTTCTCAACATAATACTTTTTGACTCTATACATTTGACCCAGCAATGCTCCAACTTCTTTAACTTAAGACAGTCCACATCCTTTGGATACACCAGTACTTTTTACCTGTCTAACTGACAAGGAATGATTGATCTATCGGGATAAGTAATTCAATTGAAGAAACGAATAAACTTAAATCGCGTAGGTGTCACGTATATCAACCTACCTTTTAATTACCTTTGGCATTATTTCAATCATAACTAACATTGTCGCATGTTTTGATGACATGTCAGTTATAGGCAGAGAGCAGTGGCAAGCAGTAGCTGTTATTACATGGTATGCAAGAATTTACCTAGGGCATATAAAACATAAATTCGGCGAGTATCTTATTGAACGTTTGGCTTGTACATATGTCTGGCTCCACTAAGTACATGTATCAGTAAAACACTATATTTTGTAAATTAAGTCGACTCAGCCAGTTTTTTTTTTAATTTAGTGAACATATGGTCACAGAAATTAGAAGTTTATTTGGGTTCTTATATTAGGTATTCATTGAGAGATAATGGCTAGGTTTTTTAACCGCTATTCTCCTTGAGTATTACGCAAGTAAGTATGGATTGGTTCTAGACCAGAGAATGACCATTCACTAATGCACTACTAGCCAGAATAGTTACCATCAATTTGGCCCCTATTACTAATTGGGAAAATACACGACACATATTTCTGTCTTAGAGACCAGCAAATTCCGATGAGGACTACTGTAATGTATTTAATTAAGTTATAATTCAAGGATAGTTGTTTGTTTAGGTTGTTATCACATTACTTTTATAATGATGTATTTGACAGATGGTGATTACAATTTGTACATATTAAAGACATGTAATAAAACAGTATAGAACGAACTCGCGTTTAATCGGGAACTGAGACCTGTCGAATATTACAATGGCGACGAGAGATTAATTTTGAGGTGGCGTGGTAACGGGTGTTATTTAGGTTGTGAAAAATCTAGCGTTTAACAAATTCCGACAACCATTAAACCCACGTAAAAAATGACAAGTTACGTTGGTTCAGTTCCCGAGTTTACATTAAATGGTGACTGGATAATTTTTAAAACAAAATTATCACAGTATTTTGTGGCTAATAAAGTGACAACACTAGAAGTTAAACGGGCCATTTTTCTAAACAGTTTAAGTGACGACTGCTTTCAGTTAATCTTTAATTTATTCGTTCCCGATAATCTTACAGATAAAACCTACGACGAATTGGTGGAAATTTTTAACGGACATTTTAGTCCAAAAAAGTCGTAATTTTCAGAACGGTTTAAATTTTTTAACGCTTTTAAACACAAAGAAGAGAGCATTGCAGATTGAGTTGCAAGAGTGCGTAATTTAGCTAGCGAATGTGGTTTTAAAAACACTGGGCTATCGGAATTAATGCGAGACAGATTTATCATGGGTATGCAACCTGGTGTAGTGAAGGACAGATTATTTGAAGAAGATGCCACGAAGCTAAAATTTGAAGATGCTATTCAAATTGCACACAACAAGGAAGCAGTTCGTGCAAATTATACGGTACCCAAACCAATAATAAAAAGTGAACCTACCAACATATTTCAATTACAACAATATCGAAAAAAGGGAAAGGTTCATTCGAGTTCCGCAAACTTTCGCGTCGGTGGTTACGGAAATTATAGTGGGGGTGTTTCAAATTTAAACAGGCAACAAGCAGAAAATAGCCGAGCTCCTGTCCCGGAGAATGGAGATAAAGCAATCAATGGAAAATGTTATGTGTGTGGAAAAATGGGTCACCATGGGAAGGCATGTAAATTCAAGACTAGCGTATGTTATTGTTGTCATAAGAAAGGTCATTTGGCTACGGTATGTAGAAAAAAGCAAGGTAATCAGCATCATTATCTAGAGGAAGCATCTGGTGAGTTTTTAGATCTAGATACTTTATTTACACTTGACCAGGAAGATACTATTGAAGTATTTCCTAATTTAAACACCTTTTTTGCACTTGACATTGCAGATAAGAAAGAACAGATTTTAGATTCAGATACGCTGTATACTAGTGCGGGTAACAGTAGAAAGCAACCCATAGTTTTGGATGTGTTAATAAATAACAAAATATTTAAGTTTGAGCTGGACACTAGAGCCGGGTACCGTGTAATTTCGGATACATTTAAAAACGAACATTTTCCATATCTGAATTTAAACAAATGTAGCAAGGTTTTATACAACTATGATGGAAACAAAATAGTTCCTCTTGGATATGTTAGCGGTGGTGTAACATTCAAAAATTTAACAAAGGTTATTAAGATGTATGTTATTCAGGGCAACGGTCCTGCTTTATTAGGACGTGACTTTTACTACGATTTTAATTTATGTATTAACAAAGTCGAGGAGATCAAAGTTCACAAAGATTCAAACGTAATATTAGGAAGATTAGTTGCAAAATTTAAAAACGTGTTTAATAAAAAGTTAGGTCTTTTTAAACATGACGTTATATCTTTTCTTTAAAATTAAAAGAAGGGGCTCAGCCAAAATTTTTCAAGGCGCGACCCTTAACCTTTGCACTAAAAGAAAATGTGGATGCTGAAATTAGTCGATTATAAAGCGAGGGGATTTTGAAATCTATTTCTTATAGTCCATGGGGCACGCCAATTGTGCCTATAGTTAGGGGTGGGCGATACGGGATTTTGCGTATCGAATATCGATACATATTCTATATCGATATGTATCGATATATCGAATATCGATATATATCCATACGTATCGATACGTATCGATACGTATCGATGCGTATCGATACGTATCGATACGTATCGATGCGTATCGATATGTATCGATGCGTATCGGTGCGTATCGATACATATCGATTCGTATCGATGCGAATCGATACGTATCGATACGTATCGATTCGTATCGATGCATATCGATACGTATATTTACGTAGTGGTACGTATAGATATATATAGCGATTCGTATCGGAACGTTTAGATGTGTAGATTAAGTATACATATCGAGACGTAGCAATACCTATCGGTACGAATCGATACGCATCTATAAATTTTTCTACTCTTTCTTTGGGAATAAAATCACAAGATCGTTTTAAAATAATATATTTACTGACAATTCGATCTTTCACTTAAGATTGTTTGTTATCAAAATAATTAAAGTTTCAAGTTTAATATTTGTGACATAAGTATGTATATAGGGGTGGGCGATACGGGATTTTGCGTATCGAATATCGATTCATATTCTATATCGAATACCGATACGTATCGATACGTATCGATACGTATCGATACGTATCGATGCGTATCGATACGTATCGATGCGTATCGATACATATCGATACGTATCGATACATATCGAGTATCGATATATCGATATTTATTTTTTGCTGTATCGGGGGGGTCGATACGGGGGTCGTATCGATACGTATCGATATATCGATACGCCGACCCAGCCCTACCTATAGTAAAAAAGGATGGACCTCTTAGAATATGTGGTGACTACAAAGTAACGCTTAATTCAGTACTTGAAATCGACCAACATCCACTTCCGAGAGTGGATGAGCTTTTTACAAAATCATAAGGTTGTAAAATATTTTCAAAGATAGATCTTTCGAACGCTTATCAGCAGATTCCTTTGGATGCAAATTCTCAGCTTTACACTACGATTAGCACACACCGAGGGTTATATTCGTATACTCGCATACCTTTCGGTGTAGCTTGTGCGCCATCTAAATTTCAAAAAATAATAGAAAGTGTTTTAGAAGGTTTAAGTTACACGGCGGCTTTTTTAGACGACATCATTATTGGTGGTTTAGATGTTAACGATAACATACAAAAAGTAATTAAAGTTTTAAACATATTAAGCGAGTGTGGTTTAACCATAAAGAAAGAAAAATGTAGTTTCTTCAAGTCCTCAATTGTTTATTTATGATATCAAATAGATGGTGTGGGTCTTCATACTACCAAAGAAAGGTGGATGCAATAATTAACGCTCCGAATCCAACAACTATAAGCAATTAAAATCCATTCTTGGACTTATTAATTATTACAATAGGTTTATACCTAATAGTTCCATTTTATTGCAACCTCTTTATAGTTTATTAAAAAAGGATGCAAAATTTCTATGGAATGAGGATTGCGAACACGCATATCAACAGGTTAAAAATATTTTAAGTGCGGCAAGCACATTAGTCCATTATAATAATCAACTACCCATTAATTTGGTTGTGGACGCCTGCGAATATGGCGTAGGGGCAGTTATATCTCATATTATGCCAAATGGGGAAGAGAGGCCTATTGCTTATGCTTCTAAAACCTTAAATGAAAGCTAAAAAGCTTACTCTCAAATCGAACGCGAGGGGTTGGCTATCGTTTTCGGAATTCAAAAATTCAGTCAATATTTATATGGCCGTAAATTTTGTTTGATTACGGATCATAAACCACTAGTGGCTATTTTCGGTTCAAAAAAGAATTTACCGATTATGGCAGCTAACCGACTTCAACGATGTGCATTATTATTATCTTCCTATAATTATGATATAAAATACGTGGCCTCAAATAAAAACAATGCCGACTATTTTTCACGTTTGCCATTAAATAGCGTTTTTCAAAACGATTTCGAAAATACGTATATTAAGTATGTAGAGGAAAATATTTATATGCCTATCGACTGTACAAAAATAAAAAACGAAACCGCATTAGACCCTGTTTTAAGGCAGGTTAGCGCTTTTATTAAAAAAAGTTGGCCAAAAACAGGTCAATCTACAATTTAAACCTTATTTTCTACATAAAGATCATCTGGTTATAAAGATAGGATGCTTACTATTCGGTTATAGAGTAGTTATTCCAGATTCTTTGAAAGAAAATATTTTAAATGAATTACACACTTCTCACATGAGAGTGGTAAAAATAAAAAGTTTAGCTCGATCATTTGTGTGGTGGCCACAAATGAGTGTTGACATAGAAGCTAAAGTTAAGTCTTGCGAGGCCTGTTTAAAACTTCGCCATAGTCCCGCAAAGGCACCATTAATTAATTGGCAATATCCGGATCATCTTTGGGAGCGAGTTCACATGGATATCTTGGAGCCGTTGTATGGGAAACACATACTGATATTAGTAGATTCGTATAGCAAATGACCCGAGGCCTTGGTTATAAACAGTTTACATAGTAAAACTATTTTAAAAATTTTACGTGAAATTTTTGCTCGGTTTGGGATACCCAAAATAGTAGTAACAGATAACGCAACAAACTTTGTTTCCCAGGAAATGGTAACCTTTTTCAAACAAAATGGCATTTGTTTTAAAACGGTACCTCCTTACCACCCAGCGTCCAATGGAGCAGCCGAAAATTCGGTAAAAGCTGTTAAATACGCGATTTTGAATGCTTGCCATCACCGCAGAAATATCACAGACATTGTTGTAATATTAAATAGATTTTTATTTGATTACCGGAACACAGCTCACTGTACTACCGAACGCGCACCAGCCATGTTAATGTTTGGACGATTACTGCGAAATCGGTTAAATTTACTTTTTCCCCAAAGGTATAGTTTTGCAGACAAGGAAAACAAAACCTTATGACATACGGTTGAACGTAAACAGGCGGATTAAAGAAAATATTTTCATAAAGGAATAGAAAGAGTATTTAACCTTAATGTTATTGTAGCGGTTAGAGATTACCGATGCGTTATTAAACCCTCTTGGATTAAAGCTATAGTTGTTAAAATATTAGGCCCTCGTACCTACTTAGTTTTTGTATCGGAACTAAATAAACAGTGGCGTAGACATTTAAACCAAATTATTGATTATGGACACGTTGGTGATAGAGTAGAGGAGGCGTGCAATACAGTGACCAAGGATATAAACCTAGAACGTGAAGTAAGTGAAGAACCTAGTGCGGTTGACGTTATGCCGGAAACGCATCCCGGTTCTGTTGTTGCAGAATCTAATCTAGATGTAGACGATTCAGATCCAAATTATACGTCTATACCAGATTCTGAAAATAATGAAAGTTCACCGGTTTGGTCTAAGTGCAAACGCAATAAACCAAAACGGTATGCGGACGAGTTGTGTTAACTGCAAATGATTGTTATTTATTTTTAGAATAGGGGAAGGTGTTGTAATGTATTTAATTAAGTTATAATTCAAGGATAGTTGTTTGTTTAGGTTGTTATCACATTACTTTTATATTGATATATTTGACAGATGGTGATTACAATTTGTACATATTAAACACATGTAATAAAACAGTATAGAACGAACTCGCGTTTAATTGGAAACTGAGACCTGTCGAATATTACAACTACAAACAAATTGATTCGAATATACCGTTATACCTTGTTTTTAACTCTTAAAAGATTTTCGGGAAATTCAGAGTTGTATGTTGACAAAGAACCTTGATCCAAAAAACGAAAGGAACTTACTTGACTAGTTACTGAATAGTGATCACAATTAAACTCGCTTGCTGGCCAATGTAGTACCTTTGGATGGAGCATTGGAAATGTAAATGCAATGTACGTTATGCATAAATGCTAATCTTTCTAATTGTATTAGCAGTCTCAGTGGCTCAATTGATACAGCGCCTAAGTACAAATTCGAAGGTTACAGGATCAAATCTTGTCTGTGACCTCATATTTTTCTTGCTTCAATTATTTCCTGAAGATTTTAAATAATAATTTGTATCACAATGCAAGCTAAGGATATCCAAATAGAAATGCAAGGTAATATTTTATAGCAAGCGAATTTTGTAGCGGTTTCATATTTTACAACGTAAATAAATTTAAGAAACAAGAATTTGATTAATGCGTAACACATATTAGCAGACAGATTGTTTATTCTTAAGGTAATGGAGCAACCTTTGTGATAATTACACATTTTGCTGCCCTTGGACTGCGTCTAATGCAATTATAATAATATGGTTCTGTTTTTATATATTATTTACATCGTATAAGATTGACAAGGAATTAAATTAATAATGTAACAAACATATATTTAAAACTTAGGTAACTTAGGTAACTTAGGTACAAAGACGTCCATGCTTAATAGTCACACAAGTGTTATTGAAATCTGATATTTGTTAAAATATAAATGTATTAAAAACCACTAGTAAGTACATTCTTTACATAATTAATTTAAGTAATTTTTTTCCACTCGTAATAGTTTTAATTAACACTTTATTTTACACAAAAATTGAAACAGGAAAACAAATTTTTATCCATAACACGCACATTTTATAAAATTTAGAAAACTATATTTGTTCTTAATTACAATTGTAGAACTCTACCGTACTCTACAAGAATTCGTGTTACATTGTACAGGACTTCTTTTAGCTTCCTTACCTTGAAATTCGAAAACGACTAATTCAAATACAATTTACTTGGACGTAGATTTTCAGATGTATGCGAAAATCCACATATTAGTAAATCGTGTTAGTATCAGTGACTAACAGCATGAATAAGTTTCAGTCTCAGTATGGTGGACTGTAGAGACGCCAAATACCACTATGAAATTGGGATGGAATTGAAATATCAACTAAAATTAATAGCAAAATGCTGGCAATCTAAAACTGAAAGCAGTAAAGCCATTAAACGAATAAAGGAATAAAATTACAGTCCGTACCAATATAAACAAACAAAACAGGTGATTTGAGTAGTATTTAGAGAGTTTTGCCAACTTCTGGAAGCTATTTAAGCTTGATGCATAAGCTGTACAATCTAACGGTTAGAGTAGTCAAAATATTAAATGACAAATAATATAAACTAAATTTGTAAAATAAATGCGCTTACTGCTTATATAAATTGAAGTATACCAGTTAGTTCTTATGTAAATACACTAACGGCGTAGATAAATTATCCAGTCGAATTTAGTGTTAAATACAGTGTAATTCAGTTTTAGTAAACATTGTAAGTAGTGTATTTATTTACGAATCAGCACCTCATTTCCTCCAGAATCCCTCATTTCCTCACACATCTGGACCAAATTTACATGTAAATTCGCACTATAAAGTCTTATTTCTTAAGAATCTCCACCTGCTCTCTCCCTGTGGAGATGAATCTCCTCCTTGTGGAATTTTTTACCCCAACCATTTTGATTACATCACACCCGCATTCTTTCCACCCGCGAGATAAATCTTTCTCCACATTTCCACCCACGAGATAAACCTATCTTGTTTGGTATCAATTAATATTAGAATTTTCTCAGCTACCTGAATCTCTAGGAATTTTTCAGATTGCATCATCCCCAAGGGAGCTACCCTCATTTTAAGATTTCTTACCTGTAGCGACTTTTGAGCGTTCTTATAAATTTTTATACATGCGATACATCTTGTTAGTCTAAAATTTTACACAGAATTCAAATCTGTAAACAGATTTGAAATCGGACCATGCCCTGCAAAGTTATACCCCTTTAAAGTCTTGATCTTCTAAATTTTGCTCTTTGCTTTATAAGCAAACCTAACAAATAGTTTTCTTCGTCTATCCATTGCATCTTTCGAGATAAACCTATCTTGTTTGGTATTAATCAATATTAGAATTTTCTCAGCTACCCAAATCTCTAGGAATTTTCAGATTGCACCATCCCCAAGGGAGCTACCCTAATTTTAAGATTTCTTACCTGTAGCGACTTTTGAGCGTTCTTATAATTTTTTAGTCATGCGATACATCTTGTTAGTCTAAAATTTTACGCAGAATTTGAATCTGCAAACAGATTTGAAATCGGACCACGACCTGCAAAGTTACACATATACCCTCTGCGAGATAAATCTTTCTCCACATTTCCACCCACGAGATAAACCTACCTTGTTTGGTATCAATCAATATTAGAATTTTCTAAGCTACCCAAATCTCTTTAAATTTTCACATAGCACCATCCCCAGAGAGCTACCCCATTTTAAGATTTCTTACCTGTAGCGACTTTTGAGCGTTCTCATAAATTTTTATACATGTAGCACATCTTGTTAGTCTAGAATTTTATACACAATCCGAATCTGTAAACAGATTTAAAACAGGACTACCCCTTACCATTTTACACACACCCTCTAAATTATAAATTTCCTGCGGCTCATACCTAAAAGAAAATCTAGAAACAATTCTTAAAACTTTTATTACAAACAATTTTTACTAATACAGTTTAAATTTTGTAAACCACATTTCTAAATACATATTCACAATTTTTATTCTTAACCTAGAACTCATATCGGCTTATACTTATTAATATTTATTTCTAAATAGAGCACCTTTTCCAAAGACCAACCGGACCCGCATGTTTCAAATTCCTCTGATTTTGTTCTTATGGTTTCGCTTAAGACCTCGTACATATTTTCCAGATTACTAGAAGACGTTATAACCACATTTTTGTGTTAAAGGATTTCACATCGGTAGCCTCTTTCCCCATTTTGGTGTAAACGCCGTAGAGTTCGCAATAGACTTTTACTGCTGTATGTTGTATTCTTTTTCATTTATTAATCGAATAAATCGCTCTTTCTGCTTCCAAAGAAACTCGGACACTCCATCGTCGACACTGGCGTTCTTTATGCGATAGCTAGCCATACGGTTGTTAAACGCAGTGCTAACCATTTCTACACCATCGTCGCTAGTAGCGGTAACTGATGCATTTTATGTCTGTTGCTCCTTAAATGTGCGGCATACGTAGTTTTTCCATTTCGAAATCGCATACTTTACACATAATTCGTGGTTGTTTCGTACAAGACCCTTTAACAGCTGGCGGAGCTGAACGTTTACGGCTTAATGACATGCCGTGCTGTTTTTCCTTGTGTCGCTGTAAGTTGCCCATTCTCGTAAAAGCGAAATCGCAAGTCCCACAGTTTAAGTACTTTGCTGCAGACGGATGTATAAGCTTAACCTTGGACGATGTTGCACCACAACATTTGTTCTGATGCCGTTTGAGAGCATCCTTCTGGTAAAGTAGACGTGACACGGCTCGCATTTAAAAACGTTTGCAGGTACCATTTTAGTACAAAACAAAATCCGTACTATAAGACTTGACTTGTAAGCGAACTAACTTATAACTAAAGAGTTTACTCGCGCACCGGCTTTATGTACCCTACAGAATGCAAACCGAAGGTTTCCGAAGACACCCGAACGAAGTTGAGGATTCGGCGGGGAACTAAATGATGTCATAATCCTTGCTGCTCGTCCAATACATTTAGCGCTAATGCATGCACCTGCTTCGCTTCGTCGATGGTGTGAATGCCGTTAGTAGAAACACCGGAAAACGTCTTCCATGTTATACGGATCGCGTGCATATTAAAAATCCAAAAGGGTGGTAGCACACGCACACAAATTGTGTGCAAGTCGTGCTGTAGAAGATGCAATGCTACTATAACCAAAAACACTTTAAACCATTACTAAGAAAATACCAACTTGTTGTCTACAGGATACTTACAACAATTTAATTTTAAATAACTTCTACGTCATATTTTAGGAAATGGGGGGCTTGAATATTTTCCAAATGAATCACCAAGCGAAAGTATATGCTTAACGGTATTAGAATTACCCATTAATTTCCTATTTTTACGACCGTGGTTAATTATAGATTGAAATTTAATTTGTGCACGTTCGAGCTTCTCGTAAACTAACATATTTTAGAGCAACAATGCGCTGTATAATACATGCATACCCTTCGCCGCGCTACTGCTATTCTTGTAATTGCTAGAAAAGTCACTCTCCTTTTTACTGTTAGGAGCGATGCAAAGCACCATTTTTTATACTTTCTATAGCACATCGCACACTTTTTCGTCTGATAATTAAATTTTGCTTCTGTAGGCTTTTACACTTTCGCATAGCGGTCGGCCGCACGTATTGATTTCTAGAACCGGTAAGTACTCGATATCCTCCAAATAGAGAATTAGATGCTCGATGTCTGTCAACTTCCAATTCCCTCGTAAAAGGTAGAAAAACTCGGTCAATCATCCATTAAACTTCCACCCGCTACCGTTTTGATAATTTCCAAACATTTTTCGAACGACAATGGGCTGAGAATTTTTAAACCTCCGAGGGATCTTTAAGTCGTGATCAATTACACATCCGAGCTACGCGTAAACTAACATATTTTGCAGCAACTGTATAATACATGCATACCCCTTCTCTGCGCTACTGCTATTCTTGTAGTTGCTTGGAAAAGTCAGTCGCCCTTTTTACTGCTAGGGTCGCTAAAAAGCACCATTCCATACTTTATTTATAAGTGTAGGACATCGCACACTTTTTGTCGGTTAATTAAATTTTTGTTTATGTAGACCTTTACACTTTCGCTTATTTAAACATCTAATACAATCAATTAACCACTTTCGATTATTCTAACGGAGACAACCATACATCCCACCGCATCGTTCTTTTGAATCCAACGATCCTATGGGCTTCCACGCACTAACACCTAACGTATTTTTCCTACTATTTGTTAAACAAAACTACCGGTATCGCCATTGTGGACGTAAACAGATGTTTGTGGATGTGTACGAGAGTATGTAACCATATACATTAATTAGTCTAAGCTATTTTATTTAGTCCGCGAAAACTACTATTTTTCTAATCCACAACTAATAATCGCCTTTATAGGTTTAACATTTCTACCATTTCCCAATGACTGGTGCTACGTACATGGAAACTTTAATTTCTTATTAGAGAGAATTCTTATTCTCCCGCGCACTGCTGCGTAGTTGCATGCCTACCCCTTTTGGAGGTATATGCTCGTTATAGGTTGTAAGACCCTCGGTTTTACTTAACTACACTTCGTGAGACCCCTTTAATCTTTTAATCGTATCTTTCTCGCCTACATTAAAGTAGGACTTAACATTACTACCAACAAATTCTAATACTAGACCCCCATTAAATACGTCTTTAATTTTCCCTACAACTTTTTATCGACAAGTGTTATATTGTATTTATTATACGCGGGGTAGTCACTCTTTTAAGATAAATATATTTTGCTAGGTATCAACTAATATTAAATTTTTCTAGGGACCCCAAATCTGTAAACAGATTTTAAATAGCTCCACCCCATACAAAGTTATGCCTTCTAAAGACTAATTTTTGCCCATCTTTATTTAACTCCATCTTTAAAACCCTTTTTGCTACATGAGACATATGCTTTAGCCACCATCTCCCGAGAAATCTAAAACCTCCGTGTCCCGCGAATACCACGTGGAGATAACACGTATACTCTGTCAACCAGGATAGAAGCAGGAAAGATTTGGAAGGTGGGCGAAGAACGTAACAATTATGGAATTTAAAAACTAATATATACAAATATAAACAACTATCTTATATCTTTACGCCCCCATGCGTAGATTGTTGTACTATTAGGAATGATGTACCTTTTGTCATCTTCCCTCGATAAACTAATTTTATTAATAAGCTGCGTATGCAAATCGTATTTTTTACTCCGGATACATACGCAGGCAAGTACTCGATACCATCCAAATAAAGAATTGGATGCTTGGTGACTGTTAACATCCACTTCCCTCGTGTACGCCAAAACACATCCCAGCCTGTGTGCACCCCTGCCCATGCGCCCCCTCTCTGTGCGACTGCTATTTCGGGGTAACGTCACAGCCTTTTATAAATAAAGAACAATGTTATATACTATTATAAAATGTTTATTCTGACATTATACATAACAAATTTAAAAATATTTAATGCCAAGCATGGGGTCATTTAAACTTAATTTTAATACAAAGTTATACACAGAAGACAGTCCTTTCTTTATGTTTGTTTGGAGTGGCTTTAATTTTATCTAATTTTATTCGCAGCTTAAAATTTAAATCGATACCCAAGTCCTCTATCTCCTTTTCTAGCCAATAGTTTGATACATAAAGACCGTCTAGGTTTTCGAATTGTAAAATGTACCGAAGCTTGTCTCTATATTTAAAGTCTTTGATTCAATCGACAACCAGATCCATTCCTTCGTGTAATTCTTGCAGCTTGTGACAATCTTTTAATCGCAGCTTTCCCACTATATCCTGCATACGTATCTTGTTAGCTTGATTGACTTCTTCTTGTCGGTATTGGAGGAAATCCTTATTCTCCCACAGACTGTTGCGTAGTTGCATGTCCACCACTTTTGGGAATATATGGTTGTTATAGGTTGTAAGACCCTCGGTTTTAAATGATCCGAAAGGTTTTTTACTAGGTAAATATACAATGTTTAGCGGAACCCCTTTGCGTGTGGTGTACGCCAAGGTTACGAAACCCGCATTCCTTAGTTCGTCTTTGTTATCTGTCATTTTGATAAATACGTTTTTAGAATAACTTTTTAAAAAGTATACGGATTTAGTACCATCCTTTTCTGCAAGAACGCCTACATAACTAAAAGAGTCTTTCTTACTAACCGCAAATGCATACAGCTTGTACAACCCAGATGTATCTAAGTCAGTCCATCGGTACATAAAATAATCTTTTAATTCTTCCTCATTTTCTCTAATAAGATGTTCTTTGTCTAACACATCTTTGTATTGATCGCGTATTGTCGCAGTGTTCTCCATGTAGTCCAATTTTCGCCTTTTTGCATCCATTTCCTCTAATTCCAGTTGTCTTTTCCTTCCACTTACAGCGTATGGTATACATAATGGGGCAATTTCCTTTAGCGTAAACGGATAGAGTTTACTACCAATATTTACGCGTTGTCGTACAACCTCTGGACGAATGTTAGGCGTATCTATCAATCACAATTCCGAAATTACTATTTCTTTTGGAATTGTAGAATATGGTGTTGCAGATTGTGTAAAATATGTACTACCTGCTTAATGTAGCACTTGCGTAAGATTTTTATTTTATCTTGGCTATCTTCCTCTACTATCTCCAAATAATTTATAGGTAAATAGTTAAAACTAAAAGCCGAAAGCACATACTTTATCAATTTTTCCCTTTCCTCTAGTTTTCGGACAACTTAATTTGCAAGCCCGTCAATTTCTTTGTATTGCCATTCCCCCAATACACGTACTGTAGCAGGTTATTATAGACTAAACAACAGCTATTTTGTAGCTTGTCCGATAGCGTACTCCACATTTTGGCAAGTGATACCGAGTACATTGGCGCCTTTAGGAAGTATAACTTACTATCTTCCAATAAGGTTAAACAATCTTTTAAGGGTTTATACACTCGTTCCGCACTGACATAGCTTCCAATTGCACAGTTGTATATTCTCGCTTCCAATCGCGTAATACCATGTTCTTTGGCCAAAGTAGACGCAAATGTTTCCTTAAACGTACATCTGGACAACGTAAAAATCTAGTATATGATTGCCAAGTTGTTTATTAACACCAGGACTTGTTATCTGACACACAAATTTGTTGTATATCTTAATTCTTGCATTGGTTGTTAGCCATGTTAAACAACCAATCCATGCAGTTTTATCGTTGTCAACTATAATATTACACTTTTCTTCGTATTCTCCTTATAGCAAAAGTTATGCTTTGTAGTTAAATAATTACACACCTCCATCTTGCTAAATATGCCCGCAAAATCTTGGGTTACATCCATGTCAAAAAGATAGAAATAATCTTTTTCGACTTCGTCTAATATATCTGGTAGTTCCTCCAATAAAGTTTCCAACTTAACATCTGCTAGTTCCACTTTGTATCGAACACATATAGGATTTTGGAATTTTTTATTAATGCATTCGAGTTCTTCTTTTCCGATAATTTCTTTTACTCTCTGGCCCATCTTGTTAGTGCTTTCCAGAGAAAACGGAAGCTTAGCTTTAACACCATGCCTAGCGGAAACAAATCGGTTGAACTTTCTTCGTAGATAGCTGTTAAATGCACCACAAATTTCTTTTTTTAGGATAAACATCCTTTTGTTTGCAGATGCTTGTTCGGTGTCAGAAAGGTCGCAAATTTTAACCAACATTATATTGTCACAAAATGGTTCTGCAATTGGTGTGTGTAGTCCACCAGTCAGCATCTTTTCGCCTTCGACATAACAAATATTACCAATATCTGTCACCAGATTATTGTTGCACATATAATCTGCCAACAGCCATAATCCAAATCGCTCATTTGTCGGTTTCACTTTATTCCCAAGAAGTTGAGACACGTTAATCCCTTTTGTTTGCAGATGCTCATGTTTACCGGTGTCTAGAAAGGTCGCAAATTTTAACCAACATTGAATATTGTCACAAAATTGGTTCTGCAATTACGTGTGTGTAGTCCACCAGTCAGCATCTTTTCGCCTTCGACGTAACAAATATTGCCGAATATCTGTCACCAGATTATTGTTGCACATATAATCTGCCAACAGCCATAATCCGACAGGGATCGCTCATTTGTCGGTTTCACTTTATTCCCAAGATAGTTGAGACACGTTAAGTCACGCTTGGAGACGCTCATGTTTACCGTTCTAGCTACTAGGGTCGAAATTACTACCACATTGACCACGAAAATTGTTCTCATTATGTATTCTACAGAGTGAGGACGTATATTGACCGACATTGTGACCACTAACGACGGTCGACATGACCAATGACCATATGACCACATGACCATATGACCACATGGCCATATGACCACATGACCACATGACCATATGACCACATGACCATATGACCACATGACCATATGACCACATGGCCATATGACCACATGACCACATGACCATATGACCACATGACCATATGACCTAATTGCTTTTAATGAGTTTTCTCATTACAAACCCATTAGCACTAATTGCATTTTAATGCGTTTTCCATTAAAAACAAGTGTGGACCTAGGTTAGATAAAGGAAAATTAAGGTTAGCCAGCGCCGCGGCGCTGACCCAACCCTTAATTTTTCCTTTATCAACCTAGGTCCACACTTGGTTTTCAATGGAAAACTCATTAAAAAGCAATTAGTGTAACGGGTTTAAATGAGAAAACTCTTAGCAATTAGGTCATATGGTCATGTGGTCATGTGGTCATTGGTCATGGTCATGTGGTCATATGGTCATGTGGTCATATGGTCATGTGGTCATATGGTCATGTGGTCATGTGGTCATATGGTCATGTGGTCATGTGGTCATATGGTCATGTGGTCATGTGGTCATATGGTCATATGGTCATGTGGTTATGTGAGCAGGAGATTAAATTTGGTATATAAGGAACTAGTTTTGGGTTGAGCTTAGTTATAGTAAGACATTTTTCAAAAGATGTCGCATTCAAGCAATCAGTGGTGCTCCAAACAATCTATTACAAAAGCAGCAGAGGATATCCTGTATGGCTCGAGTTTCTACGCTGCTAGTAAAAAATATAATGTACCTAGAACAACGTTATGCAGATATGTTAAAAGGTTGCAGAACGTGAAGAAATTACATAATTCCAACGATGCATCCAGAGATGTTATACCAGAAGTTAAAATACCTATACAGAATTATGATAACTTTGCTATTGCTAATGCAAAAGAGGATGGTAAACATGGTCCTTTGTTCCCGTCTAACATACGAGCTATATTCGTGGGACCATCGAGTTGTGGGAAGACCAACGCTTTAATATCTCTGATCTTGCACGAGAACGGTCTTAGATTTCAAAATGTCTATGTATTTTCGAAGAGTTTGTATCAACCGAAATACGAATTGTTAAGAAACGTTTTACACCATTAAAAGAAGAAATTGGGTACCATGAGTTTGAAAATTACGATGATTTGATTGAACCCGGAGATACCAAAGAAGATTCAATTATGGTTTTCGATGATATACCTGCAAACGAGCAAAGTAAAATCACACAGTTTTTCTCGTTCGGTCGACATAAAGCAATAGATTCGTTCTATCTATGTCAAACTTACGCTAGTGCCTTAAAACATAGACTCAGAGATAACGCCAATGTAATCGCATTATGGAAACAGGATGAAACCAATCTCGGACATATCTTTTCGGATCATATAAGTGGTGACATGACATATCCGAAATTTAAAGAAATGTGTTTACAGTGTTGGGGTGACTCAAAACATAATTTTATAACTGTTGTGAAAGATTTTGATTTGGATAATGGTCGATATAGGAAGAATTTCGACGAGTATATAAATGTTTAACATTATTCAAAAAGTTAGTTCTCATCCAAAGTTTCATGATGACGAACGTTAACAATTTTATTGTAAATAAACGTAAGCTTCATTTTATGCAGGATTCTGTACGAAAGAACTTTGCGGTATACAAAAAGGGAGACGCTACATCTCTACAAATCGAAGAGGTGCACAAACAATTGATTGATCCCTTGCAAAATTACCGATTCCTAGTCACAAGGAATAGCGGAAAGAATCCTTACACGTACAACAAGGGTTAAACTTGAAAACAAAGACTAGTTTTTTAAAAAAAGATTAAGTTACCAGTTGACGACGAGCCTGTACATCTTTATTATACGGACGTGTTAGCTAGAGACGAATACGAAGATATATACAAGTCGGTTATGGAGTAAAGTATAACCCCCAATTGATACGCATAGTTTAGCAAAAGTGTGTAGGAAGTTGATTCAGAAAACAGTGACACAACCTAAAATAATAACGTTTATCCGGAGGCTAGAGGTCTAACAAGAGTTATAATTATTTTTAAAGTCCTTAGCATTTTTCTTAAGAAATGTAATGATTTTGTTCATAGAATACATTCCCTACCTGTTGCTTCGTGCGTGCACACAAATCGGGTGCAATCGGTACATATCCGAATAGGAGTAGCTCATATAAAAGGACTGTTCGCGTAGAAGTTATTATTTGTTGATTGTACGGTTTAAAGAGACAATATAACAAATATGTATAAAGACTTTGGAGAGGTTATTCGAAGATTTCGCAATGCTCTACGAGTAAAAAAAGCAGAATGTGGGCAATGCTTTTCGATAGAAGGAGAAAAATGTCTTATGTGTCAGTCATACGAGGAAGCAATACAGCACTGTACTGCAGTGTTATCAATGCCCGAGGATCTGGATGATTTTATGGAAATAATCGAGGAGATGGGGTTTATAAAACTGTTGGCAGATATTCAAATGGAATATATACTAAATTGTAAGTTTTAAAATAAAAATTTAACCACAACAACTGTTATCATAAGAAATGAATGATGTGAATTTAGAAATTATTTTTGTATATATTAGCTTGTTTATGTTTTAAAATATAAAGCATACATTGGTATTGTTTAATTTTTCAAATGTCCACGCAACTGAAATGGGTATCTAAGTTCTTATGAAAAGAATTATAACAAAGAGCGCTACATTTAATTTTAATAGAAATGAGTACAACTACGTGTTTGAAACATACCTTTTAGTTTTTTGTTTTTTTTCAACTTCTATGATATTACATAAACCAAGATTCTGCTACTGCTTCCGAGTAATTGTATCCTAACAATACCATTATATATAAATAAAACCCAAAACGTTTGAAACAATATTTATATTTCAATTCAAATACTTAACAGGTACACTTCACATAGAAATATATTTTTATTCATTAAAACTAATACACACACACACACACACACAAAAGTCACTTTTTCCTCCTTTTAATTGGCAAATGTGTAGTATACATATCCAAATTTTGCACACGATTTTCTTTTGATCTGAGTTTCGTATAGAGTGTAGCTTTTGGAACATTGTAGATTTCGGATGCTTCTGAACCAGTAATCCATCCTTTGTTTATTTCGTCAAGGGCTTTATTTAAATCCTCTTTAGTATACGATTTAAGTTGTCTCTTTCTTTTTCTGTCAGAAACGTCTGACTTGGAGTCTATGTTCTGATCTTTCGCATCAACATTATCATGTGTAGGTTTATCTTGCACTATTTTAGTATTTACCAGAGATTCATTAGACATACCATTCAAATGTTGGCTAGTTGAATTGTTTGATAAACTTGTTTTCATCTCCTTGACAACTTCTTCTAAAATTTTTATAGCATCTAAGGATATAATTCTTTCCCGCTCATTTTTATTACGATGTTTACTTATCAAAATGCAAATGCAGACTATTCCAATTTCACAATTTCGAAAAATATGTATAAATATTTACCCCCGTCTAACTTTGTTCTCGTTTGATACATCCGATAATTATAGATGTAGCGCGTAAGCAAGAAGTTAATTGATTTTCACCGACGTGAATAGACTGGTATGAAATGTTACTCAAGGTTAAACGACGCTGGGTTTCTCCTAATTTAAAAGTAAACTACCTAATTAGTGGCTACACCAAGATGGACAGTGTAGAGGATGTTAAATCTTTCAACACTCGAAATGTTGTGCTCACCTCCTCCAGTAACCTAGGGGAGATCTACAATTCCTTTGTGGAGAGGATGTTAGCTAAGTCAGAGGAGTTCCAAGAACGAGATTCTGGTTAGTTTCTACAATAATTTATTTTTTCTAATTTTTTAAATTTTAGGATGGACTCTGAAACAGGCGTTGTACTTGGAGATTAATGTAAACAAGTACAACCCTTTGCGTGGATCCTCATACATCGAGCTCCCCAAATGGGTTCGAAACACCAGAGCTGTTATTAATATACAAAATGACGACAACGCATGCTTTGCCTGGTGCGTGATAGCTGCGCTCTACTCAGTGCTCACAATCCGCAAAGGGTCGGTAGCTACCCCATTACAGCACCATTCTCAATTTGACAGGACTGCAGTTCCCGATATCCATAAAGGATATACACCGGTTCGAGGAATTAAACAACATCAGTGTCAACGTGTTTGGGGTGGAAAGGAAGTCGATTGTGGGACACACCAGGATTTATCTCAAAAGACAGAGCGATACGGTTTAGAAATAGATTAAAGATGAATTATATACGGTGCTTGCAAAAGGTTATTCTGCAAATCAGTAAGGTGTCATTCGATTTGGAAAAATTCCGAGGATTTGAAAACCTGAGGAAAACACAATAATAATTGAAATCTTACACGATGGTATATTAAAAATACTGCTAAGAGTAATTTTGTTTAATAATTCTAAAATGGCGTTGGTGGTTAAATACATACAGGTAAAACCCACTATAAAACAATTATAGACGTCACTTTTCCAGTCAAGACTTGCATATAACGCCAACTAATATAATAAGGAGCTGCGCACGCTCGACCATCGGCATAAAAGGCGAGAGCCATGTTCCAGTGCATTAGTCGTCAAAGTATCATCGAGTTTGATTAAAATTATAAATAAAGATGGATTTTTCTTGTGTTGACGTTACAAGTGATGTGCGAGTACCACAATTAAATATCAACCAACTAGTTGGTAAGTCAACCTATAGGTTAGGCGAATTTCCTCCAAATTATCACCACCATATATTAGAAGTTGGTTTTGATTTATATGGTGGTCTTCAACCTGCCATCCAAGTGATTTGCTGTAGTGGTATGTGTGCTGATTCTACGATAACATTCTCTTACTTCGATTGGAAGAAATTGTGTACTTTTCAAGTGGAATTTCAAATTCACCAATTTGCTCAAGACTCAAAACAAGTACGATTAAATGATCTGACTACTGGAAACGATGTTGTTGACATACAATTGGATCAAGATTTCAAATTGCAGCTGAGCACAGCCTTTAATAGAAGTATATGGTTTTAGAACAATTTTGAAAAGAGAATTTATATAATATGGAGATTACGAAAGATGGGAATGTTATTGTGCTACCTGCGTACGAGTGCATCAAGCTATTAAATTTGCGAGAATTGATCTGTTTTATAATGGTTGAGTTAAGGTGTTGAAACTTTCCAGAATTTTACGAAAAATTTGTTGGTGATATAAAAAAAGTATGTGGAAATACGACGGAGGAAGAAAGGGTTCAAACGTTATTAGAGGAGAGAGCAGTGCCAGTATTTCTCTGTCTAATGATTGCAGCAATTTAAATTACTTGACAGTGTTGGAACTTATTAAATGTTTCCCATTCAGTACTTAAAAGATGCAACTGCAAGGCAATCGCTTGCGCAAATGTTTAGAGATTTGGCTATCCCAGATTCGCCAGACTCTGGTTACCACAGCGGTTTATAGATGTTATCAATACATGTATGTATTCTATTAAAACATATTTCTTGATAAAGTTTGTTTTTACATATTTGTATCGCCAACATTACCATAAATTATTAATAGACGTATTAAACTATCCTGTTTTTATTTTTAGGTTTAAAGTGGTGTACGCGGAAATAATAAACACAATATACCGCATGTTAACAAAAAGTTGTGGGGGAAATTTAAAGACGAGTTTAACGGTGACTTGGTGTTAGAATTTGTAGGTAGTAAGGCTAAGTCCTACTGTATTGTACGCGAGAAGGACACGATTAAAAAAAGATTAAAGGGATCTCTCAAAGTGTAGTTAAGTAAAACCGCGGGTGCTACAACCTATAACGAGCATATACCTCAAAAGGAATGGACATGCAACTACGTAGCAGTGCGTGGGAGAATAAGAATTCTCTCTAATAAGAAATTAAAGTCATTGGGAAATGGTCGAAATGTGGAACCTATAAAGGCGATTATTAATTATGGTTTACTGACCGCGTTTGTGCACTCTTCGAGTGTCTTCGGTAATCTTCGATTGTTTCCAAAGCATGCCATTTTCGAAAAATATGGCGTAGAAGTTATTTAAAATTAAATTGCTTAATTAGTAAGTATTCTGTATACAACAAGTTCGGTGTTCCCTTAGCAAAGTGTTTATTTAAAATTTGTATCCTGCAATTATTAATCAATTTCTAATACACAAACATAATTAATAGAAAGTCCAAGAAAAGAAATTATATACAGTTTTCACATGTGATTCACATGCTCGTTAAGAAATTGATTTGAAACGACTTGTATTTTCCAAGCATTTAGCATTGAGCATATCTATTGTATTTTTCAAATCACATAGCTGCTAATTAATAAAAGAAAGGCTACTTTCACTTTACGTAACATAATTGTAAAGCAATTAGTTTGTCCTCTACGCTACCTTCACTATACGTCACATAATTGTAAAGCGATTAGTTTGTCCTTGTCTATGTATTTTCCAACTATTTAGCATTGTACATGTAATTATGTTAAAACCAGAAAAAATTTTAAGTCATGGGTTTTGCAACATTCTGAGAGAAGCACATTACTGTTTGAAAAAATGATTTTAAATACTAAGCACTTATGGCTTATAAAGGAGTCGTTTCTAAAATCCTTGCGGTTTTAGATTTTTGGAGCTGTTTGGTTTAAGCATATGTCATAGACGAGCAAAATGTAGAGGTTTGGGAGCTTTAAAAGGGTAACTTTGCAAGGAGTAGTCCGATTTCAAATCTGTTTGCAGATTCGGATTGTACGTAAAATTTTAGACTAACAAGATGTATCGCGTGACTAAAAAAGTTTATAAGAACGCTCAAAAGTCGCTACAGGTAAGAAATCTTAAAATTGGGGTAGCTCCCTTGGGGGTGATGATATCTGAAAAATTCCTAGAGATTCGGGTAGCTGAGAAAATTCTAATATTGATTGATACCAAACAAGATAGGTTTATCTCGAAAGATGCATTGGTTAGACAAAGAAAAGTATTTGTTAGTTTTGCTTATAAAGCAAAGAGCAAAATTTAGAGGTTTGAGAGCTTAAAGTGTAACTTTGTAAGGGATGGCCCGATTTTAAATTTGTTTGCAGATTCAAATTCTGTGCAAAATTTTAGACTAAGAAGATGTATCGCATGACTAAAAAAAATTATAAAAATGCTCAAAAGTCGCTACAGGTAAGAAATCTTAAAATTGGGGTAGCTCCTTGGGGTGATGATATCTGAAAATTCTTAGAGATTTGGGTAGCTGAGAAAATTCTAATATTGATTGATACCAAACAAGATAGGTTTATCTCGAAAGATGCATTGGTTAGACAAAGAAAAGTATTTGTTAGTTTTGCTTATAAAGCAAAGAGCAAAATTTAGAGGTTTGAGAGCTTAAAGTGTAACTTTGCAAGGCGTGGCCCGATTTTAAATTTGTTTGCAGATTCAAATTCTGTGCAAAATTTTAGACTAAGAAGATGGATCGCATGACTAAAAAAATTTATAAAAATGCTCAAAAGTCGCTACAGGTAAGAAATCTTAAAATTGGGGTAGCTCCCTTGGGGGTGATGATATCTGAAAAATTCTTAGAGATTTGGGTAGCTGAGAAAATTCTAATATTGATTGATACCAAACAAGATAGGTTTATCTCGAAAGATGCATTGGCTAGACAAAGAAAAGTATTTGGTTTAGATGTGGGAGCAAATGAGGATGCTCATTTATCTCGAAAGATGAAAAATTAAGATATATTTATCTCGAAAGATGAAAAATGGTTAGTCGAAGAAAACTATTTGGTCCAGATGTGTGGGGAAATGAGGATGCTCATTTATCTCGAAACATAAAAAATTTAAGATAGGTTTATCTCGAAAGATGAAAATGGTTAGTCGAAGAAAACTTTTTGGTCCAGATGTGTGGGGAAATGAGGGATTCTGGGGGAAATGAGGGGGCAGGATGCCTGATTTTACCCTACTATTGACATAATTAAATTTTTCGAACCATTTCCTGTGGTATGTGCTTTCTGGACTTTTCTTCCTTCCTTCTGAAACTACGACTTAGTCGGCCTTTCAGCCCAGTTAGCTATTCTTTCCTTCAGTTGTTTGTTTAATACGATTCTGTTACCACAGCTTGAAGTTCCTCAAATTTTTCAACCAGCATTCTCGTCGTATACTTGCATACTTTGAAGCTTGGCTTTTAGTATCCCATGTTGGCTTTTACTGTACTAATTTCTTTTCTTAAGGTTGAAAACTGTGCTATTTCTTTACTAGAAATATCGTCCTTCAGCGAATTTTGCAGTGTTAGACCATTCCATCTTTGTCCCTGGTGCTTGCTACTCTATACATTTCCTTTTGCCAATAACCCACTACACTTTTTGATTTGGTCCAGTGAACTGGTGCTTCAAACCGGACGAAAACTTATTTTTGAGTTTTGGGTGTTCTTGTAGTTTTCTAAATGGAATTTTCTTTTAGTTCATTCTATTGGTGTACATTCGTTCTTCGACCAAGATATAAATCAATTTTTGTTGTTTTTTAGGTTTTATTTGGATTTTCTGAAACGAATTTTTTTTTTGCCCACTTTTTATTTTTGTTGAGGGGTGGGATGTAGGGTTGGGAGATTTCAAAGTTTGAGCAAACTTTATGTAAAAGAAATAGTTTTGAATATCCGGGCTTCACGTTGAGTGTTAAATTTTGTGTTACAGTATTCCCTGCAGACAAGAAACAAAAGTAAATTATGCAATGAAAATTCGTCCGCACCGAATACGGCAACAAAACAATGGGAATCCAAAAAGTTAGTGCTGCGCTACTAACTGAAAACGTCGTAGAGTGGGTTACGTCACACAAAAAGAAAAATAAGAAACCTCAAAAACTAATTTATTCACGCACCTTTACTTACCAAGGATGATATCGGAAAGAATATTTCAATAACCAAAACGATACGTAACGTACTTTTGAAACTTGATATAAACAAAAACATCAATTTGCATATAACACTACATAACTCCAAATATATATAAAATTTAAACAAATATCAATTAGGGATCATTTTCCGCTCACAGCAAGTTTTAAAGAATAAAGAACAAGTACATGTAAACTTATATAATGTTCCCAGCCTTAAATAAAAAAAGATAATTAGACAATATATTGTGTTAGTTGTCCTATGTTTTTTAACAGTTTCAGTATTTTTATTTGTATTCTATGTTGCCATGTTGGTGTTGGTTTTTTGTTCGTTGTTTGTTGATGGTTTTTGCTTCGTCTAGATTCTTAAGGTGTTGAGTACCTCGTGTAGATAAGTTTTTCAATAGTTGTGTAGTTTTGTATCTTGTTTCCTATGAATGTGTTAGTGTGTGGAATTGTTGTATATATCTTTGGACGGCTCCATGGTGTAGTTGGTATGCGTGTGACTACTATGCCCAAGGTCCCGGATTCGAATCCCGACACGACACGCTTGAAAAATGTTAGGCGAGCATTTTTCACAGAAATACGCCCTCGTTCGCTCCTAGTCCTACCCATATCGTTTCCGAACTTACCTCCAACCAACAGCTTCGTCTAAACTCCCTACTTTTTACCTCCTTTTCCAAACCACTTCTTGGTCTCGGCTGTATTTCCTTGGTACAACACCACATCCGCACGATCCCATCAAGCAACGTTATTACCAGCTTTCTCCTCCACTACTTGTGGTTGCCCATTCGGAACTCGATGAAATGCTCGGCTTAGGGGTCGTCGCACCTTCTACTAGCTCATGGCCTACCCCCATTGTCCTAGTTAAGAAGAGAGACGATTCCTTTCGGTTCTGCGTTGATTTTCGGAAGGTCAACCAAGTCACCCAAAAAGACACATATCCTCTTCCGTACATTTCTGCCATCTTTGACCAGCTCCGCGTTGCAAGTTATCTCTCCTCACTAAATATCCGTTCCGCCTATTGGCAAATCCTTCTGTCTACCGAATCCAAACACATCACCGTCTTCACCGTCCCTTATCGAGGTTTATTTCAATTCTGTCGCATGCCCTTCGGCTTCCATAATTCTCCTGCCACTTTCCAACGTCTTATTGATCAGGTCATCTGTTCTGACCTAGAATTATTCCGCTTCGCCTACCTCGATGATATCATCATTGCTACTCCATTCGAAAAAGTCTCCAAATTCTTGACCTAGTTCTTATTTGTCTCTTATGCCATTTCTGCATTTCCAAGCTCCGCTATCTTGGTTACATCGTTTACCGGAATGGCCTTCTTGTTGACCCCGATAAAGTTTCTGCAATTCTTAAGATCCCCTCCCCCTCCCTCCCCCGTTACCGCAGCCCGTCAACTTGGTCCCTCGACCTCCAACAATATGACTTTGCCATTATTCACTGTAAGGGCAAAGATCATGTTGTTCCTGAGCCCTTTCTTGTTCTATTCCGGTCCTTGAACCAATTTTTATTTCCACAGTCATCTCTCTCGAACACGTTTTTCTAACTCCGTTAAACGTTATCCTTGCTGGTCCTTGGTGGACAATACCCTTTTCCGTCGTCACAAAGCTTCTATCGCGGTCGATTTTCTAGACGATTGGAAAATCGTCGTACCTTCTAAACAGCGTAAAATCAAACATTCCCCCATCACGATCCTCTTACTTTCGGTCATTGTGGCATGATGAAAACTTCTGCTTGTTTCCTTTAAGAATATTACTCCTTGTATCAAA
This sequence comes from Platerodrilus igneus, assembly GCA_036346225.1. Lineage (NCBI taxonomy): Eukaryota > Metazoa > Arthropoda > Insecta > Coleoptera > Lycidae > Platerodrilus > Platerodrilus igneus. The sequence continues at coordinate 1,345,677 of JARFIW010001680.1, forward strand.
GCTGACGTCGCTCGTTGTCCGATTTGTGCTGCTCACAAAGTTGAACAATTACCTCCTGCTGGTTTATTCGCTCCTAGAGCCAAATCTTCCTATCCTTAGCAAGTCCTTTCCTGTGACATAGTAGGTACTCTTCCTAGTTCCATTCGTGGTCACTCCTATATTCTTGTAGTGGCTGATTACTTTACTAAGTTTCTTCTTTTCTTTCCTTTACGTACAGCCACTGCACAGTCCGTCATCAAAATTCTTGAATATCAAGTGCTCCATATTTTCGGTGTCTCGCAATATCTTATCACAGATAACGGTGTCCAATTCCGTAGCTATCGGCTTGCCTCCTTGTGTGCCCGTTATCACTCCAAATCTTTTTCACCGTCCGTTACCATCCCCAAGCTAATCCTGCTGAACGTGTTAGCCGCTTTCTCAAGACCATACTTGATTTCTATGTACGCAACGACCAACGTCATTGGGATGTGAACCTCCCAAAAATTTCTTGTGCAATCCGCACTTCCAAACACGAAATCACAGGCTGCACTCCGTTCTTCGCTCTATTTGGTCGTAAGCAAATCCTTTCCTGCGATTATTTCGGGAGCTGTCAGAAATAAACGGCATGTATATTCCTGACCCTGAGCTTCTTCCACCAGATCCTAAACACTTTAAAACTATCCATTCCCACATTCTCAAAAAACTGTCTACCAGTTATCGGAAAATTCACAGCATACTCTCCGCCGTCGTCCTGTCTCTTATCAACTGCGGCGATTCCGTTTGGCGCCATAATTTCGCTCTGTCCGACGCTTCACATCATTTTAACGCCAAACTTGCTTCTAGATTCATTAGTCGTTTTTCCATTTCTAAAATCGTTTTTCCCTGAACCTATGAATTTACTGATCCTACCGGTCACAAATCCATTTGGCATGTTAAGGATCTAAAACCTGCCCATCCGGACAATTCTAATGCCCCCGATCTCGCTGTTTTCCTTCTGGCGGCGCAAACGTCTTAAGTCCAATATCTAGTCCTCGCGCCCGATTCTTATGCTGATTTTGCTCTCCTTGGGACTTGATTTCTGAACGCTACGATTTCTTTTTACTTTCCTGTCTTGCTGGGTTTTCTTTTCTTTTCTTTCACCCATGTGGGTCCCGGAATAGACGACCTGCCTGTCGTAAGAGGCGGCTAAAGCGGTTCAACACATACACACACACTTCTTGCACACACCCAAACCCACATTCACACCCACAACCACACCCACACCCACACCCACACCCACACCCACACCCACACCCACACCCACACCCACACCCACACCCACACCCACACCCACACCCACACTTACACCCACACCCACACCCACACCACACCCACACCCACACCCACACCCACACCCACACCCACACCCACACCCACACCCACACCCACACCCACACCCACACCCACACCCACACCCACACCCACACCCACACCCACACCCACACACCCACACCCACACCCACACCCACACCACCCCACACCCACACCCACACCCACACACACCCACACCCACACCCACACCCACACCAACACCCACACCCACACCCACACCCACACCCACACCCACACCCACACCCACACCACACCCACACCCACACCCACCACCCACACCCACACCCACACCCACACCCACACCCACACCCACACCCACACCCACACCCACACCCACCCACACCCACACCCACACCCACACCCACACCCACACCCACACCCACACCCACACCCACACACCACACCCACACCCACACCCACACCCACACCCACACCACACCCACACCCACACCCACACCCACACCCACACCCACACCCACACCCACACTTACACCCACACCCACACCCACACCCACACCCACACCCACACCCACACCCACACCCACACCCACACCCACACACACCCATGCACGCACGCACGCACGCAGGAAACGGTTTTTTTAAGTTGAAGACTGTACTGTCTCTTTTTTGAAGAAGCATCTGTCCTTTGACGACTTCGACAGTGTTGACGCCGTTCTACCTTTGTACTTGCTAATTGCTACTACCTACCTATCTTTCCTTGTGCTTCTCTTAAATTTCTTTTTTTTTGTTTGTTTTGTCCGGTACTTTGGTTTGTCGAACCCGATAAGAAATCCCTTTTTTTTTTTATTTCGGAGCGCTTTCTTTTGAGTTTTTTATTATTTCGCTAAACGAACTCTTTTTTATTATTTCTATTATTAAATCTTGACCTTTAGAGTCAAATATCCGTTTTTTTGGGCTGGTAGTTTAGTTAAGCGAATTTTTTTTCTTTTTTTTTTTCGAGTACGGTACTGTCCCCTTCCTTACTTTTGCTTTCCTACCCCGGTCTTTTAATTTTACTGGGGAGGGGGGAGGATTTTTACGTTTAATTTTGGCATAAATTAAAGTATATCTTGTTCCTTTTAATTCATTATCCATTCACATAGATTCTGTTTCTACTATTTAATACTCCAACACCACCCTGTCTATTTCACGTTCTTACAAAAATCCGTTTATTATATTTTTAATAAAGCTCATCTGCTGCAAATTTGGAAAGTTTTTGTTGTAAATGAAATAGTATGTACTTTGTTTTAAATGTCCGCTGGTTTGCTACATATTCTGATAACGTAAAATTACTTTCTAAATGCTACGACCTAGACACTCGTCGAAATAAGGTATCGTACTATTTGATAAGCGTTTCAAGTTTCTAATCACCCCATGGCATGTTGTGATAACGCGAGTTTTGAGTGTTGAATTCTGCTTTCAAAAAGGAATTAAATCGGATGCTGTAGCTCGTGCTTGGTAGTATTTTCGATTTACTCGTTATGGTACTTCAAGAGCGCTGCACGTTTTTTTTCTTGTTGACAAGTGGCGGATATCTTGGGTGCATCGGTAAGTTTTTCTGTGTTTACTCATTCTAATAAGATTATCTTTTAGCTCTTAACTGTGGGCCAAATTGGGTTTTTTTATGTAGGCCCGACTGTTCGTTGCGACAGGCCAACTGGTGCTTTTTACTCGTAGATCGCTGTTGCGGTTATAATAATTAGATGAAGGAATCCAACTACCGTGGCGATTTGGTACCGAATCACGTTCGCTGACGTGTAAGATAAGGAGCCAGACACGTGCAGGTATATGACTTGTTTGCGTTGTATGTACATCACGGGATTACCCTTTATCGGCGTTTGATGTAGGTATGTGCCAATAAACTTGTAAACGTAGGACTATTGTTGGTTGCTATACAAAAATATTAAAATCGTGCTACAGATACGATTTGCAATTTTGAAACAAAATCGAAAACGTTTGTCAAAAGAAACTCGGAAATTTTATGATTAGTTTGATTAGTTTTACTAATTGGTTTTTTTGTTGTTTTTTTGTCAAATACGAGATGCGCACTTCATATCCAAACAAATAATTTGTCCATATAATATACTTATTGGTGGTTAAATAGCAACCCTCAGTTCACTTTTTTTTGTTGGTTCTAATCGAATTAATTTTTTTTTGTATATTCTAGTTAGTTTTGGATGTAAATCTGGATTTATAGACATGGGGAATTTTACCTTCTAAATTAATAGTGGGGAATTTAGGAGGGTATTAAATAATGTTGCCTTCATACCATTATTTTATACTATATAAATTCTTTTGAAGCGTATGACAAAGAAAAATGGCAGTTTTTTAAGTGGATGTAACATGTTGCATAATTAGACGTTTTTCTATTACATGGTTTTTTTGTACTAAATTAATGTGTGCTTTTATTTTAGGCATATCCTTTACCTTTATATTGGTAATGCCCCGCCCACTCGCCGATTGAGCCTGGGTATTCTTGTTTTTTTATATTTCAGGCTAGGTCGAGGTACGTAAAGGTAAAATAAAGGTCCCGTGTGTAAGTGTTGTCGCGCAGATTATAGATATCCACTTTGGTTGAAACAACAAAGGTTCGGCAAACTCAAAACTTTTTAGGAAAAAACTCGCTTTCTGGCCACTGTAGTGCCTTCGAATGAGTATTGAAATATCAAATGTAGTGTATATATCTTTGTCTTATCTGATGTTTTGTGTATGAACAGCTTGGTTATTGTTTGTGTCTTTGAATTCTATGTATGTTATTTAAAATTTTTCTTTTGCTTCTGTGATTTCTTTGTCTGTATCTTGTGTTACTTCATGTGTCAGCTGTGTTTTTGTTTTTCTTTCTGGTTATTATGTGTTTTTGTGGTTTGTTGTATTTCCCTTCCTTAGTCTGTTTGCTTTTCTACTTGGTTGTTGTTTTGTTGCTTTTGTTGTGCTTATACTTGTTGTTTTATGTGATCTATTTCTAGAATTGTTAGTCTATTGTTAGTCTATTATTCCTTCTACTTGGTCTGAGAGGTTTTGTTCAGCGCGTAATTGTAGTTCTGGGTTTGTCAATGCTTTGTGTAGTAGAGATCTATAATTTGTTAAGTTTGCTTCGCAGGTAGTTGTTTGGTAATAACATTGGTGTCGGTTGATTTCATCTCTCATTCGCTGTCTTTGTATTCCTCCTAGTGTGGTTGCAGACAATGTGTCCCGCAAAACATTATTTTTGCGACGGTTGTGTTTCTTAGGTCATGTGTATTTTCTATACGATATCCCTGACCAGGGTGTCGCGTGCCTTTATTTCTTCTTTATTTACTATCATAGCGTTTCCATAAGTAGCGCCAGAATGACAGTCCACCTGAGCATAGCCGTATTGCTCAGGTAAGTATAATTATTGTAAGGTGTCGCTTGGTGCGTTATAGGCATCCGCTTACGACACCGTTCTTACCTCCGATGCCATGCAGCTCTCGCCACGGATTGTTTTGCAGCTTGGCTTTGGGTTTTTTTAAGAGAGGGATGGAAGGTTTGGTTCGATAGGCTGGGTGTTAATAGTAAAAGAGCAGACAGGTTAGCTCAGGTAGCTCACGTTAGCCATACCCGAGCCTTTCTGGGAAGTAACAGGTGCCTGAGGAATTATTCATATTGTTATTTTTATTAATACTATCATTAATTTATGTTGTATAAATTAACAATTTTTGAATAGTTATCAAACCTCTTAACTCTGGCTGAACACAAATATAACCCCCTAAACCCATAGGTTCAAAGTTCGTAACTCCGGGCTATTTTAGAAATCACCACATTGCTAATATGATGAAGTCATAAAATACGAATACGTAAACTGTAAATTAATGCTTACGTTTTAAGTTATAAAAGGTGATTACAACACAACTATAAACGTAACCACGTCCAAAACAGAGCACTCCATGGTGCAAGTTTGTGTTCATTTGAACAATGTGTCAGTGATGGAGTTACAAAGATTTCAAACCAAAAAAAAAACGAAGCCCTGAAGAAACATACGTGGTTTGTTGAAACTTAAGAAGTTCAGCCAGGAATTTCTTTAGGAGGTAAGAGGTTTGACACAAAGGTGAAGAATATTTACTGTTCAAGTGCATTTGGCGGAACGTTTACAGCCTATTTGCGAAGCACTAGTGCTTTGCTGAACACCAGTTAAGAACTACCACTTTTTATGAAGAATTAATTCCTGACTGTGTACATGAAATAAATCCAAAAAAGAGTATTCTTGTGTCGGAATAAATTAATATTAAAAAAAAAATTTTTTTTTAATTTTTTTTTAATATTATATTATTTCTACGCGAGAATACTCTCTTTTGGATTTTATTCACTACATTTTAAGCTTGCAAACTAGTACAGTTAAGTATATTAATAAACCCTTTAGTTGCAGATTGCTCAGAAATACGGATACCCTTGGCAAAGCTATCAACTTGTAACAAAAGATAGATATATTTTGGCATTGGAAAGGATTCCATATGGAAAGAAAAATATATCATTGGTCAGAAGACCTTCTATTCTCTTAGTACCGGGGCTACTTTGCGGATCGGTTTCTTTCGCATGTTTTGGACCTGAAAGAAGTTTAGCGTTTATTTTGGCTGACAATGGATACGACGTATGGCTTTTAAATTTTAGAGGAACTACGCTTTCTCGCAGACACGCTTTCCTCGATCCAGATGTGGATAAAGCAAAGTTTTGGAATTTTAGGTAAATATTATGGTAAATTCTAGGTTGTCGTTTTTTTTGTATTCAAACACTAAAGAACAGGTATTTTGATGGATAAAGGTTTGCTAATGTTGACAATTTCAAGGGTGATATATTTTAGACGCAAATAGATATGCTTTAAATGTGTAATTTATTGGTCTTAGATAACGGAATATTGTGGGTGCAGCATTTAAAATAAAATCAGACAAGGATAAAATGACTACTTAAGATCAAATCCTACTAAATAGTATAACTAAAAACACTTACCGCCGCCATACAACACAATAAAATACATACAATTGTAGAACTTAAAGCTTCTACATGAGAATTTTTAGGGAAGGATTTATGTATGTTAACAAGTTTCGATCCACAGCTCCTGTAAAAGAGACCTGTGAAAAGAAAGATAAAGGGAGGAGATGCGATAAGGTAAAGAACTTCCCCTGCAGCACTCGGGAAAAATTACTGGGTCCCTATTCGTTGTAAATAGTCACTGTCCATAGGTCTACAACGGTCACCTGATCAGTAAAAGTCAATCACACAAATCTCGACTAAAAATCTTGTAAATGTTCAGAATAGTCGTTTTATTAAAATATACTCTTATAATAAAATTATACATAAAATGACATACTAAAAAATGATTGATAAGCGCCAGAGTGGCATGTAACAAGAGTAGTATGTAGAAGATAAAATTGGGTGCTAGAATGTGTCTAATGTGTGTCGATCCCGTAATTAACAGGAAACTAACATTACCCTTGCTATTTGAACCTATTCATTGGTTAAATCTTCGCAAGTATATAGTTCTTTGGAAATGATAGTCAGTTTAAATTATATTCCTTATAAGTACAATACGCTTAGGGTGGTTGAACTAAAATCCAAAATGCAAAGAAATCTACAAAATGTGAGGCGTTTAGAGTTGTTGATGTGTTGTAGACTAGAAGATTAGTAGTGTAGTTTATCAAACTATTTTAAGCAGTTTATTTTAATAAATGCTAAATAGTTTTAGATGACACGCTAATTATTAAAATTCATACACGTACTGTTTATATACACAGGTTTCACAAAAGAACTTCGGGGTTTGGAGATTAAATGTTTTTATTAAATCAAAATCTTAGTGTAATGTGTTATACATGAATGTAAAGGTAAAGTTTTCAAGATTTTATTACAATTTAGTAATTTTAACCTGAGCCCCATTACTACCAACAGCGCACGTTCAAACGAAATGCTACCTCTTGTCAGGTCCTCGTCAGCATGCTAGGGGTGACGGTTGCCACGCAAGCGAGTATCCGTTTGCCAATATAAGTTAGATCTCCTATTTTCTCTGAATACACGAGGTTCCCTATATGTTCCCAGAAGAAAAGGTCCAAGTGAGTAAAATCTAGGCTTCCTGGAGGGTAGGGTAGGCCCATCCCTTCCAGTTCACCTGTTGTCGAATCAAGCATTAAGTGCTACTCGCACACGCAAACTAAAGTAAGGCAGTGCACCATATTACTGAAAGTGGACAAAACCCGTCTCCGCCTCACTATCATCCAACTAAGGAAAAACATACTCTTCTAACATGGCAATATACATTACCGGTTATTGCACTTAGTCATTGCCGAATGCTTTTTTTTGTTTTCCACAGATATCTCTACCATTTCTATAACCTATTTGTTATTAACTTTGTCTGTCTATGCTATCATCCTCATATATCTGAAACACAACATTCCAGAAGGTTCCTATATCTTTCTGTTTGTTTTTCCTACTGCCTCTATTTCATAGACGTAATGTGCTGTGCTCCACACATATGCTTTAAACAATTTTCTTTTTGTTCCTATGTTCGTTGTCTTTGAACATAGCTGCTGTTTTTTCTTCTTTGATGCAGTTCGGTTGCCTTCTATTGATTTAGAGGTATATACCCTATTTCCCCGATATTCCTTGGTATGTGAAGAGGAGGTGGCTCTGTGGTGTAGTTGATATGTGTGACTACTACGCCCAAGGTCCCGGGTTCGAATCCCGACACGGTCCGCTTGAAAAATGTTAGGCGAGCATTTTTCACAAAAATACGCCCTCGCTCGGATGAGAGGTAAAATGGAGGTCCCGTGTGTAGGTGTTTTCACGCACGTTAAAGATCCCTACCTTGCTTGGAACAGCAAGGGTTCGGCAAACGTCCAAATTTTCCAGATAAGAAAAAACTCGCCTCCTGGTTAATGTAATACTTTCGGGTGGAGCATTGGAGAATCACATGTTTGGTATGTGATGGGGGGGGGGAGCAGCCTTTGCCTGCCAAGTTCCTCTAGCACTTGAACCTTTCTCAGATTAACAGTTTTTTCAATATATCCTTTCGCACGATCAACATTAGTTGAAAATATTTCACAACCAACACCTGTAGTTGTTTACAATAATCATCAGATTTTAGTGCACTTATTTTTTAGTAATTAGGTTTTACGTCTTAAAACTGGATGGACGCGTACCTCCACAATAGTAATGTTATGGAGAAGGTACGACAGCCCTTATTAAAATGGTGTTGATATCTTCTAAAGGGCATGTGTATTTTTGAAAAGAAAAGTATGTGTGTGTTTAGGGTATGTGTGTGCAGGTGTGTGTGTGTGTGTGTGTTTTGGATTTTGTAGGTATGATAATAAGGGATTTGTAGATGTATGTAGACTATGGTAACGGAGAAGCTGTGAGGCCCTTATAATAAAAGTGTAAATATTTAGCAGAATGATGGTTATATTCTGAAAATGAAGGTATGTATTATTATGTACGTGTATGCGTGTGCTTGTGTGTACTGTTTGAGTCTAAGGTAAATACTGTAATAGCTGCGCTAATCGCGCAAATGTTTTTTTAAGAATACGTTTTGTCGTGTGTGTGTATGTGTGTGTGTGTGTGTGCGCGCGTGCATTAATTGATTTAACAAATATAGAAAGGTGTATGTATTTTAAATTGAAATATTGGGTAAAAATGGTTTAGGACGTGTTTTTATTGAAAAAAAAATGTCTCCTTATTAATTTGTACATTGTATAAGGCAATACATATTATTGATGAAAGCCGTCTATATTGGAAACAAAATCGTTATTTTTAAAAAGTCAAGATATTTGTTTAAAGGTTAAGCATGTGTAGACAATTATTTTAATATTTGAAGGCGGCAGCTTGTTTGAACTAACTTTTATTGTGAGAGTGATTGCATGGCTTCTATTAACAATTCGAATAACGCAGAAATTCGAGGTCGTTGGCATCTGTGTTCTTTTTAAATGTAATATGTACTACTCATGTACGGGTCATGATTATCTTAAAGGTCAGACACGTGCACGATGTTCAAGCAATCTTTTAATAATTAAAAATGTAGAGCTTGGCATGTGGTAGGCAATTATAAAGAAGACATGCAGTAACCGCAAATTACAGGTGTGTGATTAGTAAAGTGTCAATGCAAGAGCTATCAATTTTGCTTTAAAAGCATTCCGCGTTTGAACCTGAAAAAAATTTTGTATCCCTACTACGAATAATAATTTTTCGTTTGAGTAAAAAAAATATTCAAAATATTCTTATATTTATTATTGCGTAATTATTCGAATGGTAAACATTGCTGTCAAAAGTCTGAAATGTATCAAGTTTCTGACAAATTAAAGGTGCCAGACGCATCTTCCTCAACGCGTGCAATTTTAAAACAATTGAAAAGTGCCTGCAACGTAGGTCGAAAACGTCACTTTGAATCGTTGCTGATAAATTTGAAATGTAATCAGATTGCTTCTAATGCAAAAAGTAAGCATGATAAGGTGATTAGGGAGGCAGGTGTTAGCAAAAAGAATGGATTCGGTGATAATACTAGTGCAAAGGATGAAAGTTATGCAAATGACTTCAATGATGTCGATGACTACGAGGCTACTGTAAATTTAGGCAGATTAACATAAAAGTGTCAAAAGACGCACAACGTCGAGCAACATCGTGTGGGTCGATTTGAAATTGGCTTTCGCCCGCAAGATACATACGTTCGAGTGCTGAGGTCAATTTATATCACATAGATCCTATGCAATTTTTAAAAGATGCATTCACCCTAATAGAGCGACGTTTAGAAATGCTTGAGAAAATTCGGATCTCTTAAAATTAATTTCGTGTTTAACGGTGAATATGTAAAGCCCAACGGATTGACATCATTTTCAGAAGCCGCGGAGACATCATCAACGTCATCGCTTAGACATTCTACGACTAAAAATTATAAAATTATAAAAATTGAAGATTTTTAAACTCTTGTTAAACCCGAAGCCATTCAAGAATTGACCAATAAACTGAGCGAATACACTGAAAAGCAAAGCGTGTTAGCATTTTCGAGAATATTAAATTTAGGTGTCAATATAAATCATTCTGGATCATACAGTATGCATTCTTAAGGGGGAGAAAATTGCCTACGAGATGATATGTTTATTTTTAATCATATACGTCTGTAATATAGAAGAAAGTTGACAGTCGAGGATCTTACGAAATTACCGCTCTAGTATATCAAAAGGTATGCAAGCAAAGACGTGGCTAGAAATTTCTGTAAATTACCGGAGTATTTGCAAAAACAATTATGGATGCATCGCTATTGTTTAGAGCATGGCTTACAATCATCGTCACAAGCAGATCAAATAGATGAACCTCCTCAGCAAATAAAAGCGTGTCCTGAATGTGCATGTTCTACCCTATATACTAGCACACACCCACATACCACAGACTCGCAATAAAAACCTATGAATGCAATTAAAACTGTTTATTGAACGAAATGACGCCTTAAGCACCGCCCCCAACCGTTGTTGCATATTTCGCCTACTGTTTAAAATGTAATAATTGCCTATACATATTTAAACCGAGCATGCTCTCGTGGCAAAGAAATCCTGCCAAGTTCCCCTAGCACTTGAACCTTTGTCGAATTAATAGTGTTTCTAATATATTCTTACGCGCAATCAACATTAGTTGAAAATATTTAACAACTAACACCTCTAGTTGTTTACAATAATCATCAGATTTTAGTGCACTTGAAATTGGTTGGACGCGTACCTACACTTATTTATGTTTTGAACTAACCTACACAGTTCCCTGAAATTTTCACCACAACCTATATACATTACATTTGATTTTCCAATGCTTCACCGGAAGGTACTACATTGGCCAGGAAGCGAGTTCTCTTTTTACCTGAAAAATTTGGAATTTTTGCCGAACCCTTGCTGTTCCAAGCAAGGTAGGGATCTTTAACGTGCGTGACAACACTCACATACGGGACCTACATTTTACCTCTCATCCGAGCGAGGGTGTATTTTTGTGAAAAACGCTCGCCTAACATTTTTCAAGCGGATCGTGTCGGGATTCGAACCAGGGACCTTGGGTGTAGTAGTTACACGCATACCACCACGCCACGGAGCCGCCTACAACCTATATACAGTTCATTTACATTTCCAATGCTCCACCCGTAGGTACTACATTGGCCAGGAGGCGAGTTTTTTGTTGCCTGGAAATTTAGAATTTTGCCGAACCCTTGCCGTTCCAGGCAAGGTAGGGATCTTTAACGTGCGTGACAACACTCATACACAGGGCCTCCATTTAACCTCTCATCCGAACGAGGGCGTAATTTTTGTGAAAAATGCTCACCTGCCATTTTTCAAGCAGTCGGCCGTGTCGGGATTTGAACCCGGGACCTTGGGATCTGTAGTCTTACGCTTACTACATTGATCCACGGCGACGCCAACCTATATACATTACATGTGATTTTTCCAATGCTCCACCCGAAGGTACTACATTGGCCAGGAAGCGAGTTTTTTTTTACCTGGAAAATTTTGAATTTTGCCGAATCCTTGCTGTTCCAAGCAAGGTAGGGATCTTTAACGTGCGTGACAACACTCACACACGGGACCTCCATTTTACCTCTCATCCGAACGAGGGTGTATTTTTGCGAAAAATGCTCGCCTAACTTTTTTCAAGCGGACCGTGTCGGGATTCGAACCCGGGACCTAGGGCGTAGTAGTCACACACATACCACTACGCCACGGAGCCGCCCCAACCTATATACATTACATGTGATTTTCCAATGCTCCACCCGAAGGTACTACATTGGCCAGGAAGCGAGTTTTTTTTTACCTGGAAAATTTTGAATTTTGCCGAATCTTTGCTGTTCAAAGCAAGGTAGGGATCTTTAACGTGCGTGACAACACTCACACATGGGACCTACATTTTACCTCTCATCCGAACGAGGGTGTATTTTTGCGAAAAATGCTCGCCTAACTTTTTTCAAGCGGACCGTGTCGGGATTCGAACCCGGGACCTAGGGCGTAGTAGTCACACACATACCACTACGCCACGGAGCCGCCCCCCCCCACCCAACCTATATACAGCTCGAATTCCCTTCTGTTATTTTCAAACTATATGACCTATTTCATCGAGATTCAGAGGTATGTGAAGGGGGTTAAGCACCATGTGACTGCCACAGATTCCTTTACACTTAGGCATTTGCCATATTAATAGTTTTCCAGTAAATCTTTTCGCACAATTACCATTAGTTCAAAATATTGCAAAACCAATTCCTGTTGTTGTTTATAATAATCATCATGTTTAAACACAATTATTTTGTTTCCTCATTAATTTTTCCACCTTGGGGCTGGTTGGATGCATATATCCACTGATTTCTATTTTTAGCTAGCCTACACATTTTCCTGAAATTCCCACATCCTACATTTTTCACTATCTGGGTGCAATAGTCTAATCTAGGTCTACCCCTACTTCTCTTTTTTCTTATCTCTGCTTCTAATAAATTTCGCACTATTCCCTCATGCCTTAGTATGTGGCATATCATGCTATCTTTCCTATTTTTTACCGTTTTCCACATATTTTTGTCTTTCCTTACCATTTCTAGTATTTCTTTGTTCTTAACTTTGTCTGTCCATGATATCTTCATCATACGTCTGTAGCACCACATTTCATTTCTTGTCCACTTCTCCAACTGTCCAGGCTTCACAGCCATACAGTGCTGTGCTCCACACATATGTTATAAACAATCCTTTCCTTGTTTCTATGTTTGTTGTCTTTGAGCACAGTAGTTGCTTTTCTTGTTAAATGTAGCACGACCTCGGCTAATCTTTGTTTTATATCTTTTGTGCTTTTGCGGTCTTGCGTTATTTGGTTTCCTAGGTAGCAGAAATCCTTATCCTCTTCTATGTTCTCGTTATCTATCTGTTTTCTTGTTTTTGATTTATTTCCCCCTCTTTTGCATACTAGAACTTTAGTTTTATTTTTGTTAATTTTCATACCGTATCTTTCTGTTAGAACTGTTTCCATTTTATTAAGAGCAGCTTCTAACTCTTTTTTGCTAGATATTGATAACGCTATATTATCTACAAATATAAGTATATCAATCTTTTGTCCCTGCATAGCAATTCCAAATGCCTTCCTGCATTCGACAGTATTTATTGCCTCTTCAATGTATAATTTAAAGATTAATGAGTTAAGGCACATCCCTGTCTCAATTTTATTACCGCTATTTGATCTTTGTATCAATGTATCAATGTACTATCCGCCTATCTCTAAAACTCATTCCAATCTTTTTGAGTATTTTGAATGTTTTTCCATTTTACATCGTCGAATGCTTTTTCCAGAGCTACAAACCCTATATATACGCTTTTCCCCTTTTTTTATTGTTTTCTCTGCTATCACCCTCACAGCTAAAATAGCCCCCCCCCGTGTTACCCTGTTTCGCGTAAACTCAAATTGAACTTCTCCTAGTATTTCTTCTGCTCGTTTTTCCATTCGTCTTTGTACAATTCTAGTTAATATTTTTGAAGCGTGTGCTGTTAAACTTATTATTCGAATATCTGCGCCTCTTTTATTTGGTATAGTTTCTCTGATGTTACGTTTGAAATCCTTGGGTATCTCGCCTGTCACATGCATATTGCTTACAAGTTGGAAGAGATGTTCTGTTACTGCTTATCCAGTGGCTTTTAGAGTTTCTGCTAGCACCTTATCTATATCCGGCGCCTATCCATTTTTCAGACCTTTTAAAGCTAATTTAAACTCATCTCTAAGTATATGATATCCGAAGTCATCATATTCAATTTCAAAACAATATTGTATACAAAATAAAAATTTATTACTGAAAATGATTAAAGTTTTCATATATCAAAAATTTTAACAATTGTTCATTGTTTGTGACGATAACCAATTATATCATCACAACGATCGCGTACATTTACGATGTAATCATAATGAATAAACGAGAAGGTACATTAATATCTTTATTGAAAATACAAGCGTGCATGTATCGTCGACCGATACTCGAATAATACTCTACCCTCTTACGTACAATACTAAGGGTGAACGAGGTTCATGCGCCGTAGCGCTTTATAATGTATTTGAATAGCTTAGGTAACTATCCTAACTTACAGTATTAAAAATAACGTACAGAGGACGTAACATATGCCGCCCCCCTTGAAATAACTAATTTCAATGAGAAAAAACAAGAAGAATGAGCTAAAGTAATTAATGGACTGTATATAAACGTGAGCAAATACTTAATTGTTACTGAGAAAAAATGAATGTATTAGTGGCATTTGTTGCACTGGTTAACCCCTTTTGGAAAAAGGCGTTACAAAGAATGTTCGATATAAAGAATTCACAATATTAATTTGTATCTACAGGTAACACACACAACTTCACAGCAGGTCTCTTAAATAATCCACTCGAAGTGCGAACAAGAGCTGCCCGTACTGCACCGTCTTTTCCTGGATAAATTTCCACAATGCGCCCAGGTTTCCAGGCACGAGATGGTACGTTATCTTCCATAAGAATAACTAACTGACCAACAGTAAGCGACTGACCATGAGTAACCTGCCATTTACGGCGTTTCTGCAACTCCTGAAGATATTCATGACTCCATTTAGACCAAAATGTTTGTTGGAGTTTTTGAACATATTGCCATTTTGAAAGCTTATTTGTTGCTTCCATGGATAAATCCAATTCGGATATGGACATTAAATTGTCACCAATCAAAAATGACCCGGTGTCAAATAGTTCAGGTCATCAATATCCTGTGATAGAGCAATCAAAGGACGCGAGTTTAAAATACACTCCACTTCCGTTATTAAAGTATATAGTTCGACAAATGTTAGATTAGCACTCGAGGCAATTTTGAAAATGTGTCTCTTAAATGACTTGACAGCCGCCTCCCACAACCCACCTAAATGTGGACCCTTAGGCACATTAAAGTAAAATTGAATATTACAAGAACTAGATTCCCTAAGGGGAGACTTCTGAGTGGCATCGTCTTTTAAAAAATCACTTATTTCGCGCAATTCATTAGCTGCGCCCACATAGTTCGTTCCGTTGTCACAGTATATTTCTGCAGGTAAGCCACGTCTAGCAATGAACCTTTTAAGTGCAGCTATGAAAGCTTCTGTTGTTAAATTTTCAACCAGTTCGCAGTGAACGGCCTTGGTTAGCATGCATATAAATACACATCCGTATGTCTTAACTATTTTTCGTGACCTTCGTGAACCTTCCTTAATGTGAAAAGGACCAAAAAAGTCTGTTCCGACCTTAGCAAAAGGACGACAGGACCGTAATCGAGATATTGGCAAATCTGCCATTTTAGGCTGGAGTTTTGTAGGATTGTGCCTAACACATAGAACACAATTTCGAACAATTTTTCTTACGGCACTTCTACCAGATAAAGGCCAGTATTTTAATCGGGTGGTTGCCAGTGTACCTTGTACACCACTGTGCATGCTAGTTTCGTGAGCCTTACGAATAATTAAATCGCAAAGCAACCCTTTTGCAAGCAGTATGGGGTGTTTGTTGTTGAATTCTAAATCAGAATTACGCAGACGCCCTCCTACGCGGAGGATTCTAGCGTCATCCAAAAAGGGGTTGAGCGATAGTAATTTAGAATCGCGCTTAATTTGAGTAGTGTTTATTAAATGCCTTATTTCGGCTGGTGTTAATTCCTGCAAAAATCTTGGACCATACCACCATAAGTTATTATTGGCTAAAAGCATAGGATATGCACCCCTAGATATGATATCGGCAGGATTATTTTCCGTACTAACGTGATACCAGGATTCAATCGCAGATTTGCCTTGAATATCAGTAACCCGGTTGGCGATAAATGTTTTCCAATGGCTCGGGCATGATTTAATCCAGGACAACGCAATAGTTGAATCCGTGTAATAATTAACAGACGCAAATTTAATAAATGAAATATCGAGCACCTTTTCTATCAACTCTGCTAGTAAAAGACAGGCGCACAATTCTAAACGTGGTATGCTAATTGTTTTTAACGGTGCCACTCTAGATTTGGCACACAAAATGGCACAGTTGATTTCACCTTTAACTGTAATTTCTCGCAAAAATACGCAACCGCCATATGCCCGTTCGCTAGCATCGGCAAATCCATGAATTTCTAAACGTGAATCACTTTCAAAAACAAGCTCCCTTGCAATCGAAATCGAAGCTATTTCAGATAGCTGAGAGGAAAATTCTCGCCACCTATTATAAAGTTCCATTGTTACCGCCTCGTCCCAACCTGTCTTTATTTTCCAAAGATCTTGCATTATTAATTTAGCAATGGTTATAACAGGGCCGAGAAGTCCCAAAGGATCGAAAATTTTAGAAAAACTACTTAATATAGTTCGTTTTGTAACAAGGGTTTCGTTTATATTTAATTGAGAGTTATAAACTATCTTATCCGATAGGGGAGACCAACAAATCCCTAGAGTTTTTAAATTATCGAAGTCCTTACCATGAATAACCAAGTTTTCCGAGTTTTGCGAACCTAACTGGAGGTCCTTTAAAACATTGATATTATTAGAGTTCCATTTTTGTAATGGAAACCCAGCAGAAGCAAGAACTTGTTTAATTTCATCGCGCAGTTGTAATAATGTTATTTCATCATTACCCCCTGTAATTAAATCATCCATATAAAAATCCCTGGTGATAGTTTCATAAAGTTTCGGTTTAGAATCTTTATACGGAGCGGCTAATTCGGACAAACATTTAGTTGCAATAAATGATGCCGGACGAGTACCGTAAGTGAGCGTTTGCAACTCGAACACCTTAATTTCCTCTTGCGGTGAAAATCTATATAATATTTTCTGGTAAGGGGTGTCTTGAGGACTTATCAAAACCTGCCTGTACATTTTTGTAATGTCGGCACATAATACAAATTTGTAAAATCTGAATCGTATTAAAATACTGAAAAGATCGTCTTGCAAAACCGGACCCAACATCAAAAAACATCATTAAGTGATATACCGGTGGATGATTTACAAGAAGCGTCGAATACGACGCGAGTTTTCGTCGTTAAACTGTCGGTTTTGTAGACCGCGTGATGAGGTAAAAAATAACCTTTATCTAAGCAGCCTTCAATACTACTTAATTCCTTCAGAATGTGACCTAGCTCTAAATATTCAAGCATAAAATTGTCATAGTCGCGTTTGACTTCAGAGTTTTTGGATAATTTGCGTTCTAAATTTAGAAAACGCTTTTTCGCAATTTCTAAAGAGCTTCCTAAACTGTTCGGATCAGCCTTCCAAGGTAATGACGCAATAAACCGACCATCGTAGTCGCGTTTAATGGTTTTTTCGAAATGTTGAACGCATAGAGTTTGCTCTGGAGAAATCGAAGACTCGCGTGTGACATTTTCAATTTCCCAAAACTTGACCAAATTTTTATCTAACTGTTGTAATATATTTAAATTACATAATGCGGTTGAGTTGTCTTGGGCGTGTTTTTCAGTTAACAAACCAGATAAAATCCAACCAAAAACTGATTTTTGAAGTGTAATATTTTTGTTATTTGTGCGTATTTGACCAATGCATAACAATTGGTAGAACACTTGGGCACCGATTAGTATATCTATATCTCTGGAGTTATAAAACTAAGGATCTACAAGTTGTAGATGCGAAGGAAAATTTACCTTGCTTGGGTCAAAGGATTTACTTGGCAGATTAGATGAAATATTCTCCAGAATATAAAAGTCGAGATCTAGCGAAAAGCTACTGAATTTAGATTTGATTTTAGTCTTTGTGACTAATGACGAATTAGTCATTTTGTCACTAATGCCCTTAATAGGCAGCTCAATTCGATTAGTTTTCAGTTCGAGTTTTTTCAACAATTTTGACGTCATTAAATTGATTTGTGACCCTGAATCAAGGAGAGCCCTGGCGGTACGATAACCACCAGAATTATCCCTAACTTCAACCACGCAAGTTGATAATATTACATTGCACGGGTTTTGCCGTACGTAGAAGGCATTACTGGTTGCATGTGAAACTGCACCAGTTTGTTGAGATGTGTTTACATTTATGTTAGCCATTTCAATAGTTTGGCTGTTATCATGACCACCTTGGTCATCAGAGCGGTCATTTCCGCTCGCACTTGTAGCGTCTAAATGCAATATCGTATTGTGCGGCTTGGAGCATTTTCTACAACGTGATGATCTGCAACTTGAGGTTGCATGTCCACGCCTCAAACAGTTAAGACATAAACCCCTTGAACGTGCATTTTTTATACGTGTTTCCACGGCGAGTTTTAGAAAGGTAGGGCATTGATTTGTAAAATGATTATTTTCTGAGCAATAATTACAATTACCTGGCTTATTCACTGACAAACAGCAGGACGCGGATTTATAATTATGCTTTTGTTTGTTAGAAGAAACATTTCCTTCACGAGAGCTAATAGCATTTAGAGCATGACATTTTTGAATTAAAAATTCGCTAAGCATTATATAAGTTGGTAGATTAGAAGATGTTAATTTATGTTCCCATTCGCTCCTGGTAGAAATCGAGAGCTTTGAGGTAATCAAATAAACCAAAAGGTCATCCCATTGTTCGACGGGCCTACCCATAGCTGCAAGAGAACGTACGTGCTGTGCAACGCTATCTAAAATAGTTCTAAACCCTTGGTATGACTCTTTATTTAACGCGTTTAATTCAAAAAGTGACCGTACGTGATTAGTTACAATTACCCGTTCGTTTTCATACCTTTCCCGCAAAATTTGTTTTGCGTGTTCGTAATTTTGAGAAGTTATTTCCAAACATTTAATGGCATCCGCAGCCTCTCCAACCAGACTGCTTTTTAAGTACCTCATTTTATCGATAGCCGTTAATGATTCATCAGAGTCAATCAATGAATTAAAGGTCTCTCGATAAGAAATGTAGTCGTGAAAGTTACCACTAAAATTTGGCAATACAATTGAAGGCAATTTAGTTACCCGATTAGGCGGATTATGAGGTGGCATTGAACCTTGAGCTCGAGACTGTGGTTGCGTACCACTAATAGCACTATATTTAGCTTTCAAATTCGCGAATTAAGCATCGATAATCGATTTCCCGCTAAAAATGTCATCAAATTCTGTATCAAATTCCACATCATATATTTCTTCAAGAAATTCTTCTAAAGCATCAAATAATTTAACGCAAGTTTCAAATTGTCGTGAAATTTTATTGAAACATTCAGAGCTTAAAGCTGTTTGAGGTTCATCGCAATAGTTATTTAAAACACACAATGTGCGTTTCAAATACGTACATTTGCTGTGATACTTTTTAATTTGCGCCGCAGTTGAAGCAGACCCACTTTTTTTAGGAGGCATGATTATAGAAATTTAGTGTAAGAAAATAAAGAACGATCTAACCTTGAACTGATATTTGTTGTGATATTCCTGGCATCAATACTGACAGGAACCAGTAATCAACGACATACATCCAAAGCTTCGAATTTCGTGTGTTGCAGCTTACAGTTGAGTGCGTGAAACAGCTGCTTGAATGCTTGATGCACAAACGTAAATATCCGTTGGCAACAGGTGTGTAGTAGACGAGATCAGATAGCAAAACAGGTGCAGCGCTGAGAGCAATCGCACTATAGCACTGTTCACAATAACGAGCGAGACGAGCTTACAATATCGATCTGTATAGACACGCTTGGCTTGTACATTTGGCGCGCAATATTGACCGTGTTATTGAATAAGTACCATTGTAATTAATGATAATCCGGCGCTGATATGAACCAGTATGTTTGTGACGATAACCAATTATATCCTCACAACGATCGCGTACATTTACGATGTAATCATAATGAATAAACGAGAAGGTACATTAATATCTTTATTGAAAATACAAGCGTGCATGCATCGTTGACCGATACTCGAATAATACTCTACCCTCTTACGTACAATACTAAGGGTGAACGAGGTTCATGCGCCGTAGCGCTTTATAATGTATTTGAATAGCTTAGGTAACTATCCTAACTTACAGTATTAAAAATAACGTACAGAGGACGTAACATTCATCCTATTCATTACTTTGTTGAGTTGAGTTTTGGCACTGTATACTTGCGACAAGTTTCTCGTGTTATGGTTGATACGAGCTTATTGCAATGCTTAAACAGGAAATTAAATGTTCACCTTTTAAGCGCAAACGATGTTTGGTTTTTATGGCGTTCATGGTCGAAAACGCAGATTTACTAAGATACGTCAAACCAAACAATGATATTAAATACAGAGCCAATATATATAAATACTTGAAAATGCTTCCTCAAAAATTAAATTCAAACATAAGTATCGCTAGAAGTTTTGGATTTAAGAAATAGGTCGCATCTTAATTTAGTAATTTCTTCCTCGATCATAACTGATGTGGCATCTATTAAATGTCCTATTTTTATAGATCAAATAGAAATATGATAAAATTAAGTATTTTTTGCAAACTAGTTAAGTCAGCGAATCTTCTTTCACATTCTTCAAACGAAACATCTAACTGTTCGGCAAGATGTTCGAAGTCTCGGTTTGGGTTATGTATGCACTTTTTTCCTATGTTTTCAAAGTTTCTCAATTCGTGATTTCTTAATTCAAACGCTTTGAAAGTTTTAATCGCACTTATCATGTCTGTTAAACATTTAGTTTTTTTTGTAGATATAGGTTTAAGTCGTTAAGTTTTGCAGTGATATCGCAGAGCAAAGTTAGCTGTATGCGTCACTTCTCATCTTCCAATTCATCAATGTGATTTCCTCTTTTATTTTTGTAACAGAATACAAAATCTTTTTAGGAACACACAACGGCTTAGCCTCCTTACGTCTGTCTGCAACAAGATATCTCTATTATGTGGTTCAGTTTCTTCCAAAAGCGCCCCCAATTCTCGTCTCGCTAGGCTTCTTGCACGAATTGAAAGGACGATTTCAAACGCAATTTGCTTTATATCATCGGATCGGACTTTAGCATTTTTGAACGCAATATCTGCTGAAGGATTATGCAATGATAGCGGGTATAACTCGGCATTTCCTCATCATAATTGAACAAGGCAATAAAACCAATTTTATTCCCGGCCATTATCAGAGCTCCATGTGTTGTAATAGATAGATACCAATTTATTATTAGGAAATCCAATTTTATCAATAAAAATTTTAAATGAATTGTAAATATCTTCGCCTCTAGTTTGTCCTTTCAATAGAATTACAGTCAACAACTCCTCTTTTGAAGTCATATCTTCGGAAACCATTCTCACAAAAATGCGTAACTGTTCAATGTCACATATATCTGCGGATTCATCAAATTGAAGTGATAGGAACAAACAAGCTTTTAAATTGTTATTTAATAGATCCCCAAATTATTGTTCATGGCTTCAGTCCGGCGCACCACAGTATTAATGGACATTTAAATATAGTTTTGTAACATATAAATCTACTGTAAATTGAGCATACCTGGACGATGCAATCACTAGCTAGTAAATCGCTGTGCTCCAGTGCTGACCTGTAACATGAGTAAACACACGAACAGCTGGTGGTAGGATACCAAGAGTTTGATATAGTTTACCAATAACAATGCAATAATATAACCAGCATACGGCTAATTACACGGATTCAATCAAGAATAAACAATAATTACTCCAATACTTGCGTAGCGCAACACAATAAATACAGCAATAGGTATCACTATCTTCTAAGTATACAACCTAGAGTCGGGATCACTAAACAATGCTTTCCTCTTCCAACGATTTTTTAGTACCCAAGCCACTGAATGAAGTAATATTTAATATTGAATTTAAACGCGAATCCAAACGGATGATTAGCACAGAATTGAAGTGCGCTCACAAGGAGCATCCAAGGGCTGAAATAAAGGTCTGTTTACATGAATCAAGTTTAATACCAAGATTATAACCAAGATTAAGGACCCTGAAATAAATAATGTGAGTGCTAAAATTTCAGGAAGATATACTTTACCATAGAAGTGGGTTTCAATGAATTAGTAGCTAACAAAGAGCAACTTTAATATTCGTACAATACAAGATTCTGAAAGATAAATAATTAATATCAGAAAACACAAAACAGGAAAATCGTGGCTCACCTAATATAAGTAAAAGAAGGAAATATCCGCAAGGCGGTATTGTGAGTAGAAAAATAAACGTATAAACCAATATAATACCAAAATCTACTCCACAAATATATTATTTAATACATCCAAAACCGCTATAAGGCGAGATAAAGATAGATGCATCAAAAGACTCCTTGTGAAAGCGGCGTTCGTTAAAAGAAGAACAATGGCTTCCTCGACAGGTTCTTATCAACCACCTCCAATTTGAAGTTATCAATTTAGCCAACATAAAAGGTATTACAGACCATGAAGATCAGAGCACGGAAATAATATTAAATTACATAAATAACTGAGAGCTGTGGCTACGCGGCGGGTATGGCGTGTAGGCTGGTTCTATACGCCGCGTCGCTATCATTGCACCTGTCTGCAGGTTACAATCAAAGTGTTCCACTTAGTCAAGTTGTTTCTATTTAATTCCCCACTGCAACACTACAAATTCAGTGTATTTGTTTGAACAGTTTGCTACAGGTTTTAAAGCATAAAGTGTAGTTAATCTGTTTATCTTATATAATTCATTAAATCTATATTTCAGAAATTAAATTATTAAAATCCGAGATCGTAATCGGAATAATCGTGCTGACTACCAGAAATGTTTTCGCGGTCGACCGGTGGACCGCTTTAGGGCATACAATTAGTACCAAATATAGTTGGTAACGTTTTGTAGGGATTTTTTTTTGCACTGAGGTAAAATATAGCTATTTTATATATGAACACTATTTTTGTTTCAGCTTCGTTGAAATTGGTGCATACGACGTGCCTGCAGCTATAGATCATATTTTAGCAACTACTAAACAAGATTCACTTTTTTACGTTGGACATTCAATAGGATGTGCAGGTTTATTTGCATTATTGTCCGAATCACCAGAGTATAACAAAAAAGTGAAGTTGATGGTTGCATTGGCGCCTGTTTTGCAACTCAACAACACAAGGTATAACGTATTCACTGCAGTAGGACTTTTTGAAAGCGAGATACAGGTACGTTTTTTATTTAATTTGTTTGTGGTTTAGTTTTCTTATAAAATCTGTGGCTTTAAAACAAAAGTAAACGGGTTTTTAATAGAAAACAGATTTCACTTGTGTTCTTTAAGAGCTAATCATATTACAATATACTTTTGTCGAATACACGTCTAATTAAAAACAAATATTTATAAAAAAACTTAATCTACTGAAATGCCACCACAGGGGCTAATGTCAATTGTTATTCACGGAATTTACTACATTAGGGTTTTTCTTAATACGATGACGAATACTTATATTGTGGCGCAGATTGGTCTGCCTCCGACCAGAATAATTGTATTAGAATGTAAGCAAAGCATCTGTACACAAAAATAATTGTTGGGCACCCTGTGGCGTTACACCTTCAAATAAAGTTGAATGACAAAAACAAGTGTTTCACATTTAGGAGTTATTTAGATTACAATAACAAATTTTGACAACATTATTTGCAAATTCTGGTATGCTGTAGACTAATCTAGAACAATTAAATTAGATATAAACTGCCGACAAAGGACTCTGCAGTTCAGTTCTGATTAAAGCTTCAATTACAATACGTTCTAGTTTAAGGTTTTGGTAGTTGTGACATGAAACAAGTAGTGGTACATATATGATATACATCATTCTCAATATAAATTACTCTCTGTTGATAGATATTACCCTAGTGATTACATAAATTAATAATTAGTGCTTAGATAATTAATTATAAGACTTCGATGGTAATTTAACAGTTGACATCGTAGTGTTAAAAAGATAATAATGGTACTGCTAGCGATTAGCTAAAGTAGATTGTTGGGAGAACTTTTAGTAAATTCCAGTGTAACTACGAGTTGTAGAAAAGACTTTTATAATCAGCTTGAAAGTAAAGAACTGTTGTTAGTGCTAATAGTGTTTTAGTTAGATTGGTGACAAGTAGTCGAGTTATAGACTCTTAACTACGTTTATTTGCATCTCTGTCACTACTAGCCAAAAAAAAGGCAATAGACAACGAAATTCTTTTTTTCACAAGAAACATCAATACTGAAAAACAGGACGAACGAACTGCAAGCCTGGCAGCAAAGTTAGAAGAAGGTCACGCAAGCTTTTCAATTACATGGACACACAGAAAAACAAGACCAAAATTCTGCGAACTTGATAACGAAATAAAAAAAACTAACACGAGTTTTACAGGAAAATGCAGTAAACCTTGCAGAAAAACTGAACGAAACCGTACTGAAATTACAGGAGCTTTTTACAGCGCAATTTGACAAGAATAAATGTGGATAAAATAAAATTAATAGAAAATTACAGCCAATTAAGGGAGGAGTTTATACCGGAAACCACAAAAACCGCAGAACAGCTGAAAAATAAGTTTGCAAACGGATTACCGAAATTAAAAGGGCATTTGGTGAACAACTCGCAAGAACATAAAGTTTTAATGACCTTGCGTAAAATGGAAAAAGTGGTACTTAGGATAGAACAACGGATTGATTCTCTAACAATGCGAGCACTTGAGCACTTAGTACGGGTGATACAGAGTCCGTTCCAGAAATTAAGATTGACTGGGAATGTAAACTAACGCCAAGGTTCAGAGTAAAACCATCCACATTTGAAGTAAAGTCACCGTGGCAGAAATATAATAGAGCATTCACGGCTGCTGTCTGACTTCCCGGAGGTTTACAAAAATTGGAAACTGCGTTTTTAGACGATTTGCATGAACTGGAAACGAGATTTTCAAAGTAGTTGTTACAAAACTCGCTAAAATGAAAATAGTCGTACTGAGGATGGAGGAGTGGATTAACTCCCTAACAGTGCAAACACCAGAGCCCTTTGTGCCGGTGATACAACAGCACGCTCCAGAATTTAAAAACGTTGGAGAATGCAAACTGACGTCAAGCTTTGGGGTAAACCACCCACACTTGATAGAAGACCACCTGGGCAAACGTTTATTAAGTAATTCGAGGCTGCCGCAAGAACTAGCGGCCGGAAATATGGTAAAACAGCAACCTCGTTGCTTGTCGCGTATAAGAGTGGCCGACACCAGAAGACAAACATTAGCTACGCAGCTTTGTGGGGTTGTGTACTACTATAGAAGATACGTTTCCAGGTTTGTAAATATTCCCAAGCCCTCGACCAAGCTGACTGAAGATGGGCGTGATTACGTTTGGGATAAAAATTGCAGAATAAATTCTAACAACAAAGGCATTTATTTATTGACAACAGGTCCGATCTTAAGTTATTTTCGGTCGGTAGGCAGATTTATCTTGGATACAGATAAAAGCAATGTCGCCATCGGAAATGTTCTAATCCAGATGCAAAACGGGCAAGAGCGGGTTATTGATTACTTCAATAAAGTGCGCTCGAAACAGAGCTGGAATTAGTGCGGTACAAGACGGGAAATGTTGGATGAGTTTAAGTTCGTAGAACACTTTTATAAGTACCCCTACTGGAGGAAATTTCACCTGAGAACCACCACGCCGTCATGAAGTGAAAGTCGCTAGATGTAGAGAAAGGTTGGAAAAGTAGGTCTTCGACACGGAACACGGTGCTGGTACAGGTCATGGTAATGCAGGTGCACTTTTGAGGCGAACTTGCACCAAAGATTGTAGCCATTGCTCACGGTTAAAAACAAAGTGAGATCTACGTAGTCGTACTATCGTAATCAATGACGATTGATGGCTTCTACAGAGATGAGGAGCAAGAGAATCACAAAGATCTAGGTGTGGTTCTGGGTTGGAACGCCAAAGGACGACGTCCATCCTAGCAGAACATTAGCCTGTTGAGTAGCTTCTTGAAGTGGTACTGTGCACAATGGAATTTCCCGAAAGTGGAGAATGGGCTTTTGTTGTGATTCTTGGAGGATGGAGATGGATATGTGAGTACACTTCAGGTAGTAATTACTAAAAGCAAAGTGTCGGATGTTTTAGGATATGTACACAATAGTACGTCATGAGGATACTTTGACGTTAAGAAGACTCAGGAGAAAGCTCGAGGAAGATTTTACTGGGTAAGCTGTAAGTACGGTGTAAAGGAGTGGTGCCACAATTGTCAGCTGTGCGCACCATTGGAAAACAATCTTCAATTAGGCGATGCAACATTGGGACCTCTTTTGGGAGAGTGACAATCGATATTGCCGGTTCATTCCCTGAGACCGACTCCGAAAATCAGTACGCTTTGGCAGCCATGGACTATTTTGCGAAGTGGACTGAAGTGTATCCTATACCAAACCAAGAACCTGCAACCGTCGCTAACGCACTGGTAAAAGAGCTGTTCTGCCGTTTTGTAGTGACTATGGAGTCGCATGGCGATCAGGACAGAAATGTTGAGCCAACATAATTGCAAGGAGTTTCCTGGTTACTGGGGATGAGAGTTACACAAACAACACCATTGCACCCGTGATTAGATTGTATGGTAGAGAACCGCACCCTGGGCAAGAATTGTTTCAAGGTGGTCTCCCAACATAAGGAAGACTGACACCAATATCTACTTTTATTGGCCAACCGGTCTTTGACGCATGTTAATTTATATAAGCACTTACCAGACACCTGCGTGTGCTATGCTGGGACGCGAGATACTTCTACCGTGAGACCTAGAGTTTGGGTGTAAACCTGGAAATGACATTATGGGCGACAGCTGCGTCGTGAAGCTCAAGTGTAAGATGCACCACATCTATTGGGACGTTACGTAAAATTTCCAAATGACAAGTAGTAGAATCTTGAACGGAGACGTTAACTGTCGTCGAAGTTGCAAAAACATTAGGAAGGTTCGTCTGAATTTGTAGGGAATCAATGACGTGGTATATCAGGTTCGTAGGCTTCCAACCGAAAGTACAACAATGGTGTATACCAACCGGTTAGCGCCCTGCAATAAAACGAAAATGACTAGGAACAGCAAGCCGTCACATGAAAAAGACGTTACTCGCATTGGGTGAAAGGAAGTCCTGACCGAGCCGTAATAGGTTCATATTTCTGTACAGCAGTACAGGCAGAGCGAGACTTTTGAGTCACGGAAGAGATTCAAGGTGATCTCTTCAATATCCCATTGAAATATTTCCTGGCACTTTGCGTAGCGGCGGACTTTTGTTATGTCCCGCGTACTTGCTTAAGTGTAAGAAATAAATTTGAGGTTTTGGATCAACTACGCCAACACCACCCAGAAGCTGGAAAGGTCATACGACTAAACGGCAGACATCGGGGCATTTTCTATTTAATGGCTACACAACAGCCTTCTGATTTATTGGATAATCAAGCGCTATTGAAACTCAAGGGTCAGATAATCGAATTCGAAGACAAGAAGTTGCCCAACCCAAGACCAGTTGTGGACTCCATGAGTTGGACTGGAGGGTGGTACAAAATATGCTAGAGATACTGTTTCACCGGAAACCGGGCTCGATATTTTGGTGTGTGGTTAATCCAAATGGTACGGGGCCTGCTATGAAAGGTGTTAATTGCTACGTCTAGCAACCTAGAAACTGCAGAAATGGTTTTGGCTGTCCTTACCGCTACAAGCATTTTCAGCATCATAGTCGCAGTGTATTCTGGGGTAGAACATCTTTTAGAGGGGCGGTGTAACGCCGATTAGTCTGTCTCCGACAGGAATTCTTACATTAGAACGTAAACATAGTATCTGTATACAAAGGATAATTGGTGGGCATCGTGTGGCACTATATTTTCAAATAGAGTTGGTTGACCGGTACAAGGGATTCTCTTTTAAAGATTGTTTAAATTACAAGAGGAAATTTTGAGAACATTATTTGCAAATTCTGGCATGCTTTAGAAATTTCTAGAACTATTGATAAGGTACTGAGTGCCGATAAAGGGTTCTGTAGTTGTTCCGATTGGAGCTTTGATTACAATATGTTCTAGTTTAAAGGTATGATAGTTGTGACATAAAATAGGTGGTGGTACATAAGTGATATAAATCGCTGTCGATATAAATTGTATTCTGTTGATACAAATTACTGTTATGATTATATAAATTAATAATTAGAGCTTGAATAATTGAACTTATACTTTTTTCTTTAAATGTTCTTTCAAACACATATCTTTCTAAGGCAGTATTACCACCGTTTTGACAGTGCTCTACATAACAATCGAAAAGCTATTTCACAGATGTAAAATGTTGTTCGACATATAGCTTGTTTGAGTTTTTCCTTACGTAGTGTAATGGTTGTTTAGGTACATCTTCAAAAAATTTATTCAAATATTCATATTGTTCTGTAAATTGTGCAACACGATAATATTTATTTCTTCTTTTGCTATTTTGCTGCTTCTTTTCTTCTTGCATGCCATTTGTACTTTGTTTTATTCAGTAAACGGTCGAAGGTTCAAAGTGCTTAAAAACAACTCCCTGCATACTGGTACTATTTTGGCCATGTTTTAACGTGTAGTTAAAACTTGCTTCCCTACGCGAAATTAAATTCTTAGTAATAGTTTTCTTTTGAATGTCCGATCTTGAAACTTGGGAACAAACGCAAGTCTTCTTTTTATCCCAACTTAAGGAATTCCAGAATTTATTAAAGAACTCTTTGCGTTTTTCAACGAAAAATGATTGAAAATCTCTTTTGAAAGACTTGCTACAAAAAGAAGAGCTGCATGCCTTTCCCATTTTTCTTGCTGGTCTTTCGCAATCATCGTTAACCGCACCACTCCTACTTTTTCTGTATACCAACCACTGTTCTTCCCCTTCCACGTAATTTTTCATTCCTATATTTTTTCCACTCCTTTTAAGACCTTCTTCCATATGTTTGTATAAAGGTTGCGTATGCTGAATTGCACAAATATCGGCATCAACGTTTCGTTCAGGTTCGCCACTAGAATTGGATTCGTATGTAAGTTGTTCTGGTTCGTAAAGCCGCCCTTTTGAAAAACAGCTTTTAAAATCACTATTTTGTGTTCCATGAACTAAATCATTCTCACCATTATGAGCAGCTGACACGCCAGATAATACAGGAATTTCTGCTGGCATGCTATCACAATTTAAAGCTGTTTCATTTTCACTGTTTTTTGAAATATTTTCTTAATGGTTTTACACCTTGATCTTCATATTCAATAAGATTAATAAACTTCATTGGTACAAAGGGTGTCTTCGTTAGTATTTAAAAATTCATCTTCAAATATAATCGGAGTGTCATTTATATTCATTGTAGTGTTGTGTACTTCTGCTGCAACATTGCTGTATGTATTTGAAACTATCGTCAAAATCCTTAACGTTTATAAATTTATTGGATTTATTCTGAAAATAAAAAATCTCCTAAGTATTGAATCTTCCAATAAATTTTATGGTAATACTTCCTATCTATACATGCATTAATTAATTTATTAAATAAACAACAGCAGACTTGAAGATTTAAAAATAAACTACTTTCTGATTAAAATAACAACTGAAATATCGCATTTACTATTGCAAAGGATAAATACCTGATATGTAGCAAAATAATGTAATTTAACAAAAAAAATGTACTCACTGGCTTTATTGTGTTGAAAATAACCTCTTCAGACTCTTTGCTGGAATGCTGTACACAGAATTTTGTTAAAATTATTAGAATTTTTAAACTCCATAATTTATAAACTTATGGAAAACAGTTTCTTAAACTAACAAGTTGACATACAACCTAAAAAGTATCCCAAATGTGACATAATGAAGTTATGTATTTAAGAAGGTATTCGATTGTGTGGTAATTGTTTCCGCATAGGAGATTTGTAGAAACCTGCGCAATAGCACTAAACAGAACTTGACGGAATAAACTAAAATTTGAAATATTGTAAGATAGGTGGTATTATCCATTTCGAATGGACCTGCACCTTGCCGAAGTTCTAAATTACTACAACAGGTGAAATGGCTTGGTGTTCTAATGAGCTAAATAGCCAAACTACAGGTCCAACCAAAGTAGTAGGGTCGTTAGTGAGGAACCAGACTAAGACAGGTCCCCGAAAGAGGGCAGCGGCTTTTTCGGTACTTAGATTGGCAGAGACCATAGGGGTCGGTATGGCAGTCTAAGACACACTACCGCGATGTGGAAGGCAACGGGAAACCACCACATTATCTCCCAAGTACACAGCGTACTTAAATTGTATCAAACAAGATGGCATTCTCTAGGGTAAAAGATTCCGGAGTTAAAATAGTCCCTCATTCGGATCTCCGGGAGGGGACTACTTCGGAGGATGCGATCGAAAAGTTAAAAATAAGAATCGGGAACATTCTGCGAGACGGAGCGTGGAATGTTAGAAGTATGAAGCAAGTAGGTAAGCTAGAGAACCTAAAAATCGAAATGAATAGGTTATCACTAGACATAGTAGGGAGCAGCGAAGTTCGGTGGGCAGAGGCGGCGGATTTTGGAGTGGAGACTTCAGGGTAATTCATACAGGAGCAGAGGAGGGAAATTTGGTTGTGGGGATAGTTATGCGGAAAAGGATAGTATACTGTGTAGAAAATTACTTACAAAAGAACAAAAGAGTACTCATGGTTAGATTAGAATCTAAACCGGTAAACTCAGTAATAATACAAGTATACATGCCCACTTCTAGCCACAGTGACGAAGAGGCAGAAGCCATCTACAAAGATATCGAAGACATTTTAAGATACGTAAAAGGACATGAAAATTTAATAATTACGGGAGATTGTAATGCCGTGGTATGTGAGGGTAGGGAAGGAGCGGTAGTAGAGTTATTTGGTTTAGGCACGAGAAACGATAGGGGAAATAGGCTGGTAGAATTTTGCGACAAGAACAATTTAATCATTACAAACACATTATTTCAACATCATGCTAGAAGACGATATACGTGGAAGATGCCAGGAGATATAGAAAGATATCAAATAGATTACATTCTTGTTAGACAACGGTTAAGGAATCAAGTAAAACACTGTAGAAGCTACCCAGAAGCAGATATAGATACTGACCACAACATCATAATTATGAAGGCCGCACTTAAATTTAAGTGAAAAAAAGAAACGAAAAAAGGCACCTGAACTTAGAAAAACTAAAAGATAATTATTCGAAAATGCAGGAAAGCTAAAGAACAATGGATTGATGAATAGTGCAAAGAGGTACAAACGAAGATGGAAATAGGAAAGACAGCCGAAGCATACAAATTAATTAGAATGAATTTTAGGGATATAACACCGCATAGCAAAAGTATAAGGGACGCGGGAGGAAGCGTCGTTATAGAAAATGTAGAGAAAGTGGATAGATGGCAAGAATATATAGGGAATTTATATGCAGGAGAAGAACTATCAGCATTAGAACAGGAATCAGACATCGAAAATGATGACTTGGGATATCCTATACTTAGAGATGAGTTTGAATTAGCATTAAAAAGTCTGAAAAATGGTAAGGCGCCGGGTACAGATAAGGTGCAAGCAGAAATTCTAAAAGCCGCTGGACAAGCAGTAACAGAACGTCTCTTTCAACTTGTAAGCTATGAGACAGGCGAGATACCCAAAGATTTCAAACGTAGCATCATAGTAACTATACCAAAAAGAAAGGCGCGGATAGATGCGAAAAGTTTCGAACAGTAAGTTTGACAGCAAACGTGTCAAAAATATTAACTAGAATTGTGCAAAGACGAATGGAGAAACGGGCGGAAGAAATACTAGTAGAAGACCAATTTGGGTTTAAGCGAAACAGGAAAACGCGGGAGGCTATTTTAGCTCTGAGAGTGATAATGGAGAAAACAATAGAAAAAGGGGAAAGCGTGTATATAGGGTTTGTAGATCTGGAAAAAGCATTTGACAATGCAAAATGAAAAAAAAATGTTCGAAATTCTCAAAAAGATTGGAATGAGTTATAGGAATAGACGGATAGTACATAGCTTATACAAGGAGCAAACAGCAGTAGTAGAATTAGAGCAGGAACGTAGAGAAGTAAACATTAGGAAAGGGGTGAGACAGGGATGTGCCCTATCCCCATTGATTTTTAACTTGTACATAGAAGAGGCAATGAATACTGTCAAATGCAGGAAGACATTTGGAATTCCTATGCAGGGACAAAAAAATTGATATGCTTAGATTTGCAGATCATATAGCGGTATTAGCGTCTAGCAAAGAAGAGTCACAAGCTACTCTCAATGTAATGGAAACGGTTCTAACAGAGAAATACGGTATGAAAATTAACAAAACTAAAACTAAAGTTCTAGTATGCAAAGGTGGGGAAAATAAATCAAAAACAAGAATACAAGTATGTAACACGAACTTACAAGAGGTTAAGGATTTGTGCTACCTAGGAAGCCAAATCACGCAAGATGGGAAAAGCACAAAAGATATAAAACAAAGGTTAGCACAAAGTTCGTGCTACATTTAACAAGAAAAAGCAACTACTGTGCTCAAAAACCACAAACATAGAAACAAGGAAAAGATTGCTTAAAACATATGTGTGGATCACAGCACTGTACGGCTGTGAAGCCTGGACAGTAGGAGAAAAGGACAAAAAAAAAGGTAGAAGCCTTTGAAAAGTGGTGCTACAGACGTATGTTGAAGATATCATGGACAGACAAAGTTAAGAACGAAGACGTACTAAAAATAGTAGGGGAAAAAAGAAATATGTGGAAAACGGTAAAAAATAGAAGAGATAGGATGATAGGCCACATACTACGGCATAAGGAAATAGTGCGGAATATATTAGAAGCAGAGATAGAAAAAAAGAGAAGAAGATGCAGACCTAGGTTAGACTACTGCACACAGATAGTAAAAGATGTAGGCTGTAGGGGTTTCAAGGAAATGTGTAGGCTAGCCCAGAATAGAAATCAATGGAGTTACGCAACCAACCAATCCCAAGATGGATAAACTAATGCCGAAAAAATAACTGTGTTTAAACATGATAATTATTATAAGTAACTACAAGAAGTGCTTGGGTAATATTCTCGAATAAAGTGTGTCAAAGGATTTACTGGAAAACCATTATTTCGGGAAATGTCTAAGTGTGGGGGGATCTTGGGAGCCACAGGTTGCTTAACCCCTTTCACTGAATCTCGGTGAAATAGGGCATAAAATTAGTAAACAATAGAAGGGGAACGAGCTGTATACACATGCTGTGTGAGAATTTCAGGAAACTATGTGGGCTAGCTTAGAATATAAATAAGTGCAGGTACGTGTCCAACCAGTTTTGAGATAGAAAACCTAATGACGAAAAAATAAGCGCAGATAAATCTGATGATTAGTATAAACAACTAGTTTTTGGTTGCGAAATATCTGCAACTAATGTTGACTGTGTGAAAAGATCTATTGGAAAATATATTAAATCGATAAATGGTTAAGTGTTGAGGGAACTTGGCAGCCACAGGCTGCTTACCTCCCTTCACAACCGTTCATTTACATTTCCAATGCTCCACCCGTAGGTACTACATTGGCCAGGAGGCGAGTTTTTTGTTGCCTGGAAATTTAGAATTTTGCCGAACCCTTGCCGTTCCAGGCCAGGTAGGGATCTTTAACGTGCGTGACAACACTCACACACGGGACCTCCATTTAACCTCTCATCCGAACGAGGGCGTAATTTTTGTCGGCCGTGTCGGAATTTGAACCCGGGACCTTGGGATCCGTAGTCTTACGCTTACTACATTGATCCACGGCGACGCCTCCCTTCACAACCTCTGAAGGTCTGAGAAATAGAGTATATAACTGTAAAACAATATAAGGTGACCGAACTGCATGTAACAAGAAAGAACAGCGCCTATGAGGAAAGACAACAAACAGAACAAGAAGAAAATTGTTAAAAGCATATGTGTGGAGCACAGCACAGTATGCCTATGAAATACGGGCAGTCTGAAACGCAGACAGAAAAACGGTAGCAGCCTTTTGAAATGCTGTGCTTCAGATGTATGAGGACGATAGCATGAACAGACAAAGATAATAACAAATAGGTTATAGAAATAGTAGGGGAACAAGAATATCTGGGAAAAAAGAGAAATAGAAGGGCGGAATGCGTTCTAAGGCATTTTTGGGGAATAGTATAGAATATATTATAAGCAGAGATAGGGTAAAAGAGGTAGATGTAGACCTAGATCAGATAGTGATAAATGCAGACTGTGCAAATTTCAGGGAAATCTGTAGGTTAGTTCAGAATAGGAAACAATGATGGTACGCGTCTAATCAGTTCCAGGACTGAAGACCTAATGATGATGAGGGGGTATTATCATATCACTTACGATATATAACTCGCTTGCATAATATAGAAAGTGAAAGAAATCAAGACAAATTACCACTTTTTTATTCTTCAGTCACAGTTAACATATTAATCGCTATCTTTTAATTTTTAGTTAGTAGATTAATCAATTTTCTTCTACGATAGCTTTAGTAAGAAACATAAATTTATTAAACAAAAATTAATAGAAAACGTAGAACATAGAAACACGGACAAAAGTGTTGTAAGCGTATCTGTGGAGCACAGCAGTGGACGCCTATAAAAGGAGGACAGCAGGAGAAGCAGACAGGAAAAGGAAGAAGCCTTTTGCAGTGTAATGCTTCAGATGTATGATGATGATAGCATGGACAAATAAAGTTAATAACAAAGAGGTTATAGAAATGGTAGGGGAATAAAGATATCTGTAAAAAGCAAATAAACGGAGGAGACATAGAAGGAGAGGGTACGTCCTAAGGCATTTTTGGAGAATAGTGCGGGCTAAATTACAATCAGATGTAGGAAAAAGAAGAGATAGAAGTAGGCCTAGATAAGACTATTGCACGCAGATAGTGAAAGATGCAAACTGTGTGAATTTTAGATAAATGTGTAGGTTAGCTCAAAATAGAAAACGGTACGCGTCTAACCAGTTCCAAGACTGAAGGCATAGTTATGATGAATACAAAATGGTTTATTATAATTGTCACATATTTGTTAGGAGGGTTCAGTTCACTTGAGTAGAATATTTTTAGAAGGGTTTTTGAGCAACCTCTGTAATTGATATTTAAATGTTTCCTGATGATGCTGACTACTTAGTGATTGAAATATCCATCCAGTTTTTAAAATATTTTGAAATAAAGGAATTTCTATTGTATTTGTCATAGTTTGTGCATGTGTTTATTAATGACTAATTTACAAATCAAAACTTGTTTTTCAGCCAAAGATTTTATCTGTATTTTGTAGTAGCATAACGCTTATTTGTGATTTCTCATCTAATTCATGTTCTATCTTTAATTGTTTTAGTGGCAGGCAAATATTAGACAATCGTACGAAATTTTGCCAAATACATTTATAATCTCACAACTAGGAAATATACTTTGCAGCGATCTATCTCCATTACAAACGCTGTGTACTAGCATTATCTATTTCATAACAGGATACTCAACTGAATTTGATGAGGTAATAAACATAAAGGCAAATAAAACTTAATTAACAGCATACACTTTTAATTTGTTAAGCAGGGGAATATGTAAAAGTTTACAAAGACTCAAATTCGGACGCTTATTTCTAAGTGTTCATTCATAACAAGTTTTAGCCCAGATATACCTGAAAACATTTAAAATTTATTATAATTTTAATTTTGTATTTGAGCACCAACTTGCTAAACAAACTAATACCTACTAAGAAAAATTTTTTCTCGTGCAGGAATTTCTGTAGAAACTTTAGGTATATTGTTAATTGTGCACACACTATGCATGACTTAATAAGTAGGAGAACTAGTGCGAAAGATTTTAGAGAGCCCAACTCTGACTCGCACGATGAACAAAGTATGATAAAGCTCTTTGCAAGATAATCAAAAGAATACAGTAATTCAATTTTTTGTCTGAGCATAAGCATTTCATTACCTAGGTGAAAGGGCTATACAAAAAGTGCAGTGCTAAGAGTAAGCTAAGAATTAATCGACCATCTGAATTGACAGTTGACCTTTTGGATGAATCCAAAAATAGACTAAAACCGTCCTATTAGAATGTCACAGGTACAACTAACGTATGGATCCTGTCAAAATGTTTCTCAACTTTCTGAGAATCTATTGGATTCGTATGGTGCAAGAGTGGCGCACCTTTGATTTTGCTGTATGGTTTAAATACAGTCTGTAGTTTAAATACAGGCTGCGCTGCAGTGGAATAATCTCCCAGATTTATCATAATTTTCTTTCTTAAGGTATGACTCTGCTCGAATGGTTATAAAAGCTGTCGCAATATAAACACAGTAGAGTTTGAAAAAATTCGCAGATTTTAAATTAGGTTCCACATGCACATCAAAATTGATTTGCGCTGCACTATTGCTACCAACAAACATCACACAAAAATTTTCCTATATTCAAAACAACTGACTCTAATTATCGAATGATGCTGCGGTCGCCAGATTATCCACCAACCCTTTCATCCACGGCATATGACATACATCTCCTTTACATCGTTTGGTGCCGTATTTCAATACGTCATTGTCATTCTTATCCAAAAGCATGTTTATTGGCAACAGATCCTGCTCGGGTTGCGTTGAATACGTTTGGAATGATAAGTTGAAATAGTTGTAACGAGCTAATTTTTCGTATTTGCTCATCTTGTTGTTTATGCGAACTACCCGAAATGGGATCTCTCGATCTCTTGGCCGAACATCGACTTAAATTGTTATTTGACTTTGCTCCTCAATATTTCATGGTTCACTATGAGCGATAGCAATCTGACCAACTAGACGTCCCTCTCTGGTATGACATTTGGTATAAATTCGAAGACACCTCTTCACTTCTTCAAAAGCTAGGTATCCAACATTAAGGCTCCCTGTTATGTTTCAAAATAAAAGTAAGACGCAATCATTCTGATTATTCCAAACTTTGTTTTACATAATACACTTTCTTTTCAATTTGGACAAAATAGTCAGTTATAGATCCTGACCTATGTGTTCTGAATTGTAGGTTACAAAACTTTAAAGGCGTTCTTTCGGACTATAATATCAATGCATAAAGGGTTTCTTAAGATTTTAAAAATTACTACGTGTGGTTTTTTTGTAAAAGACCTTCTCCGTTGTTGAACCCTTGGGGACCTCTATTGCTCCTTCTCCCGTACGGCTGTTTCAGGAACGTCTTACTTAATTTACTAACAAACGCCATGAGGCATGTGAATGCAAAGTGCAATGTCTAAATCCAACCTTTTCCATTCTTTAAATGAACGGTACTGTTACGTGGTGAATGTCAATTTAGTACGTAACAGTACCGTATTAAGTACCTGAGTTAATTTTACTCTACAAGAGCGTAATGACGTATCAATAAACTAGTTGGGTTCTATAAAGACAAATAATTTTTAGGAGTATCTATACATTGATTTGTTAAGTAATTTATTGGTAGCTATACGTAGGTCTCGACCCAACCTTGCTGTACCATTTAATAATATATCTAGTATTTCTTGCTTGCTGGTTAGAGATGTTGATTGGTTGGGATATCATGTCCTTAACTTGTGGCCGCTGCCTTACTGGTGGTCATCGCAGAGACAGTACGGAGGTGGAATTAGTTGAAGTTGGTGGAGTTTAGTATGAATTGAGCCGTGTCTAGTAAGGAATTGAATGTTTACTACGAGGTCGTGGGGGCAATTTATTCAGGAACAGTTGGCATATGGGGAGTTAGGGCATTCGTTTGTGATTTGGAGTTTAGCGTACCGGCCGCAGAATGTGGGAGAGCGGTAGGACTTAGCAGGGTGACAAAGGCGCTCGAAAATGTAACATCGATTAACTGCGACAAAGTGTTTATACCTTATAAAAACATGGGAGGATGTTAGTAAGGCTTGCTCTCAGTTTGGGGGAGACGTTTAGGATGAGATTGTCTGTGTTGTGTCGTCTTACGACTATGAAATTTTCTCATTTGTAGTTTTGTTCTAGGACAAACAGGTGTATGGGTTTTGTTGACAGATGACGATAAGCGCGTTTAGGGAGGGGAACTCCATGTATAGGTCGAATATTATAAGTTAGGGAAGTTTGGATTTCGGAGATAAATGTTGCAGGTGCTCGGGTCAGTGAAGATATTAGGTTTACGTCAGTAGGTTCAACAGTTCGGATAGTGACAGCGGATTTTGTGACACGAATACTTTGTATACCGAGGTTTTGAAGGAAAGAGTGTAGGCTGGTCTTGATGGTTTCCAGGATTTCGGTTGGGGTTGTGTTGGTGTTTTTAGGTTTCAAAGTTATGATTTTCTATGGAAGTTTAGTTAGGGAAGCATGTTGTGATGGTAATTAAATGGAAGTGGCGGTGACATGGGTTAGTGGATGCGTATGTGGAGTCGTGTCTGGAATATGTACTTTAGCAGCAATCTACAGGGCCATGTCAGGCATTCTTCAGTAGTGGTAAATTTGGAATCTAGGATGTTTGCCGTTTGAACTGCTTTGTCTGCGATCAGCGAAAGTTGATCAACTTGCTGCAAGATGAAACTGGTACTGGCATGATTGATTTTATTATTATGCTTGTATAAGAAGGCCAAAATTTGCTGTTTGAGGCTGCTGATATTTATCAAGGTAGGTTGCTCGGGGATTTCCATTTCATAGGGAAGTTTTCCTTTGGATCTCTTTGTGGGATTTGACCCAACACATAAGGTTCTAGACCTGGTATCATGTGGTCGTGGAGATTTAGATATTAATCCTTGATTGGAAAAACGGGGTGAGCGCCTCTACTGATGGTGGTAATTCGGACATTGTCGGTAGTGTAAGTTGGCTGGGCTTAGTGATGGTTGATCTTTTAGGGTTGTTTAATGCTCTGTCTTTGGAATCGGAAGGCACTTTGGAAAAATCCTTTGTTATTTACCACAATAATGACAAATGCATGTTTGGTGAGGTTTTGGGGTTCTCGGTTTCAGCTATTTATATTTATTTGTTATTTAGTTGCTAACCCTTTTCGTTCAGGTGTAATCTGATGGCTAGAATAGCTTCTCTTGTTATTTCATTGCTCACCCTTTTCTTTCAGGTGTAATCTGATGGCTAGAATAGCTTCTCTCACCGCCTGGAATGCTGTAGTAGCAACGTTGGTTCATGTGGCGGTCAATAGGGTTGCAAACAAGATACAGCCATCAGTTGCTTTACCGCACTCCAACTGGCGTATGGTTGTATACAAATCCCACACTTTTACTAAATACTTTTACGCCTAACTTGAAAGGTCTTTAAACTCTTTTTGTCTAGTAATGCCTTTTAGTGCCAACCAACCTGAAAGGAATCAATCCTAATGTAAACCTCCTCGGTAGATGGGTGTTCTGAGAGAGGGTTAGCATTTTTTACTACGGTTCGAGGTTGAGGGAGACCCCATTACACTTTCTTCTTTTCTCTTAATTTTAAAATAAACTGAGAACAAACTCGACTTCAAGTATACCTAACCTATATTACAACATAAGTTTTTTGAAACAGTAGCTATCAACAGCAAAAACAACAAAAATTATAATCCACATTAATTTGGCCAAATCCGCATATAGCTTGAAACCTGAGACTATTAATAACACAACTTCATCAAAATTTCTTCACTTTAATTTTTAGTGGCAAACTTCTTTTAAAACTTTTGAGTTTCTATGTGCACAAATTCGATGTAATCGTTTATAAAAGTACGGAAGCGTGCACCAACATTAATAGTTCTTTGAAAGAATACACTCCACACAGGAATAAATATTAAAAATCAATATCAACTCTTAGACCCAAGAGCAATGCGTGATGATTATAATTCCATTTAACTTACAGTTGTTTTGATTTTGTTCCTCCAAAACTCCATCCACTTCAACGGGCAGAGCTTACAGGTATAATTTCGACCTGTTTTGGTAAAATAAAAGCTCCCAAAACACTTTTTCACGAGATCGGTACATAATGTCCACGTTTTTGCGCGTCTGATGGGCTGTCTAATCCCAAACGGCCTCTATTTATGACTACTGTCTTGTCACTTAACGTACCTGTCTTTTAAACATCGTCTTGCACAGCGATCGAGTTTTGTGAGTCGCTTCCTGTGCATATCTGACATAAGTCAAAACTTGACACTGTCAGACATGGTTAACTAAAATGCCAAACGCAAATGAATCTCCAGGAGACAGGTACTTAAATGGACCAAACTAGTCAACACCTCAATGCAACCTCAATCGTTTTTCAACGCTGTTTCTGTAAATCCCCGTTTGCCAGCAAACCGATTATGCAGCAATTGTTTGGTTTTTCCAATAGCTCAGCTGTAATCGTAGACCGGCGGCTCTATGGCGTAGTTGGTATTCGTGTGACTACTACGCCCAAGGTCCCGAGTTCGACTCCCGACATGGTCCGCATGAAAAATGTCAGGCAAGCATTTCTCATAAAAATATGCCCTCGTTCGGATGAGAGGTAAAAATGGAGGTCCCGTGTGTGGAACATTAAAAATTCAAATGTAGTGTAATCGCAGATCAGAAGCTGCGTGGCATAGCGTGTGACTACCATGTACAATTGTTACTAACTATAAACGTAACCATAAACATGTATTACTAAAATTTTGTAGTTTGTGTTGATTACCTTAATTGTTATTTTATCTCATATTTGTGAGGAAAGCATCGTCTCCTATTCTAAGGTATGAAAATTCTGATGCTCGTTGTACTTCGCGTTCGCCTGACGACTTGTGCTCGGAATATTCCGATTATGTTGAATTTCTATTCCAACCTTGTTACAGAATATAATTTAATAATAGCACAAATTAATTACCGTAACATATAAATAATAGTTTAAATCTACAGCATCTGTATAATTATGGATAGACTTCAACTAGATTGAAAAATACTATTGCAACTGTGCTGTTCAGGTCCTCAGTGTCGGACAGCAGCTTGTGATGAACCACAAGCAGGTCATTAGGTATATCTGGGTTAATTCGTTTGGCGACTTTTTATGTAACATTATATTTCTTTACAGTCGCAGCTGCCTGTTATTATAAGCACTACTCCAGCTGGAGCATCCTTAAAAAGTGTGCTTCATTCAAGTCAGCTGTACAAAACAGGTAAGACATACTTCGCCTTACGTTCTATTTTTTTCCAGTTAGTGATGCATTCCTTGTGCAACAATAAAAAGGCCGATTATACTAAAATATTAAAACGTCTAAAGAAAAAGATAGCAACAATACCATTTTACACTTGTAGTCGGGACTAGGAAATAAAGCAATCACGTGACTAATTCCAAACTATAGAATCTACACAAATAAATATTCCTATGTGATGTATTTTTTTAGAACGTTTTATTAAATAGTGTTATCTATTTTTACTTCTAATTACTTACTTTATTCAACTATTTATATTAGACATAATACACACGGATAAATCAGTCTGATATAGTGGTCTTTCTCTTAAATATCTCTTTTATTTTACAAACTCTTAAACTAAAACCAACTTCTTCCAATTTCAGCTTTTTATCACCTGTCTT
This sequence comes from Platerodrilus igneus, assembly GCA_036346225.1. Taxonomy (NCBI): domain Eukaryota; kingdom Metazoa; phylum Arthropoda; class Insecta; order Coleoptera; family Lycidae; genus Platerodrilus; species Platerodrilus igneus. The sequence goes on from JARFIW010001680.1 coordinate 1,387,319, forward strand.
CTCTCATCATCATCCTTTATTTTTTATTCGCTTATATTGACACAAGGTGTCATCAAATTTAGGCTCAAAAGGATATTCTATCGACATACATAAAATACACGAAATATTGTAGAAAAACTCTACCATAAAATATAACTATCTTTACAAAATATTGCATACATTTTTTATTAAGTGGTCCTAGAGACTTCATATAGCTAGCACTAATGTTATCATGCCCATAAATAAACCAAAAGGAAGGGACTTCTATCCATCGAAAATACAGTCACCTACCCAGAACCCATTTTATATTTTCTCCAAAAATAAAATCTTTGAATCAGTTTGTGAAAAACCTTCTAGTTACCAAATTCGCTAAAATACTATCTATGGAAATTGGCATAATTATATATATTATTGTTATGCTAATTTATGCGTTTTATATTTAGGTCTAATTTTTTATTAACGTAGCCTCTTTTAATTACAATTTCATGATTAATAACATAAGTACTTGATTTCTCAGAGGTACTCCTTTCATTTCATCTACGCAATTTGTGGAAATACTTAAATCTTCATTTTTCAACTCACTATCTTAGGAATATTCGATTAACGCTGACTTGACTTCATCCAGTACCTTACCTGAATCCTCAATACTCTTTAACACTACTTTATTTACTTCCTCCTGTACTTGCTTTACTTCTTCTTCTATTTCATTAACTTCTTCATTTACTTCTTCCTCTACTTCATACAAATTCAAATTAACACATTTACCCCATCATCCTATTTAATATATTCTTTAACAGATAAAATCATGTTTCTCTTTGCATCTATTAACAATTTTAACCTATCAATTAAGCCCGTCCCAAAAATCTCATCTATTCTCAATCCAGGTACAACCACAAATTCATGTTGGAATTTTATATTCCTAACTCACATCTTAAAATTGCCATGCTATTCATACTTGCGAACTTCCTTTTTGTTGTTCAGTCCTACTAGTTACGTTTTTTTATTGGTATCAACCAGTTATTTAATTTTAATAAAATTTTCTGAAATTAACGATTCTTTACCCTTCACCTCCTGTGAATTGTATCTTCTACATTTAGATTTAAAATAGGCAATAACCTTTTTCAAATTTTCTTCTCCTTCGAGATTAAATTGTATAAATTCACTTTGATGTTCAAACTGATTAATTTCTAGAGGTGTGCTTAGTCGGTCTTCTACTGAAAATCCGGCTTTGCAGTTGAAAGTTCTGGTCCGTTTTCTCTGGGGGTTCTATCCCTCTGTGGATTCTCATTATACTCACTTCCGTGGAAGATGATCTTAATCTCGACGGTTTGGAACCCATCCTCCTTTCCCCCGTCTCTTCTGATGGCACTCTACTGACCCCAGTTGGCCCTATTAACGTTTTTCCTATCAAATGATTTGTTATTGTATCGTTTAGGTCCGTTACTTCTCTGACACCTGAAGTTTATGGGCTGGCTCCAAGGTCTGGCCTCCATTCTCCGAGGTTGATCCATTTCATCATACCGTTGAGTGTATTCTAAAAATAGATTCCTGTCATAATGGTCTGTAAAGCGATTGTCTTATCTCTATCTCGAGATGTTCAGCTAAATATTTAATAATCTGTGTATCTTCTACAAGTGGATCGAGTTGTTTCGTCACACTGAATTGTTTTATGGCATAGGGTTGCCTTGACATACCCGAATCGCAGCTCATGATTAAATTGCCCCCTACCTTACATTTTTGGTTATTCCACAGAACTGTTTTAAGAATTTAACATCAAAATTTTAATTGAGTTTAACTCGCCTTCGCTTAATCCGAACCAGACTTCTGCACTTGTTTTTAATATGGATTTTTACTATTACTAATTTCTTCTGTTTACCACAATTACCCTGTATTAAAGTTTTAAGATCATTTAGGAACATTTTTGGATTCAATTGATATCTATAAAATTTTTAATATTGTTCTAATGGAACACTGGTTGGAACAGCATCTCATTATTTCTCCAACATTAATATCTTTCTTTTTATCTTCTAAGTTTTCTAAATGTTTTAAATCCGGCTTCCTGATTCGCCTTTATCTGAATAATTTCCTCTTTCATGTCATCCATAACTTCTACAAGCTGAACTACTTTTCCCTAATCTCATTTTACATATCCTCTATGGTCCTATTAGTTTCTTTAGACCTTCAGTTATCTACACTCAGCTCTTTAAATTTTTTTTCATTTTTTTCACTTTCTGATTTAAACTCCTGAGTGTTTTTATCACACTTCTCGTTCATTTCTTTGTAATTCCCGAATTTCTCCTACCCTGTTCTTCCTTAACCACTGGATCCTTCTTTTTCAGGTCTTTTAAATAGACACTTTTTTGAGAACCAATTTCTACACCTACAACCTTTAATTCCTAACAAATTTCTTTAATTCACAAACACCTTTTTTCAACATACATTATCCAAAAGGTCAGTTATATACAAGCATTAAAATCTACAAATGAAGAGAACGTCTTAAGTCTAAAAGAACATTTCATAACTAATAAGTTTTTGTGATTATATTCCCAAACCGTTTCTTATATAAATTCTTACAAATATCTATGCATAACTTTAATAATTTTTCTCACCTCCGTAAAATAGGCGTAGCTGATCAGATACTTCTAAAACCTTCTGTAACGGTCAAATTAAATCAAAATTTCGCCACAAATAAGATACTGAAGTATCCGTTTAAAGGATAACATTCATATGCCAAACTTTTATGCAATTTAGCTTAGTTAAATTGAATAGAGCAAACAAAAATGCCCTTCAGAATATAATATAACCATGAAACACTTGCGTTTCACCATTAAACTGCGCTGGCACTCATCAATTTAGCCATGACCCATCGTTGATTAAATTTTCGTGTCGTTTTCAAATAAATGCATTGAAAATCTATGTCGTATTGCGTTTATATTTAAATTTCCAATATCACACAGGGATTTATTTCATTAACTCCATTAAACTAACTTCGTTATTTTTCTTCCAATCTGAGTTGCCCATAAACTAATGCAAATTACTTTGGACCTCGATTTTTAACTTCTTAACATTAAAACATACTGTTACTGACAAATGTTTTAAACTAATGTGAACGTGACTTTATTCATTGACAAAAAGGTAGTTCGTAGAAGACCGACAATCAAGCAATTGGTAAGTGATCTTCTCATTATTTTACCAGCTTTTATATCACATCAAGATTTATACGTCGTTTACATCTAGAAACATCGTCGTGCTCCTGGTTAAGCTCTTTCATAAAGTCTCATGTAATTTCATTGCAAACATCATTCATTAGTGGATATTGTTTCAGTCAATTTTGATGTATTCTGTCGTAAAAGTATTTTTTAATTGGTTTGTAATAAGAATGATAGTAAAGCATTAAAGTATTTGCTTATTATCGTGGATTATCTTATCTAATTTCTGGGTAGTAAAAACGTTTTAGCTCGCTAACTGGGCTGTTCGTTCATGTTATTCTTTAAATTACCTGTCACGCTTGTGGTATAACTGGATTGATGAATTTTATAACCACGAAAACCTAAAAAATAAAGTAGTTTTTATTCAAAGTGCAGTATTACACGTTTTGAATTAAAATGCACGAAATGAAGTGGAAATGGTTTAAAAAATCCTCGTTTTAAATGGTATTTAGAAACATATTAGGAACACGGGTTTTTCGACTTAGCTATATGCTCTATTCTTTTTTGAACGCGTTTCTAAATAATGTTTTGAGAAGAAGAGTATTTGCTTTTTAATTTCCACTTTTAGTAGAGGATTCCTATGGACTTTTTAACTTACATAATATGCTCTAGAACGTGCTTTAAATGTTATTTAGTATCAAGAGAGGATTCGAATTTTAACGAATTATACTTAGTAGTACTATTCTGTTAAAGAAAATGTTATTGTATAACATAAATAAAGCTTTTTAAAATACTACTTACAGAGTGTTTTTAAACTGGAAAGAGTTTTTAATTTAATATTACACCCCCAAAAGTACAGAATGTTATAACATCAAATAATCACAAAAATAAATGTATTTGGAAAAATATCAGTTACCTGGATTGTAGCACAAACAAGCATCTGCCACTAAACCATCGCTGACCTCAACGACCTCATCACCCCAAGTTGACTCACACCATATGAGACAGCAATCATCTATCCAAATTTTTATTTCTCCAATCCACAATAACCCCAATCCTCCACAAAGCAACTAAGTTCCATTTACACACACTATTCCATCTAAGTGCCCAACAAGCACCAGGCCCCAAATTAGGAAAATGATTTCTACTTACAATACATCACGCTTCGATTTTTCAAAATATATTTAGACATTTTTAAAACTGTTAATTTACCAGTACACCAACTTGTGTACGTTAAATTGATTTCAATCAAGTATCCAAACTCATTAGTTGCTTTACTGGTGTAATAAAGTTGTTCGAAGCTTGAATGAATATTAACAGAGAGCTTGAATGAAATTTTTTAGAGAGCGACTCACCGTTCCACGGTGGTTTATATAGATCAAAATCCCCCCGACTAGGTTCACTTCCAACAACACACCACTACTCCAAAAAAACTTGCTTGGTAAATTTGTACAACGGTTCGCAATTATCAAAAACATACTACACAAATTACACTCAATCGTCGTCGCTTCTAAAAATTGCACTTTTGATTTTCAACACTTCTGTGGAAACTGGCAGCCGTATGCCAACGGTCTCGAAAATCTCACACTTTTGAATACAAAACAAACGTTTTACTCCGAAAATTTCATAAAATTTTTTAACCGCTGTCGAGTTCGTTGAAGTCTCTCGCCAACTGATACCAACACGGGCATCTAAAACACGACTCTCGAATAGACGTATATACAGTCACCTCGCTCTATCTTATCTACAAAAATGTTCTGTGTTCTATTTTGTACCCTTTCTATATTTTTCATGCCAGTTAACAGTTTATTATGTCCTTGTCTAACCCGTATTTTATATCTCTTTTTCCAAGTTTACAAGTATAATAATATTCCAACAATATCTACCCACTCTCAAGTATCATTCATCTCCTTTCTATAGTTGTTTTCCTACCACCTATCTCCGTTTCTCCTATGTTCATTATGTTATAGCCCGTATCTTGCTAGTCGTTTCAAAGTCAATGCACATCCTAACTTTGACTCACCCCAATACATGTTAAAACACGGCCTCTCTAACTAATATCGATTCATTTATACAACCTTCAGCACCATACCTCGATACTTGTTGTTCGTTTGTTTATAATGATCCTGAGCGTTTAACCAGAATCTCTGAAATAAACTATCTTCTTTCCTTTTAAATTAATACCAGGAACATCTTAAACGTTGTTCTGTTGCTAGAAATGAATTGTTTGCATGTACGTTTTTTCTTAGAACCTTTTAGCCGTTTAAAAGTTGTTTATCGACAACACTTTCCTTTACACGGTTAACTAATATTAAAGCTTTATACTATGCTACATTGTGTACACTTTATGCAATTATGGTATTCACCCTCATAAATTATCGATTTGTACTATACACAGAGACTGAATACGTTTGTATTAATAACCTACAAGCTACTTGTTACAAATGCAAGTCTTTACCCTACTCTTTACAAAACTACGTTTTCCACCTAATATTCGTATTTACAGTTATGCTACAACTACCTAAAATTAACTCTAAAGTTTAGTGTAAATCGTAGATATTGTATTGTTGTTTAGAAAAACTTCTTAACTTCTTACTGATTTTTATTGTCACGGTTTACCCTGCCATAAATAATTATCTGACCTATCTAACCTCCATTGTACCCGGAAAATCCACAGTAGTCCAGTTTTCTTTGGTAGAAAATAGGGCAAAGCTTTAGGTATAAGTAGCAGAGCAGCCGTGACGAACTTCACTGAAGAAGATAAGTTTCGTCGACCACGAAAAAAGGTGATCCAGCATATGTCCAGGCAGACTCCGCAGAATTTATATAGACTAAATTTGTGGGCCTCGAATTAATTTAAGGCTGCAATCCAACTTAGATTCAGAGAATTTAATATATTGTTGTGAATTACTCAAAAAAAAAATCGGGATGGCCCTCGAGTCCCAGTGTTGTTGGGCCGTCATAAAATTTTCACAAAAATTAAAATAAAAAACATAAAAAAATCTTTCAATGCCTCTGTAACGCCTCCTTATTTCTGCACACCCCGGTTAGCTCTAAAATCTGCTTTTTCCTGGATATTTACCATCCTAAGTTCACTCTTTCTCATATATACACTCAAATAAAATTACCACTTAGATAATGCAACAAAACATACAACCTTTTTATTTATGCATATTCAAACGTTTCCATTATGAAGAAAATATTTACACATTTGTATATACAGTTTCATAAATTGTTACAATCTCATTCCTTAAACCTTTTGAGATTTTATGCTTTGTATTTATTTCAACAGTTTTATTTTATACGAGTGGATGGGCCCATAGTAAACCCTAAATTGACTTTTATTCAGGTCTATGGTGAGCTCAGTATAAACCCAGTTACTTTAAATGCCTAAAAACGTCGCATTTTTATTTAAAACAAATTTAAAGACCCGTTTACTCTTTACATCGAAAATTTTATGTCATTTAGTAACACTTATAAGTGATAAAAACCATTAGTCCTGTATATATACCTTTTTAAATGAGTTTTAATGATAATAAAATACACCCCCAATGTGTTGAATCACAAAATAACAGCACAAATGTTCAAGCAAAAGCAAGAGAAATTAATTTCGTTACCTGGAGTAAGCTTTTTTTATCATCGCCTCTGAAGATGTTGTCCATTCACTTCGCCGTTATACATAGATCCAACCCATTTTCACTCGCTATCCTAATCTCTGTAGCCGCTTTCAGTGTTTCTACCCCGATACTTGACTAGACGAAGTTAATCACCATCCGTAATTACTAAACTTCACGCATCTTGCTTCAAACACTTCTCCACTCGCTTACCCTAGTACCATCCTTCCATCTGTTTGTTGAGTGTATTAACAGCACCGTCAATTAACCAGCACTCACTTGTGCAATACACATGTTTAAAAAAAACTATCAACGGACTGTACCAATACCGCTTTACACTTTTAAATTAAGGTGTTGTTTTAACAAAGCAAAGTCAGACGAATAAGCGACGTACGATAATAAGCCAAAGTAAGAGAGTAAGTAAGAGATCTTTACTACCTATCCTAGTGTATTTATATTTTCTCATCCACCCCTCTCGGACCCTATTTCAGCCGAAAGCTTATTTTATCTTAATTGATTCTAAAAATTTTACGCGTAACCGACTGGTACAACCAAAAAATTCTTTTTCAACCGTGCTTTTCACCTAAAATCGGTTCAACAACATATAACCGTTGCGAGCTTCTTGAAAACTTTTAGCCTTCAACCAATCAGATTCCTATCCCCCATTTCTACGTCCAACCTCTAGCTATCTTTCTTTGTTTAACCCATATTTGCAGTTCCTTTTAGAATCCCAATCAAGCAACAGAAAATCGATATTGTGGTTGACCTCCAAATCTACCGCGTACTTTAAACGAGTATTTTAACCAACTTATATTATACATGCTCTCTGTCCGATTTACACTACGGATATTCTATTTCATTTTGCCTTCAAACCATCTGTTGTTTCAATAGCTTATGCATTGACCGTTACATACAATTCCACTGAATTCTATTCCAACGTTCATTCAAGTTTCCTTGAACTTGTTATTTTCAACTGTCAGGTTATTCTATGAAGCAACTGTCCGTTTGAAATTATAATTCCAAGTTTTAGCATTTCTTAGGATTTGTATTTTAACGAACGTTTAGTTTAGCTAACTTGAAAATACTCGTTTCCATTATTGATTTATATATCCAAGCTCTGTTTATTATCCGATGCGCTTGATTTAAAATATTAATACTAATTATATGTATTCTTGAGTTTCCACGTACTCAAAAGCTTCTACACGTTATGAGAACTTAACACTCTGATTTAGAAATACAAAAATATGTTATTATCCGTCGGTTTTCAATGTCACAACTGAATAATTTAACGCATAAATAAATTGTTCCTATTTCCTATATACACAAACGTTAAAATTTATTATCCAGACCTATCCATCTTTCTTAACCTATAATTTCCACGTCTATATATATATATATATATATATATATATATATATATATATATATATATATTAAATTCTCTCTTTTCTTTTCTTTCTATATATACAAGACTGAAATTTAATGGCAAGGGACACAATATTAGCCACAAACGCATCCTGTCGACGCGTTTCGCCCTAATTGGGGCTCATCAGGACAGAAATAGCAAAGATGCAATATTTAACATGAACACATTATGGGAAGCACAGCATCACCCAGCCCACAATTTGTTGGCGAAACACGTCGACAGGATGCCCTTGTGGCTAATATTGAGTCACTTGCCATTAAATTTCATTCTTTGATATTATTTTAAAACTCATTAAATTTATTTATTCTTTATATATATATATATATATATATATTATGCTGTGATAAGGGGTTGCTTAAGGGTGCACGTTATAGTAAAGGTCGTTCGGGAAGGAGTAATTAGAATAGGCAGCAGAAAACCACACTTATTTAAGGAAATAATTAAGAAATAGACATAGTTTGTAGATAGTAAGTAGTCAACACCCTGTATATAGTGTAGAGATTGATTTTGGGCGACGCAGGTAAACATAGGAAGACGCATAGTTGGCGTAGGAATGAGAAGTACATGTATTAAAGTAGATAGTAAATATTAAATACCCTGTAGATAAAGTTTAGTTAATTTAGGTAAAACAAATAAGGATAATTTCAGTGGAAGCACGCGTAATAAATGATAAAGTGTAATTAGACACGCATTAAGAAAAAGAGTTCCAGACAATTAAAGTAATACGGATATAGAAATAAAGTTTCAGGTAGTTAATATAAATGCGTACGAAGATATAACCATTTGATAAGAGAAATGATAAAAAAATTGCGTGAATCGCATGTAAACATGGAAATTTAAACTCGGGTTGCATCAGTTGTTTATAGAAAAGCAGGTAATCTATCAAAGTACAGCATGTTGATAATAATAGACAGATGTGGACAGGTGGTGATTATGAGGAAAGGTAGAGCATTGCATCAGAAACTGCTCAATATGTAATTATTTGATTGGTCAGAGACAAGCGACGAGTTCTAGACCAAACCCACGAATGGAGAGGGAGGTCGAGATTATATTAGCAAGCACATTGATAGGAAAGTCAGTTTTGAACTCAATGAAGGCCGAAGTGCATTGCCATTAAATAAAGTAATACGCAACAAGTATAAAAGTGAGAAATAAAATGAGTGCAAATATGAAGATTATAATTACCGTTTAAACGTAAGTATGTTTTTAATGAATTTATTGTAAACTAAGACATAAAAAATAATAGGGTTTCGAGGTCTGAGGGAAATAGACTAGGATTCAGATGTTAAGAAAAAAAAATACAGTAATACAATTTAAATGTCAAGGAAAAGGAAGAATAATACAATCTTGAAGTACAGGGGTGAAACAAACTACTATTTTAAGTCTGGGGCAAGAATGATAAATTTGAAGAATTGAAATATATTGGGTATATAATTTAATAATGGTGGTGATCCATAGAGTAATAATTTGAATAGAATCCAGAATTGGGGAAGATCATTTTTATTGGAAGCATCGATGTGAAAAATATAAAACCAGGTCAGATTTTCAGTTATAAGACATTTGTTTTTCTATATGAATTTTTATTTTATTTTTAATATTGAATTTGCTAAATAAGAAATGCTTGTGAAAAGTCAACAAAAAAAGTTGCATACGTATTGAATGAGTAATAGAAAACAGGTTTAGAATATTCTACATTTGTTGGTAAAGATAATAAATTTTCTTTGGTGACATTGGGTTTTTGAGTAAATGATTGTTAATAAATGAGATTTATAAAATTAACTGATTGAAAAGTGTATTTCGAATAATTTCAAAAGCTGTATATAACATATTGGTTCCATTATACAAAATCTAAATTTACTGAATTTTATAATTGCAAATAAATGCTAGCCGAGGTCATAAGATTTAAATAGTACAAAAGGCGGAGCCACCAGTTGAGCAGGAAAGTGATAAGTCGCAAGGCGGTAACGTATCGAATTTTGCCATTGGTAGATAGAGTTGTTTACAGATAAAGTCCAGTTGATAGCAATATTCAGAAAACAGCTGGAGGAGGAAATAATTACACTTAATCGTGAATATTAAAATGGTGGTGCAATAATTTAGAGTATAGCAAATAAATAATGCAACACCAAGTCGGGGCATGATAATTATTCCAATAACATAGCAATAAAGAAGGCAGCCCAACGAAGGGGCTTGAGTATCCAATATTATAGCAATAAAGATAACAGCCCAACGTAGGGGCATGATGAGAATTTAATATCATAGCAATATATATATATATATATATATATATATATATATCTTGCTGTGAAATGTACAAAAAGCTATTAAATTACCTGGTCCGTTGACTTTCTTCTGTTACTCGCCTCTTTACTCTTTTCCGCCTCGGCTGCTCACCTAGTTAAAACTTTCATCCTCATTCATAAAAAAAAACAAACACATTCCTACCACAAAGATCAACGTTAACTCTATTTACATCAATATTCACAATACATTAAAATTTCAAAATTAAAATTCAGCATAAATTTCAGTATCAGAAAATTTCAAGATTAAATTTGTTATCATTTTAATGTGCATCCAGAATTAAAGTCCTTGTAGGATGCCTACTAATTAATATAACAATATATACAGACCTGAGTCTGAGTACAAAGGGAGCATCTACCACACCTTTACGTTAATTAACCAGGTTCGTCTAATTGAGCTCAAAGACATACCCAAATTTTCATCATAATCCAGAACATAAATACTAAATACCCTTTCTACTTAAACAAGAAAATTTCACCTTACAATTAAAATTTTGTGGTTTGTACAAGTTCACTACTGTCCATTTTAAATAAACAAATTATAAAGTTATTCAACACACACCAAAACATCAAAGTTCGAACAAAATAGTATAATTTACCTGAAGGTTACTGCACTCGTAGCTTCAATGTACATCGTCCCTTTGTTAATCACACCATTCCAACTGGGTTATATTTACGGCTTCTGATTCTCAACGCTTTTAAAATTTTCTCCACCACCATTCATCTAAAGCTGTTTCAGGGCTTTTCCGGAACTCATCTGTGTATATCTGTATCTTGTTTTGTGGATCTAGTCACGTTTACGAATCATTTAATTATTAACACCCCCGAAAAATAGCAAAGAAATTCATACTTCTTTCAGAAATATACGCCAAAACTGCCTACTTTTGTGTATTCATTTGTCGTTGCAGATTTGACTAATTGGTACAGTGATACTAAACTTTATTACCTTGTATCTTCTTTTCTAAGTGCACTAAATTACATTCATTGTAGCACGTAAAGAACAAACTGTTTTAAATCACCAAAATACACGAGCAAACTGTTTAAATTATCCTATCAAAATCGAAAAACTAAAAAACACTGTTTAACGCATTGAATCAATTCGAAAATCTAAGAGAGCGAAACTCATATTAACCCGGGTATATATAGAGGTTAGCCCGTCTGTCGTTCTTGTCCCCAAAACGGCCAGTTTCTAGAATTTCGTGAACTATGTTCCCATCTCGCCCGCCTGTGCGTCGGTTCTTATTAAATTTTGCACTCACACCAGTTAAATCTCAGAAATTTCGACACGACTCGCAACGTCTGGAAATAACTAATTAATTTTTATACAGAAATGTTATTTTTCCTTCTCAAGTTTGCCTTTTATTTTCAACCAATCGCAACCCAGTGACGTTGCTCCACTCACGCCTTTTACTATATATGTCTCTGTCTTGCGCATATTATCTGTCTCTATCTACCCTGTTCCGAGTGGTACAAATTGATATTCTTTATTATCGATTATTTCAGTCCATGTGGACTGTGAAATAACCGACCTTATTAGCATTTCGCGTAACTATTAAGCTACGGTTTCTCCAGCATTCTCAGTAACCATTTGTTATCTGCAAATTTTACGCGGAACGTGTCTTTTAAAAATACGCAGGTGTTCAAACATAATACTTCTACGATTTGAATATTATTGGGTTTTTACAAGCTTTTATAGATATTATATGTTACTAATGGTTCAATTAACTCCAATTAAAATAATACCCTTTAATTTTTAGTGACTCCTAATCAAATATTAATTATTATCTGTACATTTTGTTTAATACCGGTTACTTAAAATTGAGTTAATTAATATAAATTTTGCACGTAATTTCCATTTGTTTCTTTACTCGCAATAATTAAATTACACGTAGAGCATTTTAATACTGCTTCCTTTTTTTATAGCAAGCGTCTTGTAAATGATTTAAATCTCTTATTTTTAATGAAACGAATGAATTTTTATTCTCCACGGTTTTTTAATAACGCGTACCTTTTCCCAAAGCTTCTACACGGTGATTAAAATTATTTGATGTGATTATTTAATTTTCTACCCTGGTCTAAATATGAGTAATATATATATATATATATATATATATATATATATTGAATTGTATCATGTCCTGCATGTTTATTTTTATGAAAACTGATTACGGTTACTGAGGACCGAAGTATAAAAATTAAAAATTAAAAACTTGAATTGTATGCGACGTTTCGTGAAATTTATTCACATTATCACAGCATAACACTTAAATAATTGAAAATACTTTTATTTTCAATTATTTAAATTTTATTTAATATATAAATATATATATATATATATATATATATTAAATTTTCTGAATCTAAGTTGGATTGCAGCCTAAAATTAATTTGAGCCCCACAAATTTAATCTATATAAATTCTGCGAAGTCTGCGCGGACATATGCTGGATCACCTAGATTCCTGGTCGCCAAAACTTATCTTTTTCAGTGAAGTTCGCCACGGCTGCTCTGCTACTTATACCTAAAATTTTACCCCATTTTCTACCAAAGAAAACTAGACTATCAAACATTCACCACAATTTATTCCAACAGAAACTTGTATACAACAAAGAAAAAATCTTAATCTAATAATTTTTTCAGACATAGATTAAATTATATTTATCTTCATTTCACAATAATCTAATATTTGCACTACAACTTTATTCATCAATAAACTCAGTAAAGTAACTGGGCTTAATCGTACCCTTACTTGAACCCCAGGCTGATTTTTGCACGGAAATCATCAATAGACCGTTTTACTTTGTACATAAACAGATACTGAAAAATTATTTAATAACTATAAATCTTCACATAAAAATATGGTCAATAAGTGCTCTAAAACAGTTCAAAAGTAAATCCTTTTGTCCTTAATATTTTTAAAATTATGCCAATACCGCACCGAAATGTCATAACGCACCAAATGCATACAACAGAATAAAATTTCACAAAAATTTTTACCTGGTAAACACCACCTCACAAGGATCTGCAACTAAACCATCGACAACGTTTCCATCGATTATGATTGCACTTTTAGGGACCAACCTCCAAGTTGATTCATATGCTGCTTGACGGCAAGCTGCTATCCAATTCTCTCGTCCGCCAAATTACGGTACTTCCAAACCGTAGATTTCATCTACGGATCCAACTAGCCTCAGTACAACATCACATCGATCCATTTAGTACCCACTACTCCATAAAGTGCTTATCTTGCATCAACAACCGAAAATGGCAAGCAATCTTTACTTACAGCTCTGACACTAGCTTTGTGTACTCAAATGCACTGCATAAAATCGTTGAACAACTTATACAACAACACCCCAACTTGTGCATGCTTTAATTAACTTGAATTAATTTATTAAAATCACTAGTTACATAATTGGCTTAATAATATTACTCGAAGCTTGGATGAGAAGTAAAAGAGAGGCAATCACAGCCTCTCAGTGTTTATATAGACATCCTGCCCCTCTGTGTAGTTGTAATTCATAAAACATACGACTACAAACAAATTAATTTTCAAACCGTCAACACGCTTCTACAAACCACACACTCACAAACAACTTTCAACCGTCGGTAATTCTGAAAACTCTCCCGATAACGTTAAATATTTCGACTTAAAACTCGCAGTTGTGCACCAACCGTCTTCAAATCCAAGAAAATTTCAAAACAAACAAACGATTTACTACGAAAATATGCAACGGATGTTAAATTTGCCGAAACCCTCGCTCAAACTGACACAAGTTCTACACTCTAAAGCATGCCTTCAAAATACACATATTCAGGTTGTTTTTGTCTAACTCACATACAAAAATTTCCTATTTTTTTTCTTTGTTCGTTTTCTGTATTTTCTATTACTACTAGCCGTTCGCCGTATCTTCTTCTAACCTGTATTTAATATCTCCTTTCTCTTTTTACTCCTTGCTTACAAACACGATTACCCTAACTGGTACTTTCATTCTTTAAACTATTGTCTATCCCCCTTCTATATATGGGACCCAATAATTGATCTTCGTTCTTTTTATGCAATCTTGTCTATAACCTTGATATCCATTCCCTACTCCACACATTTCAAATGATGCTATTTTTTATCCCACTCGAATGCATGCTACTAATAATTTTTCTTTATCTTAAATCGATTCCTGCCTGTTCGATACGTCACTATCTTCGCAGAAAATAAATGTTATTTAAGCACGTCTTCTGTCTGCCTACCGAGAAATTTTAGCAACGATTATTTTGTTTACAACGCTACTCAGAAAACTTTCAACACCACCAAATTATCAAGAAAATCTTGTAATAACTACTACTAAGAACCTGTTTTCAACAATATTCGTTAAAACTATTTCACTTCTGCTATAACGTTGAAATTTATACAAATGTTAAAGCTTCCTACTAAAATATAATAAAGATGCTTGCAAAAAATATTTACACTTAGAATATCTGTTAATCGTTCACCCTCCTTGATAACGGTCTTAAATTATTGATTTCTACACTACAGAAAATTGATAGCATTTCGGATTCTTATGTCTACACTCTGATCTAAATAAGATGCATGTGTTTACACAGCACATTACGGATCTATATTTCTTACACCTACTATTTGTAATTGGTATTTACACTTATTCTAAAATGAAGCAAAACTAACTCAGAAATCTATTTTAATATTTGATAACAGGAATTCTAATCTGAAGCCAGGGAGAATAATACAATATTCTGAGAATAGATGATATTCTAAGTTTGGGGAAATTGATAAGAAGTAATAAGTCTGAATGAGATGACAATAAATTGGGGTGCATAAGTATAAGTTAATAATGGTAGTCCAGAGGGTGATGGCAAAAATTTAAATGCAATGGTTCAGGCGTGTGGATAATCAATATTTCGAATGGGCATGTAATAATCCTGAATTGGGGAAAAATAATTTTTATTCAAATGGATGGCTTAATGCATGGGAAATATTAGCTGATGCGTCAATTGCAAGAAGGAAATAGCGAAGAAATAGACCAGGTTAGATTTTTAGTTGTAAGACATTATTTTTCTATATTTTTTATTTTATTTAAATATCGAATTTGCTTAATATAAATTAATGTGACGAAGTCCACCAAAACAAAGGATATGAATACGTATAAAGTGCGTGATATGATAAAGAGTTTTTGAACGTTCTACCCTTCTTTTATAAAGATAATAGGGTTTTTTTGGTGACTTTGGGTTTGATTAAAAAGGTATATGATTTTGATAAATGAGATTTACAACATTAATTGATTGAAAAGTGTATTTTAAATAATTTACAAAAACTGTACATAATATTTGTTTCATTATATAGAATCGAATTAACTGAATTTATAATTCCAAATAAATGCTAGTCGAGGTCATAAGATAAAGGTAATGGGAGTGATGTGATAATTTAAACAATCAAGGAGGAGCTATAAGTTGAATACGAAGTTGATTACAAGTAAGGCGGTAACATATCTAATTTTGTTATTGGTCGACAAGGTAGGATCAAGATAAAATCCAGTTAAGTCCTGGAGGAAGTTTATAGCAATAGAAATAAGACAGCCCAACGTCGGAGATTGAGAATTCCAATTCTTGTTTATACATAGCAATATAAATATGGTCGCCCAAACGATGGGGCGCATATAATTTAGTGAGCATAGCAATATATATACATATATATATATATATATATATATATATATATATATATATATATGTAGATCTTAAATTATCGGTTGTGGGTTTCAGGTCAGCTGGTAAGTTAGCCTACCAATTAGAGATGATTTAACAAACAAAATAATCTTGGACTGTTATCAAAAACCTATAAATTCTAATAGATATATAAACTATCATTCATACCACTCATACAAAATTAAAATTAACTTTATTTTTGACAAAATACCAAATCAAAAAGATGTTTCATATATCAATAAAATAAAAACATAAACAAACCTGCAAAGAGTTTGAAATTATCCATTAAATCTTATTCAACAACTTTTATATAATAGCGGCAACAATAATAGTAACCATAAGCCATATAACATCAATGCAAACAACAACAACCAAATCACTAATACTACCAATGATGAAAACATAAATTCACAAAACCAAATCATTTACATATCACTTCCTTTCATTAAAAATTTAATAACAAAATTAACCGCAGCATCTAGAAATGTAAAATTCAAAATTGCCAACCGAAATATATTCACCTTAAACAAACTACATTCCAAACTAAAAGACAAAACACCTAAACTAAAACAAAGAAACTTAATTTAACAAATTAACTGTACTAATTGCAACCAAATTTATATTGGTCAAACCTCACAAAACCTAAAACAGTGGATAATTCAACACAAAAGCGATGTTAAACGAAAACCTAGTGCACGTGCTTTAACTAAACAAACTTTAGAAAATAATCATGTAATAGACTTTCGGAGACCAAAGATTATTCAAATTAAAAATCAGAATTCAAATGACTATTGTTAGAAATGTTGTATTTATCAAGATTCTTATGCAATAAACAAAAAGGCAGGCATGCTATTGCAAATTGACCTTGGTACTATTAAAACTGGTGTAATATTAATATATTTAGTTTTAATACAGAAAAGTGTGAAAAAATATTTATAAAGTCAAGAAATGTAAGAAGAGTCTTCAATAATTCTATATCACAGACATTGATTGATAAGGCAGAAACCAAAAGGGAATTGGGAGTCAAATATACTACAAACTTAAATTTCACAAAGTCATATTAAAGCTGTAACAGCTAATGCGTATAAAAGGTTAAGCTTTATCATACGAAATTTACAGCCCTTTACAAACACTGAATGAATAAAAATGCTGTACAATTTACTAATGCGTTCGAAATCAGAATTTGCTATTAAAGTGTGGAATCCCGGAACCATACATTCTTAATTAATTGAAGCAGTACTAAATAAATTCATCAAATTTTTATAATATAAAAAATTTACGACAAGCATTAGATACAATTTATATAGGAATGCTAGAGAGTTGCTAAACATCAACAAAATTTCAGATTGGTGAAAGAAAGGTAATGAAACTGGCTTTTGTATAAGTTATTTAATCATTATATTGATTGTCCATATATATTAAGTAAATTACATTTCTGTGGTCTTACGCATTCTGGTGCTTTTAAGAATCAATTTTACATACCTATTGTTAAATGAAAACCTAAGCATAACTATCCAATCATAAAAAAGTTCTTTTTAATAAAAAACTAAATAGAATTATTCTCCAGTAATTTATACAAATTCAGAAAGATGAAAGAATTGAGTTTGAATCAAGGCTGGATATTTACCCCATACACACGTGGATATGCACGCACTCACACACGCACACCCACACTCAAGGTAAGCACACGTACAACTTGTCCAATCACATACACGTATCACACATACACACTTACACACACGTACTTACAAGTAAGTGTGTGCACGAGCATTTCAACACCAACGATACACATACATACTCGTAATAAACCCAATGTGATATATACCTCATTAAAATCATCAGTATACGTTCAAATTTATTCAGAAATAATTTTATTTTAATTTTATTTTGTTTAGGTGAAATATGTAATTAAGGCTTGCCTTGCATATTTCAACTTCAATAAATAAACGAATAAATAAATAACCAATGTTTTTAGGTAGATTCGCAAAGTATGATTATGGACCTGAAGAAAACTTAAAGCAATATGGTTCACTCCTACCACCACTTTACAATATCAGCAAGATAACAACTCCAGTTGCCATATTCTATGGAGGAAATGATGTGCTTATAAGCGAGGCCGTGAGTTGTTCTTAATTTTTTTTATTAGGTCTCTACTATTAGGAGTGATTTAATTTAGCTTCCTATGTCGACAGCATTGTAAATCAATCAGTTGTCAATAAGCGCATGTTCCCAAGGTGTCAAATGTTGATATACAACAATACGTTTACGCTACGAATCGCTTAATTATCGTTCAACGAGTTAAATTATTCAACTATTATGCAGAAATAAGCAAGTCTGTACGTAATGTATTTTGAGAATTACGTAAAGCTAATTGTCCTAATGAGCTAACAATTGGCATATAGCAAAAAATTGGAAGCGATAGGAGCCATTGGAAACAATATAGGGGTTGATCGTCATTGTAGTGTTCGTACGGCAAAATATTACTGTTGGAAGTTGAAATATGTACAAATGCAGGAAATTGCTAATTTGTAGACGCTGGAAGGTTTTGAGTACTTCTTATAGCTCTTTTTTGCGCATTTTGTGTAAAAAATTGCGCCACTGTCGTATAAAGTTTAACTAATTCAGGAACTGAAGCTCCAGAATTCATGTACGTCTCGTCTAACTTGGCTATTACCCCAAGGGAGAGTTGAAAGTGGATGGAGCTGAATTTGTTTACATGGATAAAAGAAAATGTAAATTTAAATTAAACGCCATTGTTTCTAACAAATATTAATTACTTTTGAAGGGCAATACAGAAAACCCTTTAACGTTTATTAATTTTTATACTTTATCAAAACACTTGGATAAATATATTGTAACTATATATAAGATATGCCTTGTCTCAATTATTTAAAAGACTTCGATAATTGTACTCTTTAAGAAATTACCCATTTAAAAAACAAATCTTAGTACTAAACTCGATAGATAAAAAAGAATAACCCTAAAACAAATCCACTACAAAAAAATACTGACGAACAACTACTAAAGTAAGTGGAAATACAGGTATATAGGTTTAGTTATAAAAATATTTTCAAATAAATATTCGTTGTATAACTAGAAATACGGAAAACTATAATAGATATGACTTCAAAACTTAAGGGACTAAAAGGACTAATAGACTAATAAATGAGAGAGAGAGCGAGAGAGAGAGGGGGGGAGAAAGAGAGAGACAGCGAGAGAGAAAGAGAGTAAATCCGTGGACCATATGTTCAAAGGAAATCAAATCAAAGATAAACAAAATTGCTAAAACTCACAATCGGTTAGTCAAATTAGGATGTCTACACTCACATATTGCAGTGGGGGTAGAAAATAAAAATACATAAAAATTTCACAGCCTCAAATATAAGTTTCTTCCAAAAGAGTTTATGTATGTATTTTGAAGTCCAAAA
This sequence comes from Platerodrilus igneus, assembly GCA_036346225.1. NCBI lineage: Eukaryota > Metazoa > Arthropoda > Insecta > Coleoptera > Lycidae > Platerodrilus > Platerodrilus igneus. Next base: position 1,406,929 of record JARFIW010001680.1, read on the forward strand.
AAATTTTTATTTACTATTTTCAATTTTATTATAGGCCATATAGTCCGCCTTTAGATACTCCTGAAGTCAACTTAAGTCACACCCATTTTATGTTTGAGCGTCGACTTCGCTGGTCCCTTTTCTATTACTGGGTCAAAGCTCTGCCTTTTGCCCTTAGTGTAGAAAAAGAAATTCTTCTTTTTTTCTTTTGTTTTTTGTAGATCCTTTTTTCTTTTTCAATTTTTCATTTGGTCATTCCGCCCCACCGCCTTATAATTATTTTTTTTTAAATGCCTTGCATTTTAGTGGGCGGTATGTTCCGTATGTATGTGAATAATTTATAGTTAATTTTATTTCTGTCGAGTTTGTTGAACATATTAAATTCGCCGCAGTATATTTAAATTTATTAGAATGGAATTTCCTTGGTTTTACTTGAAGCACGCGCCAACCTATGCCGTGAGTGGTAAACGACTACTACGCATGTGCAAATAGTGTAGTAGTAATTGGAAAATAACACGTTCCACATAGAAGAGAATCGTTTCGTCTTTTGAACACACCGCATCGTTTTCGTACTCGTTCTACGTAGAACCAATTACGTATGAACCGCTTTGTTCAGAACCGCTATTGTAATAAATGTGCTTTGCTTTACCCGCCAAAGGAAGAGTCGTATCGGTTTTATCGTTTTTTCATTGGCACGGATGCATAATTAACAAGGTGAGTGTTTTTTAGTAAACGCTTTGATTAACTGATTAAGGATATTTAATTATTTGTTTAACTATTATTTAAATTTTATACAGTCCACTTTTTCTCTCCTAATTAGCTATCAAAATTTACACCGCCATTATTTTACATTTGGTCCTTCAAGCCGAATTTGAGTAAACAACAAACTCATGTAATTAAACCATACCGCTCACAAAGCATTAACAGTTAATTAGCATAATTTGTATTGTTGAGTTGTTTACGAGTATTTCTTATCTGCCGTGCGATAGGATTACGTATGTGTTATCGCCGCTAGGCTAATTAAATTGTCAAGATTTCGTTCTTATCTTCTCCGCGTTTCTATTTAATTTGTATTTACCTATGGCAGAAAAGTTAAAACGTAATTGTTTGCTACGCAATATCGCCATCAATTCGCTAGAAGAAATGTTTGAAATTGCTCAGAAATGGACAGTAGAAACCGCTTTTTTAGATTTATTTCGCGCTAGGTATGAATCTTTGAAAACCCTTAAAGAAAATTTCTTTACACATCATAATTGGATAGTGGGTGCAATTTCTTCCGCCGGTGACGCTGATGAAAAATTTGAATTGGACGTTTAGACAACTATTTTTAAATAAATGCACTATATTTCAAGCTGTTTACCAGCCAATTCTCGCCTCAGGCTGAGGTGTCCCCGCTACTAGATTAACTTAAGGTCAAAAGTATCATTACCCCCACTGACGCTGCTTACGTTTGATGGAGAAATTTGTCTGTTTCAAAGTTTTATTGATTGTTTTGATAGTTTAGTTCACCTTAATAACGATTTGTCGGACGTAGATAAATTTTCGTATCTTCAATCAGCACTAAAGGATTCCGCACGCCATAACCATTAAAAACTTTTACCTTACAGAAGCCAATTACGCTCTTGCATACACAAAACTTCGTGAAAAATATCGTAATATTCGTCACATTACCTCTGCTCTATGGAACAATATTGATAAACTTGATAATTAAACTCAGATACCCCGTCGGTTTGCAAAAATTAGTTGATGCCTGTGTCGATAATTTACAAGCGCTTAAAAAATTTGATTTACCCATAGAGCAATGGGATTTCATTCTTGTACAAATGATTTTAAATCGCTTGGATGTACACACTGCTCGTAGTTATAAAATGCATCAAGATCCGACCGGTATCCCATCTTATAAAAAATTAATTGCTTATCTGGAAAATACGTGTAAATCCTTATCGGATTTGTCGGTAACTTATAAAACTGATTTAAACAAAATTATTCATTCCAACAACCCGTCTAAACCCCGATCCGCCGTTTCCATGTTAGTACAGACAAAATCTAGTGTTAATAAATGTCCGCTTTGTAAACAAGGTCACAATCTTTATCGCTGTAATGATTTTGTTAAACTTTAGTTGCAAGATCGCTACAACTTTGCAAAAAATCAACACCTGTGTATTAATTACCTTAGTAATTCTCACATTTTAAATAACAGTAAGTCTACTTTTTCATGCCGCCAATACAATCAACGTCATCATTCGTTATTGCACTTCGAGCACTTTCGCTGCTAGTAACCAGGCTCGCTTGAGCCCGGACACCGCCGCCTCTAAGGTATCACCTCGCACTATTCCCGCTATTCAAAACCGCTGCAAGCTTTCCGCACCTCGTGCCTCAGAGGAATTATCGACTTCGTTTAGCTGTAGTGGTCCGTCAATTTGTCCTTTTATTTAATTCTTAGCTAAACCTTCAGTTGTTTTACTTTCCATCTTTCAAGTGGAAATTGCTGATTGTTCTGGTTCTTTCCATCAATTTTGCGGTTTACTCGATTCGGGCAGTATGACTTCTTTTATTTCGCAAAGTACTGTGAAACGTTTAAGTTTTCGTACTACTCCACATTCTCATACCCTTAGTGGTTTAGGTTCCATGCGCTCTGCTGCCAGCATGGCACTGTAGCCGTTTCGCTCAAACCAATAGGTGTTTCTCCACCGATTGTTAATCTTCAAGCTGTAGTACTTCCCAAAATTTGTGAAAATTTACCTACTTCTAATATTTCTTTACAACATTTCAATCATCTGGCTAACCTTAAGCTAGCTGATCCGCTCTTTGCTCATTCTGGACCCATTGATTTCTTACTTGGCGCGGATACTTTCCCCCAAGCGTTATTAGACGGTCACATCCGGGGTGATAGCGATCAACCTGTTGCTATTAATACCGTCTTCGGATATGTTTTAATGCGAAACATACCTTCCTCGCCCGCTTCTGAAATAACTAGCTTGTCTTGCATGACAGATTCTACTTCTCCATTGGAAAAAATTGTCGCTAAGTTCTGGGAAGTCGAAGCTGTCCCCGCTGCTCAACCTTTCACGTCTGTAGAAACTCTTGTTGAAAAACATTTTGTCGATACGTTTCGCCGCAATGAACAAGGTCGCTATGTCGTCTCATTGCCGTTTAGAGATCAGGAACCATTTCTTCCAGGTAGTCGTGATCTTGTTTTACAACGATTTGTTGCTTTAGAAAATCATCTAAGCAACCTCGTGTTTAAGAACAATACGTTTCGTTTATGCGTGAATATCTTGATTCTCAACATATGCAATCTGTTGTCATTGGGTCTCATTCGGACTTTTCTTATTACTTCCCGCATCATTGCGTTGTGAAACCCGAAAGCGTAAGTACGAAATTACGAGTTGTCTTCAACGCTTCCGCTATAACTCTGTCTCAATCGTCCTTAAACGATCACTTGTTTGTTGGGCCGAAGTTGCAACCCGATATTACCGCAATTTTGTTACAATTTCGTTTACATCCTTATGTTGTCACTGCCGATATTCGTCAGACATACAGACAAATTCTTGTAAATCCCGCTCAGTGTGACTATCAACGAATTGTTTGGCGCTTCTCCCCTGAGGAGCCCATTCAGGATTTTAAATTAAATACCGTTACGTATGGAATCAACTGTGCTCCCTTTCTTGCCATACGCACGTTTTAGCAGTTGGTCGTAGACGAAGGCAATTCTTATCCGTTAGCGACTTCGCACTTCGCCATCATACTTATATTGGTGACATCGCTACTGGTAGAGATTCTATTGAATCAAACCTTGCTGTACGTAATCAACTAATCGCTCTTTTAAAACTTGGTGGTTTCGAACTTCATAAATGGTCAAGTAACCATCTCGAATTGTTAAAAGATCTTTCCGCTACGCAGCAATTCGCGCAACCCCACTCCTTTGAGGGCCTGATACTCAACCCTTAAAAGTTTTAGGTCTTCAATGGAATCCCACGTCAGATGATTTTTGTTTTCTAGTTCAACCACTAACTACCTGCTGTACCAAACGCAACCTACTTTCTAACTTAGCTCGTATTTTCGACAACAATGCCTTGCATTTTAGTGGGCGGTATGTTCCGTATGTATGTGAATAATTTATAGTTAATTTTATTTCTGTCGAGTTTGTTGAACATATTAAATTCGCCGCAGTATATTTAAATTTATTAGAATGGAATTTCCTTGGTTTTACTTGAAGCACGCGCCAACCTATGCCGTGAGTGGTAAACGACTACTCCGCATGTGCAAATAGTGTAGTAGTAATTGGAAAATAACACGTTTCACATAGAAGAGAATCGTTTCGTCTTTTGAACACACCGCATCGTTTTCGTACTCGTTCTACGTAGAACCAATTACGTATGAACCGCTTTGTTCAGAACCGCTATTGTAATAAATGTGCTTTGCTTTACCCGCCCAAGGAAGTGTCGTATTTGTTTCATCGTTTTTTCATTGGCACGGATGCATAATTAACAAGGTGATTGCTTTTTAGTAAACGCTTTGATTAACTGATTAAGGACATTTAATTATTTATTGTTTGTTTAACTATCATTTAAATTTTATACAGTCCACTTTTTCTCTCCTAATTAGCTATCAAAATTTACACCGCCATTATTTTACATTTGGTCCTTCGAGCCGAATTTGAGTAAACAACAAACTCATGTAATTAAATCATACCGCTCATCAAAGCATTGACAGCTAATTAGCATAATTTGTATCGTTGAGTTGTTTACGAGTATTTCTTATCTGCCGTTCTATAGGTTTACGTATGTGTTATCGCAGCTAGGCTGTTTAAATTGTCAAGATTTCGTTCTTATCTCCTCAGCGTTTGTATTCAATTTGTATCTACCTATGGCAGAAGAGTTAAAACGTAATTGTGTGCTACGCAATATCGCCATCAATTCGCTAGAAGAAATGTTTAAATTTGCTCAAAAATGGACAGTTGGAACCGCTTTTTTAGATTTATTTCGCGCTAAGTATGAATCTTTGGAAACCGTTAAAGAAAATTTTTTTACACATCATAATTGGATAGTGGGTGCAATTTCTTCCGCCGGTGACGCTGATGAAAAATTTGAATTGGAAGACGCTATCCCTAGACGTTTAGACAACAACTATTTTTAAATAAAAGCGCTATATTTCAAGCTGTTTACCAGCCAATTCTCGCCTTAGGCTGAGGTGTCCCCGCTACTAGATTAACTTAAGGTCAAAAGTATCATTACCCCCACTGACGCTGCTTACGTTTGATGGGGAAATTTGTCTGTTTCAAAGTTTTATTAATCGTTTTGATAGTTTAGTTCACCTTAATAACGATTTCTCGGACGTAGATAAATTTTCGTATCTTCAATCAGCACTAAAGGATTCCGCACGCCATAACCATTAAAAACTTTTACCTTACAGAAGCCAATTACGCTCTTGCATACACAAAACTTCTTGAAAAATATCGTAATATTCGTCACACTACCTCTGCTCTATGGAACAATATTGATAAATTTCCTAAATTAAACTCCGATAACCCCGTCGGTTTGCAAATATTAGTTGATACCTGTGTCGATAATTTACAAGCGCTTAAAAAATTTGATTTACCCATAGAGCAATGGGATTTCATTCTTGTACAAATGATTTTAAATCGCTTGGATGTACACAGTGCTCGTAGTTTTGATATGCATCAAGATCTGACCGCTATTTCATCTCATAAAAAGTTAATTGCTTATCTGGAAAATATGTGTAAATCCTTCTCGGATTTGTCGGTAAATCATAAAACTGATTTAAACAAAATTATTTATTCCAGCAACCCGTCTAAATACTGATCCGCCGTTTCCATGTTAGTACAGACAAAATCTAGTGTTAATAAATGTCCGTTTTGTAAACAAGGTCACAATCTTTATCGCTGTAATGATTTAGTTAAACTTTAGTCGCAAGATCGCTACAACTTTGCAAAAAAACAACACCTGTGTATTAATTGCCTTAGTAATTCTCACATTTTAAATAACAGTAAGTCTATTTTTTCATGCCGCCAATACAATCAACGTCACCATTCGTTATTGCACTTCGAGCACTTTCGCTGCTAGTAACCAGGCTCGCTTGAGCCCGGACACCGCCGCCTCTAAGGTATCACCTCGCACTATTCCCGCTATTCAAAACCGCTGCAAGCTTTCCGCACCTCGTGCCTCAGAGGAATTATCGACTTCGTTTAGCTGTAGTGGTCCGTCAATTTGTCGTTTCATTTAATTCTTAGCTAAACCTTCAGTTGTTTTACTTTCCATCTTTCAAGTGGAAATTGCTGATTGTTCTGGTTCTTTCCATCAATTTTGCGGTTTACTCGATTCGGGCAGTATGACTTCTTTTATTTCGCAAAGTACTGTGAAACGTTTAAGTTTTCGTACTACTCCACATTCTCATACCCTTAGTGGTTTAGGTTCCATGCGCTCTGCTGCCAGCATGGCACTGTAGCCGTTTCGCTCAAACCAATAGGTGTTTCTCCACCGATTGTTAATCTTCAAGCTGTAGTACTTCCCAAAATTTGTGAAAATTTACCTACTTCTAATATTTCTTTACAACATTTCAATCATCTGGCTAACCTTAAGCTAGCTGATCCGCTCTTTGCTCAATCTGGACTCATTGATTTCTTACTTGGCGCGGATACTTTCCCCCAAGCGTTATTAGACGGTCACATCCGGGGTGATAGCGATCAACTTGTTGCTATTAATACCGTCTTCGGATATGTTTTAATGCGAAACATACCTTCCTCGCCCGCTTCTGAAATAACTAGCTTGTCTTGCATGACAGATTCTACTTCTCCATTGGAAAAAATTGCCGCTAAGTTCTGGGAAGTCGAATCTGTCCCCGCTGCTCAACCTTTCACGTCTGTAGAAACTCTTGTTGAAAAACATTTTGTCGATACGTTTCGCCGCAATGAACAAGGTCGCTATGTCGTCTCATTGCCGTTTAGAGATCAGGAACCATTTCTTCCAGGTAGTCGTGATCTTGTTTTACAACGATTTGTTGCTTTAGAAAATCATCTAAGCAACCTCGTGTTTAAGAACAATACGTTTCGTTTATGCGTAAATATCTTGATTCTCAACATATGCAATCTGTTGTCATTGGGTCTCATTCGGACTTTTCTTATTACATCCCGCATCATTGCGTTGTGAAACCCGAAAGCGTAAGTACGAAATTACGAGTTGTCTTCAACGCTTCCGCTATAACTCTGTCTCAATCGTCCTTAAACGATCACTTGTTTGTTGGGCCGAAGTTGGAACCCGATATTACCGCAATTTTGTTACAATTTCGTTTACATCCTTATGTTGTCACTGCCGATATTCGTCAGACATACAGACAAATTCTTGTAAATCCCGCTCAGTGTGACTATCAACGAATTGTTTGGCGCTTCTCCCCTGAGGAGCCCATTCAGGATTTTAAATTAAATACCGTTACGTATGGAATCAACTGTGCTCCCTTTCTTGCCATACGCACGCTTTAGCAGTTGGTCGTAGACGAAGGCAATTCTTATCCGTTAGCGACTTCGCACTTCGCCATCATACTTATATTGGTGACATCGCTACTGGTAGAGATTCTATTGAATCAAACCTTGCTCTACGTAATCAACTAATCGCTCTTTTAAAACTTGGTGGTTTCGAACTTCATAAATGGTCAAGTAACCATCTCGAATTGTTAAAAGATCTTTCCGCCACGCAGCAATTCGCGCAACCCCACTCCTTTGAGGTCCTGATACTCAACCCTTAAAAGTTTTAGATCTTCAATGGAATCCCATGTCACATGATTTTTGTTTTCTAGTTCACCACTAACTACATGCTGTACCAAGCGCAACCTACGTTCTAACTTAGCTCGTATTTTCGACACCATGGGGCTTTTATCCCTCTTTACTTTTCTGGTAAAACACTTAATTCAACGTTTATGGTCGTTAAAATTAGAATGGGATGCTCTCCCTTCCCCCGACCTCCACCGTTTGTGGGAGAGATACTTACATGAATTACCGCTTCTTTCGAATTTCGCTTTACCCCGCTTGTTTATCCCGCCACAGTTTACTACGTGCGAAGTTCGCTGCTTTGCTGACGCTTCCGAACGTGGCTACTCTGCTGTTGCTTATTTTCGGTTTGTTACCCCTTCCGCCGTTGAGGTTCGCTTAGTGTGCGCTAAGTCTAAGAGCGCACCTCTTTACCCCGTCTCAAGCTGTTGGCTGCTACTCTGGCATTAACATTATTAATCTTTGTCCTCAAAACTTTTGATTCGAACCTTACTTTTCATAAAATTTACTGTTGATCTGACTTCATGGTAATACTTTCGTGGAATCGGTCCCCGCCGTAGCGTTGCAAGACTTTCGTCGCCAATCGTGTTGCTTACATTTAGGAATACACGTCTCGCGCCTCTTGACTTCACATCCCGTCCACCGAGAATCCTGCCGATGTCAAGTCACGTGGTTTACTCTCTATCGACTTGTGCCTATGTTCTCTATGGTGGGCGGCTTCACCAATCGTGTATGGATCTTTCGAAAACTATAGTCCATATAGTCCGCCTTCAGATACTCCTGAAGTCAACTCAAGTCACACCCTTTTTATGTTTGGGCGTCGACTTCGCTGGTCCCTTTTTTATTACTGGCTCAAAGCTCTGCCCCTTACTCTTAGTGTAGAAAAAGGAATTCTTCTTTTTTTCTTTTTCAATTTTTTGTTTGGTCATTCCGCCCCACCGCCTTATAATTATTTTTTCTTCAAAATGCCTTGCATTTTGGTGGGCGGTATGTTCCGTTTATATGTGAATAATTTATAGCTAAAATTTATTTCTGCCGACTTTGTTGATTATTTGAATTTGCCGCAGTATATTTAAATTTATTAGAGTAGAATTTCCTTGGTTTTACTTGAAGCACGCGCCAACCTGTGCCGTGAGTGATAAACGACTACTCCTCATGTGCAAATAGTGTAGTAGTGATTGGAAAATCCACGTTCCACATAGAAGAAAATCGTTTCGTCTTTCTAACACACCGCATCGTTTTCGTACTCGTTCTACGTAGAACCAATTACGTATGAACCGCTTTGTTCAGAACCGCTATTGTAATAAATGTGCTTTGCTTTACCCGCCCAAGGAAGTGTCGTATTTGTTTCATCGTTTTTTCATTGGCACGGATGCATAATTAACAAGGTGAGTGCTTTTTAGTAAACGCTTTGATTAACTGATTAAGGACATTTAATTATTTATTGTTTGTTTAACTATCATTTAAATTTTATACAGTCCACTTTTTCTCTCCTAATTAGCTATCAAAATTTACACCGCCATTATCTTACAATACTAATATTTTTATTAATATATAACTATCTATTGGTGTTTACTGAAAAAAATTTACCGAGTGTTGAATAGATATCCCCTATAAATATAAACTGCTTAAAAATTCAATTTTCTTCAAAATTGTGGAATTCGATCCTAGATATTTTCTTTACACCATATAATATCAAGTACTACTTAAATAAAACATTGCTGAATACCAATTTTTCATACAGATTAAAAAAATTGCAGCCTAAAAATTAAAAAAATTCCCCTTCAGCAGGGAATCTTCGAACATTCCCAAAGGAAAATTTCCTAAATTTCGTTTAATACAACATCAATTTAACTGTATTTATTCTTCTACTATAGAGTGAATAATTAATTTTACTACAAAAATTGTAGATACTTATACTTAAGAATGAATGTTAAGCATTAACTGATGAATTATAAAATCTGTAATTCCTATGTCATATATAAAGCAAGTTTTTTTGTTGAAGCGCAAATTTGGGTATTGATCAAAAAATTAATCTAGCATATAAAACGGTAAGATTAATACCAAGCAAAGGAAAATCAAGAAACTTGCGAATTCAAATTCAAATCTTAGCCCACAGAAATATCGGATTTAAAACCAAAATAACGTTTCAGATCTTCAACAGGCCAATTTCCAGGATCAGTACCATTTATACTTCTCAACTAAGAAACTAAAACTAAAATTTATAGCCGTAGATAAAATATATTTCGGTTTCAGTTTGGCAGAACTGTGATTGGCGACATCAGAAAGAACATCATTTTCACGCCAAACTTTCTCTCCAACCTGAAATTATATATCACTCTTTTGTAAATTAAATTAGGAAGCACTAGAAGATGAAACACGAAGCTTCTTCTCGTTATACGTTATCAGACAATATAGAATTTATTCTTTGTTCTAATTGTTCCTTAAATGGCAATGGTTGATCATCACTATTAGCAGTTATATCAATAAGAATACTAGCTTTATCATTTTGGGCAATCCAAGATTGTTTTCTAAAATCGATCAACAACTGAAATCGGTTGATTAAATTACTACCAAAGACATGAATATCTGATACTGACGTAACTACAAGGGGGCTTTAATAATTTAACAATCGTCATTAACACAAATAGGTAAATTAACAAAACTTTTTACTACAGAGCGAGATCCATTAGCCATTGACACATTTTTTACTGATATGAGCAAAGTTTTTAAACCACAGTATTTCAAAAATCAAATACTTTTACCTCCTGTAACGGAAGAGATGGCTCCTGTATCGAATATCGTAATGAAATCGGCATTAGGGATTTTTGTTTTAATATAGGGATTATTATCATGAAGTTGCTTCTCAAATAAAGTATCAGTTTTGGGTTTGACCGAGGCTTAACAAAATTTTTTCACGACACCTTGCCACTCCGACCATTTCTCACTACAAAAGTAATTCTTTTTATTGTTTCGTAAATTAATAATCGTTTTGGTTTGTTTTCGCCAAAAAACTACACCATGCCTACAAGTTTTTTGAACACTTGGGGCAGTTGACTACAGTGTTAGCATGCTCACACTTATAACAAAACTCGGAATTCGTTACTAAACAATTTTGGAAAACGTGATTGGGTTCTCCACAATTCCAACATAAAATATCTTTAAGATTTTTAGATTGTTCTTCACTAGAATAACGTCCACTAAGAAACATATTAGATTTAATAATCTGTCTTTTATTTTTATCCTCTTTATTCAGGATAGTATTAGAACAAAACGTTGATCTTTGCCTATTCTTATTAAAATTTGATTTTTCTTTTAAGTTAGTCTTAGGATAGTTGTTCGGTTTATTATCATTACCTTTTTTTATGATTGGTTATTATTGAAACATTTAGGGATCTTTCATTCTGCGATGAAAGACCTTTATTTTTATTACTAGATACTTCCTTTATTTTTTAAACCTCTTCCTTTAATCGACTTACGTCAGTAATTTCACAAAGTGATAGACTATTTTGGTATTCAATAGTTAAATCTTTTCTAATATATTCCACGCTCTCTATTTCAGATGACGGTAGACTTAGCGACCAAAAAGATTTTCTATTCTAGCTATAAAAATAGTAATTTTTTCGGTAGCTTTTTGAGTGTTGTAACAATTTTATTTTCTGACAATATTTTCACAGATATCTAATTTATTTAATTCATTAATAGTCAACTTAAATATAATAATGCTACACAATCTACGTAATAAATATTATATATTGTTGAATACAATGTAGGCTTTCGATTTGAAAGAATAAAATTTTAAATTAAGCGGTGACAAAAAATGCCATTTGTTAGTGTCATCATAAGAGTTCCCCTTTAGATGATTGTAATATCATACTTGTTGTCAGACGGCAACATACGTCAAGAAATCACTTCCAACTGAGCTGTCGTTAGAGTAGGTCAACTGTTCTTTAAATCAAAGAACATGACGTTGTTGCACACCACGTGTTGAAAGCACCATAAGTTTAAAGTTGTTTTTCAAGATGGAATCGTCTCGGCGAAGCTCATTATTAGTTCGCATTAGACAAAACGTTAAATTGTTTAACCCTTATGTGGCTGAAGGTGGTACCCGAGTACTTTTAGTGCATCAAATGTGAGATATTTCTTTTTTGGTAAATCGAATCATTGTGGGCTTCTAGGACATCTTCAAGTAGGTCATTATACACACATTTCAAAATTTTTAGATATGGTGGATGTATGGGGGTTGCATTTTTTTCACCATGAAGAAATTTTACATCCTTCAGGCGGATGGTGGTACCTGGGTACCACATGTATTTTATACAGGAAAACAATGGAAAGTGTTTGTAGTAATTTATTATATTGTTATTAGTATTATGTTTTAACGTTATTTACATGTTATAAAATATAATGAAAAAAATAATAGATGATTATTTATCCTGACACTGAAGACATTTAACCCTTGCATCTGTGTGCTGAAGGCACACCGGATGTTCATAAACGCTACATGCTTTCCGAGTTTTTCTTTTATTTTCTCTTCGCTGTGATAGCACATTTTACATATTCCTTTTACTGCGATGCGTCCAGAAGAATCCCACTGATTTATAGAATTAGGATTATGTGAAACTTCCAGACAAATTCCTAAAATGCTTTCAATCGCGCTTTTAGTAAACCGATTTTGCAATATTATGGCGTTTTCACCTCTTTGAGTTACGGCAGATAAACACAAATCACGAGCTAGGTCTTTTAGAAAATTTCGCCTCTTATTTGTACTATTATAGATTTGAGGATTGTTGTTCGTATATATGACGAAGGCACCCAGAGCTGCTACATCCAGCATGTTGTAAAGAAAGCCAAGGGCCAGCGGCTTGTTCGCCTCTTGGTTGTATAACTACCCAGCATTTCATCCATAACGTCAACGCCTGACTTAGTATGGTTATAAAAAGAAATTATTTCAGGTTTTTTCTTCAAGGTGTCATCCACTGCATTCGTAGAGTGCATTGTAGATAATAAAACTACTGCTTTATTTACTTTTGGCACATACGAACACAGCATAACATCTTTCTGGAATGCAAAAGCAGTAGAATAGAGATCTCTCTCTTTGCTAGCTAGAAGGACCTTAGGAATGTAGGGTTTGTTTTTCCTAAGGGTACCAACCAAAGTGAGAACAATCGATTTTAGCATGCGAGCAAGGGGAATTGATGTGAAAAAATTGTCGGTGGTAATATTACGGCCCGAATTTTTGTAAAGTTGACATAAATGCATAACTGTTTTTTCACCGATGTTCACTTCTCGCCCATTGCCAGCTAATTTTCCAGTGTAAATTGATCCTTGGCATGGATAAAACGTTTTGGCATCACATACCCAGAATACCTTAATTCTATACTTAGCCGGTTTGGAAGGCATGTACTGAGTAAACCTTGTTTGTCCACGATAAGGAAAAAGTTGCTCATCAACAGTTAGGTGTTCATAAGGCGAATAACACTTCAGCAGATTTTGGTTTAGCATAAGCTAAATGTCGCTTATTGCCGCAGCTTTATCCGTTTGTAATCTATCCGGTCTTGTTATGGAGTTATCAAATCTGATGAAACGTAGAATCTGTTTGAAGCGATCTCTACTCATTGCTGCTTTGTATAACGGTAAGGCGTCTGATTTCCACAATTCATCAATATGTTCAGTATTTGATTTATGAACGCCTGCCATTAGTAGAATCCCCAAAAAAGCATCCAGCTCCTGAACCGTAATATCTTTCCAGACTCGTGGTACCCGAGGCGAGTTTTTGGTGAAAACATAATAAACTTTTTTAGCTTTTCGATTAGACTGCTTTATGATAATCGATTTCATTTCAGATGTCACTAATGCACAGAACGTATCTATACGTGAATGTAAAGCGGTTATTTTAGTTGGACCACCTAAAATGAAAATCAAGAGATTAGAATGGGGCAGAATAGGTACAAGTTTTTACCTCGTTTTCGAATAATATTATACAACCGCGTTTGCGTTGAACGTAGTGGGTTCTTGTTCCAGATGGTCTCATCTTTAGCACGATAAACGTTATCTGTTGGTGGTGTTGTAGTTTCTTCCTCTGGCTCCACAACTAATTCCTGTTCCTCGTCACTGTCGACTGCTACTGATATTTCGATGGGGACCCTCTCTCCAGCGCGAACATCATCGACATCTGAGTCTTCGTCGCTTACTGCTGGTACATACTCATCTTGGTCATGATCTTCATACTGATCACTAAATTCTTTGTCGGACATTACATACAAACTTTCGAGGTGCTCATCTGTTATTCTATATGCATATAAACAACAATCAATAATAATTACAAAAGCTGTGATTTGTATTCTTGGATATCTACATAAACAAAAATATACTAAGCCAACTTACTTGTCTAATTGAAGATATCCTGTTGAATTATATGGCAGGTCAGCAGCAGGGGCTCTACTTCTAGAAGGTCGACTAACAGAAGCAGCATTGCTACCAGGAGTTCTATTTCTAGATCTATTACCAGAGGCTGCATTGCTACCAGAACTATATTCACCGCCTTCAGAAGTACTTGGAATATTATGTTGAATTCTACGCATTGTTATAACACTGCTAAACAGTATACCGCACCACATAAAATCACAATTCAGACTAAACATACGCTTCTCCTATCGCAGGAATGAATGTAAAGCGTATCTTAGTTGACGCGATTATGATAGCACACCTAACATCCTGTAAAATATACTGTGGTACCCGGGTAACACCTGTAGTCATGTATGTAAAGTTATTTTTGCAGCCTTATAAGAATTAAGTGGCTTTAGGTTAACATGCATCTTAGGTAACGTGTATAATTTGGATAAATTAAGCAGCTTACATTAATTTAAGAAGCTTTCCTTAATTTGAGAAATATATAAAATTTATTTGGCAAGCAATGAAGATTTGTTGGTAACTATTTGAAATTTAACCTTGTATGGAAGTCAATCTGGCGTGCTTCAATTATTTGATGTGGACGCACGTGATGTCTTGTTGGATTTTCAGTATCCAGCTAATTGGTTTGTGTGGTAATGGAAACTCCTAAATTCGTAATTGCTGAAACAAGAGGATTATAAATTATCAATTATTATTCCGGGTATGGTCTTTATACCTAGCAAGTATTTTTCCGATGGATTAACATCTGGTATGTAATTTGTTTTCTTATACGTCAGCTGTAGCATTTGGTATAGTAGACAAATAACTTTGTTTGTTCACGTGGAAATTTCCTAGTTCATTAGGAGAATGACAAGCAAGTTATTTTTAATTATGGCAACAGGAATCTATTAAGTTTCACTTTTAATCTTTTCATTAGTACTAACAAAATACGGTTGATGTCGATATGAAGGTAGAAAAGGTTAACTTATACATTAAATGAAAATTAAAGCGATTATTTGAAATATAAATTATTCTATCTTAGAGAACTAAATTGTTACATTTTGCATTTCACTAAATGTTAATTGGAATATCTTGCCATAGAATGTGAGGTTCAAGTAGTACTACTATTACCAACAGAAGTTGTAAAATAAATTTAATTATTCAAAAACTCATACTTTATCACTTTCAAGATAAATTTTTGCTAGACTATACTAATATAAAAATTATTATATTTTATTTATGAGAAATACTGATTACTATCAAGTACATATGTACATATTTTTCATTAATATTATTTAATCAAATTTAGTTAAAGATGTCTTGTAAATAATTTAACTGCAACTTGAAGGAATAGATTTTCATTTTGGTCAAGACTATGATTATTAGTTGAAATGAATGAGGGTTGATTCTAATTAATTATGAATTTTGGATATGAATGCACAAACTGTGCTATCTTTGTTTTAATCTGTTTACAGGTGTAGCAGTGAATCTATAGAGGTCAATATCGAGCCATAGATAAGAAAACTTTAGGGATTGTGTTTCAGTAATATGTTGTATAGCGGTAATTGAGTAAAGGTTTCCGCATTCGCCTTATACAAGAGACTCAAGTAAGGTCTTCTTCGTATACAAACATGTTAGAGTTCTTTAACAACCATCAGGTTGCTAATATCTATGTAGATCCAGCTGGATAGGAAAAAGATAGAAGGATATAGGAAGACCTAGACCAAACTATATTAGTCAAATTATTAGAAATTTAGGTTGTGAAGGGTATGTAGAGCTTTTTAGATTAGCACAGAATAGAAAAGAAGTTAGAGCTGCGTCAAACCGACCTTAAGTAAGGTCGAAAACAAAATGATGATGATGACGTATACAAAAATTCGGTGGCGCCATATTCTCTACATTTTTGGTCGCAGTCCAACCCCAACCCAAAGCTCATGTTCTACCCAGAGCAAATAGCTCGACTAGCCGCTTAGCCTTTAGAGGTTTCCTCATCTACGAGCCATTTTCCACCGAAACTTGCCGTGGGCTCTTTACATTTACTGGGAATCCTTGTCCTCTATCCTTGTGCCTGTCAGCTGGTCACATAGGAGTAAAAATCTTATAAATAGCCCCCTTAGTAAGGCAAAACGTTATAGTGTATGACTTAATTTCATTCCAAATATCATCATCCATATCTGCGGACAAGGAGACTCTTTTTAATAACTGGAATAATAAATTCCAACTGTAAATCGAATTTTGAATGCTTCTAAACCACTCAAACACATCTGGTAAAGGTTCCTCTAGAGGCAATAACTCAGAATCTAATTTTAATGAAAAAAATTTTTCAGTTAATTCGATACCAAGTTGCAAACTAATTGTATAATCTTCATTCATCCGAGAAAATTGTTCCTTCATAAAAGCGAAACCCTTCGTAAAACGGTTAATTCGAGCAGTGACATGATTCACTCTCGACCGTATATGTTAAAAATTGTCTTTTTCCTACTAGAGAAAGGTCTTTTTCGATTACCACGTTGTAGGTAGTTGGTGTGGTACAAGTAGTACAACAAGCAAATAATTAGACGTTAATTAAATTTATTTAATACAACTCCAAAACTAATCACAATAACAATCTTATTTTATACTTTTGTCTAGCCTACGACAAAATTTATTATTTTTCTATTTTCATAATCTCAGCGGGTTACACATTCTCTAAAGAAGTTTTAACATCCTTCCACCTTAAAAAAGTGAAATATTTTAAACATAACAATCCACATAGTACATAAACCAAATAATCGTATACTCCGTGGTTAATACCGATTAGGCATCCTAATGATTTGTCCGCTACTTGTTTTAACAACACTTTTTAATACCGGTGCTTCTTCACCTCTTTCTTCGCGAACGCTATCCTCGTTATTCATTTTCAGACCAGTTATATTTAATTTTATCTCTGGTGATAAAGACGTTGTATCGGACGTGTAAGAAATCGGACGACGTCTTTAACTTCACAACACGCACTATACCATCTCGCCCAGGATAAACCTCAACCACTCTCTTCAGTGGCCATGACAATCTCTTGTTATAGCTACATTCCACCAGTACCAAAACTACGACACGAATTTATCCACGACCTAATTCTTTCGCCTTCAGCTTAAGGGTTCCCAAGTACTCATTTCTAAATCTTTGTCGGAATTCATGCATTAAGTGTACTTGGTTTTTATGCCGTTTTCTAAGTCCATGCGAATTAATTGCGAGCACATCTGGAATAGTATCTGCTTGAATACCTTTTAAAAATAAACTAGGAGACAAACAGAGTAAGTAATTAGGGTCTTCGCTAATATAAGTGAGGGGCCGTGAATTAACTACCGACTCCACCTCGCATAATAATAAAAACGCAAGATGAGAAAAGCGTATAAGATATAAAACATACATTAGCAGAAGGTTGGGCTACAAAAAAAGCAACTACTGTGTTCAAAGGCAACAAAGATTGAAACAAGGAAAAGATTGCGTATAATATATGTGTGGAGCACCGCACTGTACAGCTGTGAAATCTGAACAGTAGAAGAAGCGGACAGGAAAAAGATATATTCCTTTAAAATGTGGTGCTACACACGTATTATGAAGATATCGCGGACTGGCAAAGTTAGGAACAAAGAGGTACTAGAAATGGTAGGAGAAAAAAGAAGTATGTTGAAAACAGTAAAAAATAGGAGTGATGGGATGATAGGCAGATGAAGGTGCAGAATATATTAGAAGCAGAGATAGGAAAAACGGGAGATACGGGTAGCCCTAGGTTAGACTATTGCACACAGATAGTAAAAGATGTAGGCTCTGGTAAATGCGTAGACTAGTTCAGAATAGAAATCAAAAGAAGTATGCGTTCAGTCAGTCCCAAGATGAAAAAAATAACTGCACTTAAACCTAATGATTATTATAAGCAACTACAGGTATTGGGTTTGCAATATTCTCAACTTAATGTTAATTGCGCGAAAGAATTTACTGGAAAGCTATTTATTTGGCAAATGTCTAAGTGTTGGGGGATCCTTTGTAGCCACAGGATGCTTTACCCCATCTCATTTCACTGAATCTCGGTGAAATAAGGCACATAATTAAGAAACAACTAAAGAGGAACCGAGCTGTATTGAGACTGTGGGAATTTCACGGAACGGTGTATGCTAGCTCAAAATAGAAATAAGTGAAGGTACTGGTCCGACCATTTACAAGACGGAAAAACCTAATGACAAAAGAAATAATTGCACTTAAATCTGATGCTTATTATAAACAACTACAAGCTCTGGTTTTGAAATATTTTCAACTAATGTTGATTGAGTGAAAAGATATATTGACAAACTATTAATTCGGCAAATGTTCAAGTGTTGGGAATCTTAGTAGCCGCAGACTGTTTAACCCTCTTTACGTACCTACATGTGATTTCCCAATGCTCCACCCGAAAGTTTTTTTTTTACTTAGAGAATTTGGAGTTCTGCCGAACCCTTGCTGTTCCAAACAAGGTAGGGATCTTTAACGTGCGTGATAACACTCACACACGGGACCTCCAGTTTACCTCTCATCCGAATGAGGGTGTATTTTCGTGACAAATTCTTGCCTAACATTTTTCAAGCGGACCGTGTCGGGATTTGAACCCGGGACTCTGGGCGTAGTAGTCACACACATACCAACTACACCACGGGACCGCCTCCTCTTCACGTACCACAGAATATCGGGGAAATAGGGTATATATTCGTAAACAATAGAAGAGGAGCCTAACACCATCCAACAAGAAACAGCAACGGGTATAGTTGAAGACAAATTTAATAACAAAGAGGTTATAGAAATAGTAGGGGAATAAAAATATCTGTGAAAAAATATAGGAAAAGTAGAAGGGTAGGACACGTTCTAAGCCATTTTTGGGGAATGGTGAGGGATATATTACAAGCAGAGATAGGAAAAAGGGAAGTAAAGGTAGACCTAGATAAGACTATTGCACGCAGATGGTGAAAGGTGCAGATTGTGTAAATTTCAGGGAAATATGTAAATTAGCTCAGAATGGGAAACAATGAGGGTACGCTTCTAAGCAGTTCCAAGACTGAGGACCTAATTATGATGATGATGCAGATTTAAATGTCATCTTGTAAAAAATTTTGAGATTTCACGATTACGTTAAAAATGATTCAAATTTGTTTACCGTTAGTGATTACTTTAGTCGAGTGATGACGTTAAACCGGCTCCAACTTGATTTACCAAATAGGTATAGAAACGTGTCGCTTGTGGATATTACAACAATTGCAATCCGACGTCGGGTGTGAAACACCGACGTTGGTGCAAAGTTAAAATGTTACTTGGGTGGTTGCTCGTTCCATAAAATTCAATAGATTAATTTGACTTAAGTCCCCATATAGTTTTCTTAAATTTCATTTCTAGTAGACTTTTACCTTGTGACTAATATTTTATTACAACTGAAAATTATACTCAGTCCAAAATTATCTAGGCCCGTGTCGAATTATTTCGAAACATCTGAATGATGTAATTTCTACAATAAATTCAGCTCTTCATATCAATAATGGCAAACTCCAAAACACGAAGGTTTTTTGGACACAAGACATCTTTTCTTAAAGCTGAGAATAAGATCGGGCGCATCACCATTGTTCTACCAGAACTGCACGCAATGTAATGACACGCGCCATCGCGCATATTCTAATTAGAAATTAAGTTACAACATTAAGAGCTACATCATTCACGTCCTCTAAAATTACTTGCAACTATATTTAGTGAATTTATGGCGAACTTACCTGAGGATAAGGTTGCTTGTCCATAGGATGCCTCAATTAGCGTACGAATTATGTATTCAGGTCTTATACCCAGCAAGATATCTGTATAATTTTTCAGTAACACAGGATTGATTTGAAATACTATTTCTGCTTTACCAGCATAGCTCGAATACCGTTTCATTTAATAGGCAAAGGCAAGTTGATTTTAAATACCAAGGTATTAGTTAATAAAGCCATATAGTCACCGATTTTTCCAGAACAATGCAAATTTAAACCTTTGGCAGAGGCGGGACTGTTATTAACATCTAAAAACGAGGCACAATCGAAGAACTTTAAGCTGTACATAACTAAACCCTTGTCTAGACTGTTTTATTTTAATATTCTTCAGAATATAATATATAAAAAATTTTTAATTGAACTTTGTTCTAAAATAGCAATATTACATGATAACTGTTTCAATTACTTTCAATTTTCAAATTTTAAAATGTTGCTGTTTTTTATTTAGGATATCGAAGATGACGTACGGATGCTGCCCAACGTGCATTCTAAAACACTCATCAAATCCTTTAATCATATAGACTTTACTTGGGGAGTTCATGCACCGTCATTGGTCTACCAGAGGATTTTGAAGATAATGAAATCTTTCTTGTAATTTGCTTATTTTAGAATTGTTTACTCGTCCTGTACAATAATTAACTACTTTAGCACTTTTTGTATTGACTTTTATATATCATTTATGACTAAAATATATTTTATATAATATTTTTATTAAGCTGTCTTCTTAGTGACATGAATCCATAACCCCACAGTATTTAAATTTACTTATAAGCAGTACATGTAAAAGGATGAAACACGATAACAGCACAATTCTAGAATGTTTCTAAAAGCCTTTGCTGATAGAGTCTGCATTAATTAATTAGGTAAAAAAAGAGAAAACATTAGCTCACATATACCAATAAATAACTTCCATCAATTTTTATTCACTTTGGATTTACCTCGAACGATGGTCATCACTTTTTTCCAAACTAATGACATTGGGTATGTGTCTTTGAGAGTATTTAATATGTTTTCAATGTATCTATATGTAACAACTGCTGAACGCATGCTTGTTTTACTTTTCAACATAGCCCTTCTGCACAATGACTACTTTTCTGTAACTTTATAATTAAAAAAGAACCGTAAAAATCTGTGAGATCAACAGCACTCCTGATATAACTCACACTTTTAGCAAACTAGTTGTGATAGCTTACTTTGACGATCGGCAGTAATTTTTTGGCAGTTTGCCGTACACGTGCTTGCGCTCAATGAGACGATACCAAAACAGCTACCATCAATAGTTTGCTAAGAGTATAAGCTGTTTGTGATCAGCAGTACAGTTTGAGACCACGCGTTGTTTCCCGTAAATTGGGATTGGCATCACGCTTCCGTGCCAAACCGAGAAAAAATAAGGCTCATCAAAATCTGTCACAGCGACAGCTATAAAACTTTGTTGTTGACTGTTAATAAGCATTGTGGACAATTATGGATAAATAACTTGAGAATCCAGTGCCATTCAATTGGAATTAGTTTGTCACCTGGCAAACACTAGTACATCACGATGTAGCAGCATGATCACTTCAAAGAGGTTTAAGGGATTGTTCATGCGCCATCAACCCCTTAACACAAGTCAGTCGGGTATAAGCGTTTAACGTGAAAACATCTCGTTTTGTATCAACATTTTAAGTTACCTAGTTTGATTATTATTTACAATAATTTGTATTATCTGCTTTGCATTTCAGTGTGACTTTTTGTGTAATAAAGCGTGATTAAGTACTGCAATTAATTATTACAGTCCACTATATCGATTGAGTATAATTTGGCAAATTAAACACATTGAACAGGTGTATTTCGAATTTTTTGCATCCACCTTCACTTTTCTGCCCAAGAGCTTTGGTATCTTGAATACACCATTGCCTTTAGAAGTTTCTATATGTAAAAATCGAGAGGATTTAAATCAGGAGTCCGCTTAGCTCACAATATAAGTTCTTTACGACTAATCCGTTTTCCGGGATATAGTGTATTTAGAAACTCGGGTATTGTTACTGAAATAGACTGGTGCATGGTCATGCACAAACAACAAACGTTCCGCAACATTTTATAGGACGTCTTCCGCCAATATAGGTAAGTTTTTAAGTAACACTGATAGTTCTGACCACAGATTGGTCCGCATAGTAAGAAGGACTAATCAAATAGTCGTTTATAACTCTTCAACACCTACTTAATGAAAACTGCAATTGTGGGACCAAATAACGGTCTATAGGTTCTTTCTTGATTCTAATAAAGTTATAAAAATTAAACATGCTATCTTTTATAAAGCCAACATCTTTAGTAACAGTCTCAGTTTGCAAACGGGGAAGATCGACGTCGCATGTTCTATACAAACGCTCGCGATTAGTTTTCCGTGATAAGAAGTCATTCTCACTTCCTAGTGCTGACTACAGGGACTTAGGATTAAGAAGATTGTTTAGTAAAATCTGCAACACAGTTAGATAACTGATACTCTCCGTCAATACAATTCTTTAAGTATTTTTTAACACCATCCAACACACTTTCTTCAAAGTTTAAAGTTCTCGACTGGTTTGGGAAGAAGACGATGCTCTTTTATAACTAATATGAAGCCTATCGAATGCTTTGCGTTTAGGAAAGGTCGGTTTGAGCAATGTTGCGCAAAGTCTTCTTGTTTCCGCCCTAAGGCAATGTGCCAATAAATTAGATGCAAGTTGAACATATTTTCAAAGAAGATCTGTAAAACTTTTACAATCTACTAAAAACAGCACTAATTACACAAAAAAATCATGAATTACGTATTTGATAATGCCTGAAAAGCTTAAATGCGTATAGCTGGCGAATATTTTTTAACTTCATTGATGCAACTCTAAACCAAGCGATTTTAGGACATTGTAATACCCTAAAATCGGTTCACAAAAATTCTAGTTAATTACTATATTAGTGGATTTCTAATCATTAATTTAACATATTACTGTAAAATAATTTGAGCAGCTAGGGTATTTACACATACTAATGTGATCGAGTTCGCAGCAGTGTTTATGGGAAACAGTACCGTTACCATTATGTAATTTTGTAGTTTATACGATTCCCAGAAAGAATATGCCTCATTGTCCTCAAACTAGGGAGAACACGCTATGTGCTGCGAATGGTTTAGAAACTGAAAACAATAAGTCGCTATTATTCATTCTAAATGTGTCTTCCTCAATTTGAAGATCTGTGGCAGCATTGCTTTAGGGTGTTTAGTTTTTCCATCAATTTCTTCACCTGACTCCTCTTATACTACTTTTGTGTTCCCTGTTTAATGTTGTAGATAAAGAACGGAATCCGCTAAATAAATAAATTATGGAAGAGGATTTAGATCCTTAAATATTTAGATAGTCAAAAGTAAGCAAAGTCGTAATTAATTAGCAGGTTGTAAAGTCAAATGAATTATTCGTTTGTAAAATTTGTGCAATACTTTTACACCCTCTAGACGAGCATGCGATATACTACTGTACTATGTTGTTTTGTAATAACACGTGTCTGCACAAAGTTTAATCTTTATATTAAATAGTTAGAACTTGCGTATGCAGCAGCATAACCATGTAAATAGTCATTATCTTAATATTTCATTAGAGATTAATTAAGGCAAACATAGTAGCTAAATCATATGCATTATAGTCGTTCAAAGGGTATCAAAATTCTTTATTTATTAAGAAATTCTGAACACAAGTGTTGAGAAAGCTTCAATCCGACCGATAAATCCATTATACACGATTAAAAATCGTATAAATATCAGACAAAATCTACAAAGGAGGTAGTTTGTACTGTACATAGGGTATATAATAAATTTAACTGAGAATGTTGTTACGTGCCAAATTGGCACTAAAAATTTTAGCTTAATTTTGATGTGCGGAAGTTTTGCGCCACAAATTCAAAAGACTTGGCGTATATTTCCGTCAGGTCAGAGTGCGTTTGCGCCAGATCGTGCGACGCGAGTGGCGGAGAAAAAGTGGGGGAAGTGTTTCCGTGAGTCTCTGTAACGTGGCTTTTTGCCTCTGACCTTCGTGAAGAGCGGTTTGGTTCAGGTATCGTATCGTGCCTTATCTTGTATTTATGTAGATCCTTGCCTGCTTATCTGTTTGTCGCCCTATACCTGGTTTTCTTGTTCATTCCCTACATAGGTAGGAGGTAATTTGTAGCCGTTGGCCGAACCGCATTCCACGCCGGAGCACCATCTTTAAACACTCCGGAGTTGAGCCCTGAGATCCAGTCGAAGTCGTTTGGATGGACGTTAGGCGTACCCTCCGTTAATTGCCTTAAAAGGGGCCATCAGTAGCCCTGATGAACGTCAACAGAAGCCAACTTTAACTCAGTGACATATTCATGTGAGTATTTCGCTGTTATAAACTATTGTATAATTGGCATATTTTCCGTCAATGGCGTATTTAATTTGTTATTGATGACGTCATTGCCAGATGGCTGCGCTAAAGCCTGTGTAAAGCTTGGAGCTACCACCTGCCCGTGGCATCGCTTATTCCGCGCTTGCGCGATGTAATTATGAACTTTTTAAATTGTAAGAATTGCGCCTTCAACGTGTGAAAGTGGCAATAAAAGTTTTTCTTTTGTTTTCATGACTATAAAATGTATTACCTAATGTTATTTATAGTTTTTTCACTAAAAAAAAAAATCAATTATCTAATATCTGTTGACCTTAAAACCCTATATTCGTGTTTTGGAACGCACCACATTCCTTAGATGTCAAAAATAATTGTTATGGTACTAGAAGTTGAAGTGATCCGTAGTATTTCTAAATCTTTTTCTTATTGGTCGATAATTATTACAAATATTATAGTGTACATTTCGATATTCGAAGGTATTTGTTAGTAGCTCAGTAACCACTTGCAGGTTTCTGAACGAATTCCGGGATGTCAGAATTCAGAGTAGAAGGGGCGCATGCGTATGGGTGATCGAACTAGAATCGACAGGTTTGAAAAGCACTTGGTCTTTAGTTTCGAAAATGGTAGGTCGAAATAGCTTCCACTTGGCTGGTTTTATTAAAGGTAATGTTTTATAAACTAATAATGTAGTGAATATCCAAGGTAATCCGATTACATCTTTGTAATCAGCGCCTTGTTTTGAATGGTTGTGGATGTTTATTGTAAAACCGTTAGTTAGTTAACCATTGGAGGGAATATTTTTATGATTGCCTGTTGCTTTTGTCTCTGAATTTTGCTATTTGCTTTACTTATCAGGTGTGAGCTATACTTTTCCTGTCGATTTACAATTTTATTGAAATTATTTATGTATAAATGAGTGTTATTTGTTTGAACGACCAAAACTAATGTTTGTTTATTTGAAATAATGTTTATTTAGTATTTAATAATCTGCTTTGATTTTACGATAGTAATTGAATTTAGCCATAACGATGTAGTATATATTTTTGGTTGTAACTTTACGTCACGATGTTGCTCAATTTTTCCAAAGGTATGTTTTGACCGCTGCAATCATAATGAATCATTTTTAACGTTTGCTCACTAGATTTCATGTATAAACTAACATGCTTTTATATAAACATTTAACGCCTGAATCTGGGCTTTATATTTTGTGCTACAAAATCTTGATATGTTTTACTTCCTACATGTTTTATAATGTTTGATATTTGTGATGCATTTGCATTTTTTTATTTTATGTGTAATTGTTTTATTTCAGCTTATTAACCACATATTCCACTGCATCTCTCATATCTCAGTTTAAACTTAATTATATGTTTGTTGTTTTGTTTATCCTATTATCTAGCCGATGTTCCAATATAATTAACTAGTATTTAATGTTTGTGATAATTGTTGTGATATAATTAGCTTGAACCTCTGGTATGACCGACCTTCATGTGCCTTACGCGTTTGCATTTATGACTATGTTAGAGATAGTCTATTAAATAACCAGCGCCTTTTTAAATATGGGCAATCATACCATAAGTTCATTTCTGCGATTCATGTCGTCTTTGTCATTGTACTTGTAGTTGTACTCTTGCAAATAATAGGAAGTCGGCTAGCCTTTGTAAAATATTTTGTAACACGGGCTTGAAACTGTTCATGTATGTATGTGGGCGCGTGTGATCGAGCCTTGTTGAATATTACTAACATTTTATGTCCGTGCAGGGGGAGAACATTGGTAGTCAAGGCAGATTTTACCTTCCTGGTGTTCCCCTCTTTCAACTTTAGCTGAGTAGTATTGGTTATCCGAGCTCAGTACCTACCAGAAAAGACTAGCTGGTTTACACTAACGTTTCTTCAGTTGTCACGTGAGCTATGCCTGGGTAACAGTTGACATCCCGTTAAATTCTATGTTGTGGTCTGGGAATTTGTACGTTACCTGCCCCTGTCGAGATGTGTAAAATGCAGTTGGAAGTGTGAGGGCAGTTTGGGGTTTTCTCAGCCGTGCTCTTTCCCCAATCGCCCAGGTTGAGTACAACACTGTTTATTTTGAATTTCAATTTTCTTAACTCTCATTCCAATGACCTATTTAGGGGTTATTATTTTGATTAAAATTCAGTTAGGAAAATACTGTAGTTTTATTTCAAACCTTCCCGCCTTAACGCCATCTTCTCAGTGTGAATTTGGGTTACATAACACAACGTAGGTGTCGTCGAGCCACTGCCACTAGCTGTTAATTCATGGAGCCCGGTGTGCCGTTCATAGAGGGCGTTTGGTCAGCCTTTCAGGTCGGTTACACTACAAAGTGTACCGCCATTTTGAAACTAAAATATAGCTGCTGATTATAAAATATGTTTTAATATAATGTTCCTTAATTTTGAATGTGGGATCTGTTTGTTGACTTCAGTTTTATTGTTCAGTGCATAGTTATTTTTTTACACACAAATATAAGTTTTTAGGAGGGGTTTATACCATAACCTTACTTCTGTATTATACTGGTAAGTGTATTATTTGGATATGAATAAACAAACAATCAAATAAATAAATAAGTAATGCATGCCTTAAACACTGTGTATTACGAAAATCATCTACTTTATATCAGATTAAAACATAACCCTTGCTTGTTTTTAAAAAAAACCGTACATAAATTATCTTGTGTGTTTACACTTTTAAAAAAAAGTGTCTTAGTCATTTATCTGTTTGATTATGATATTTGAACTTACTATTAAAGAAACCTTATGTTTAAAAACGTTTAATGTAGTGAATTGCCCCTTTAGAATATCTTTTGAAAATGCTAGATTAACGGGATCTTGTTGCATTTGTTAAATAACACATTACCTACTTTTTTTATAATTTAGAGTGTCTTTTTGTAGTTTACTAATGATATATTTCTTTGATTAAACACTAATCTTGCCCTCTTATAGTTCTAATCGTGTTTTTTAGTGATTTATATACGTACCGTAGTTAAATTTGAATATTATACCTTACGAATGCCTTTTTTAAAGAAGATTTTGCATTTATATATAGTTAACGAAACTATCTAACCATATCTTTTACCTTCCAGAATGTTGTAATAAACTGAATCTCTTTATATCTGCTCCTTTAAATACTAAATAAAGGAATTGTCGTTAACATTTTATATTATATTCATTTACGATAGTTGTTGATAACTCCCGCAATATCGAAAGAATATTCCAACAATTTGGAATACTACTTCTTTGTATATGTATCGTGGAATGTTTCTTTCGTGTAGGGAGTATGATTTTGTCTTAATTGCATATTTTTTTAGATATCGATATTTCAACGTAAAACTTTAAGATCCATTAAGCGAGATTTGTCATTCGAATTGGTCGTCCAGCTCTGTAAGTCTAGAACGAGACCCCAAGGACCGGTCGTTAAGCATTATAAGTCTAGACGAAATTTACATGGTAAGTTTGTCGTTTTAGAATTTGTGAGTCATTTTTTAAGAATGATGTTAAAATTTTTCTTTATTAGTTTGGGCGAAACTCAAACGAGAGCTTCCCATCCTAGTAAATATATGTTGTACAAGATATCTTTTTGTTATTCAACAATTTTATTAGTGAATCGGGTCTCGATTACTCTTATCTCTTTACATATCGATTCAAACCTCATTAAATGGCTTAAAATTATCTTTAAAATCGTTCAACCATACGTACATCTAAAAGCTTTTTACGTTATACTTCTCTGATAATGTATCTAATGTTTTTAGCCCCCACTATCAATTAGTTAACTTTAATTACTTATTCCCCTTTTGTGTACAGTTTATACCTCTTACACGGTGTAACGATTTTATTTTCTTTCATTATGTCTACAGAAATTTAATCTATTTATTTAATAAGAACCAATTTAATACATAATAATGCTACACAATCCACTAAATAAATATTACATATTGTCCAATAAAATATTAGCTTTCAATTCAAATTTTAATTTATGCGGTGACAATAGATAATTTTCAATTAGTGTCATTCTTAGAGCTCCCTCTGTTAGACAATTGTAAGATTAAGCTTGTTGCCAGGCGGTAACCCGCGTGATATGATCACTTCCAATACAGCTGTCGTCAGAAGAAGTCGAATTGTTCCTTGGACACAAGGACGATGACGTTTGAGGAATCTACGTGTTGGAAGCACGTGAGATCTAAAATTGTTTTCGTGAGATAATGTCGTCTCCGAAGCTCACTTTTGTTGTCCACTTGCTGAAAAATAGCTCGCAGATGACGAGGAATTATTTTGGTTGAAGGGCCTTTGGTTAACAGTAGGTAGTATTGCTTCTGTAATCATATTAAATAAAGATTTTCAGTGCAACTTGGAAATAATATTTAACTTTGAAATAATATGCAACTTTTAGTTAACAAAACTTTTGTTTAACGTAAATTTAATCAACATACAAGTAGGAGATTTTAGAAAAATTTAAGAATTTAACCTTTGTACGAATGTGGATTTGACGAGTATCAATTAGTTAATATGGACGCCGTGATATGGTTTGGAGCTTCAATAAGCAGCAAATTTGGTTGTACCGAATTGGAGATTTCCTTTATTTAAGTGCTGAAGCAAGACGCCTAGCAGGTATTTTTCCGTCAGATGAACATCTGGTATGTAAATTTGCTTTTGTATGTCAGCTGTATTGTGGATATAGCAGACAGATAATTTTTTGTTTAATCAAGTTATTTGAACTTCAAGTTAGATGAATGACAGACTATATATTTTTCATATTTAACAACAGGAACCTGTAAATTTTCATTTTTAAATCTTTTTATTAATACATTGAAATTACGGAAGATGTCATAATGAGATAAGGAAAGTTAATTCTAGATTTTATGAAAATTGATTTAATTATTTGAAACATGATTTACTCGAATCATTAGAAATTAAATATATACGTTACATATTTCACTAATAGCTGAGTGGAATATTTTTTTGTGAGGTTATAGTACTGCTACTCAAACCAAACGAAATTGTTATATATATTTAATTATTTAGAAAGTAAACTCAGGCTCACTCATTTTTAAGTAAAATTTGGCTAGATATTTCTAATAGAAATGACCATATTTTAACGGTGAAAAGTACTTATTATACCAAGTACTTATGTACACATTTTTCTAGAATTTAAATTAATCAAAATTATATTAAAGGAAAAAGATGTTTTGTAAATAGCACAATAACTAAATACTGACGGAATAGATTTTTATTTTGGTCAAAACTATTCTTTTTAATTGGAATGAATGAAAGTTGATTCGAATTAAGTTTTTAAATTTTGGGTATAAATGCACAAACAGTGCTATCTTTGTTTAATCTGTTCACAGGTGTAGCAGTAATGTATAAAGGTCAAAGTCGAGCTATAAGGTAAGAAACTTTAGGGATTGAGTTGTTTTTAATAAATTGTATAGCGGTAATTGAATAAAGGTTTCCGCATTCGCCTTGTACAAGGGACTTAAGTAAGGTCTTCTTCGTATAGAAAAATTCGGTGGCGCCATATTCTTTATATTTTTGGTCGCAGTCCAACCCCGACCCACAGCTCATGTTCTACCCAGAGCAAATAGTTCGACTAGCCGCTTAGCCTTTTGAGATTTCCTCAACTACGAGCCATTTTCCATCGGAACTTGACGTGGGCTCTATCCGCTTACTGGAAATCCTCGTAAAACTTTCTTGTGCCTTTCAGCTGGTCACATAGAAAGAAAACCTAATAGGAAAAATCCCGTAATATATATGAAAGGCTATAAATAGCGCCCAACGTATAGGCCTCGATTGCTGTACCAATTGTATAAGCACATAACGTGCAGGCTTTGATTGACTTTGCATGTTTACACTTGTTGATTCGTAAATCATTTACCCTAAGATTAATTTAGTCTATTGATGTTGTTCGACTGAAGTTTTAGTGCAGATTGTTTAATTGAGATTAATTTGTAATTAGTTAGCTAGTCTATTTCATGATGGCTGAGACTTATCAAGTAGTTTATTTGCATAGAGATAAATTGGATTACGAATTGAGAATCCGAGGAGTTGTTAGTAGCAGACCAATGCAGGATAAGAGGAAAATGTTTGGCCGATTATTAGCTAAAGAAACAACATATTTGGTCGTTTAATTGATCCTTCCGCATATGTCGTAGAATTTTCAGATGAACGAGATGAGATTGAGGTATCGATAGAATCTGTAAAAAATGTTTTATTAGAATTTGAAGGTGAGTTAGCAGATCCCACATTTAAGAGGATACAGTCGAGATTAATACATCTTGATGGTCGAGTTAGGAGAATGAAAATCCCTTTAGATAATTCGGATGAGGTTACTTTATTTAAGAATGTATCGTTAGCAACTATCCTTACCATGGAGGCAGAGTTACATGAAAAACTTAAGAAGAATGAAGATGTAAGCGGATATGGTGAATTTTCTATGGAAGAAACCATTCCAGCTGTTTCATATTTAGTACCCCCTATTCCAATTGGTTCGTGGTCAGTAAAATTTTCTGGAGATCCAAGACAGGTTCATCAATTTTTGGACAGAGTAGCTGAGTTAGCACACTCGCGTAAAGTATCTGAAGAAGATTTATTTAATGCTTCTGTAGAATTATCCACAGGTACCGGTTTAGAATGGTATCGTTGTGTTAGAAGTTCTTTAACAAACTGGAGGTCTTTGGTTATACGTTTAAAGGAAGATTTCTTACCATGACACTCAGAGGACGAGATTTGGGAAAAAATTAGGTCGCGTCATCAACATAAAGGAGAATCTGTAGTCATATATATAGCTCATATGGAGAATTTGTTTAGCAGGTTACCACAATCACCTGCGGAATGCACGAAAGTTAGAATGGTAAAAAAGAATCTATTACCTGATTTTATTTGTCAATTAGCTCTAACGCAAATTGATAATATGTCAACGTTAATTAAGTTGTGTAAGAAATTGGAAGAATCTTATGCATCTAAGCATAAATTAGTACAAAGTCCAGCGAAATATGTTCCGAAAGCATTAAGAAATTCAAAGTTTCAAGTTGAAAATAAGTGGTCAGCTCCGGTTAAAAACTTTTCAGCGCGAACTGGTCGTAGTTTTTATAATCAATCATTTCCACCTCAGATACAATCTCTTGGTCATAATAATAGTAATAATAATAATCTTTCTAGTAGAGTCCCTGTAAATAAATTTAAAATAAATAAACTTACATGTTGGAATTGTTTGGAAGAAGGTCATACATTTTGGAGGCGTAAGATTCCTCGTAAAATATTTTGTTATAGTTGCGGATATAGTGGAGTTAAGTCAGTAACTTGTCCGTCGTGTTCAAGTTCGTTAGGTAGGCAGATGCGGAGTGGCCGGCATCATGCTTCTATGCAAAAGGCTACAGTTATGATGTGTGAACAGAAAAATTTTTTGATAAAGATGATTGGTCAAGATGGCTCGGAATCGTTAAAGATTTTTGTCAACGGAACGTCAAGCCAAAAGCTGACGCGTTATTTGTAAGGAAACCTTAGGACAATCGTCCGTACATTATGGTGAAATTGTTGGATAGAGACGTCACGGGTTTGTTCGACTCCGGTTGTACTACTACCGTGGTTGGTTCATTAGCATTTTCTGTTCTTGAAGAATTGAATTTAAAAGTTTTTAAAACTGAAAAGTGAAAAGTTTCCACTGCTGATGGTGCTCTTCAAGAAGTTATTGGTTCAGTTGATTTACCTATTAGCATTCGAAGGCAATATCGTATTATTAACGCTTTGGTTGTACCATCTCTTCCTCACACATTTATTTTTGGTAGCGATTTTGCT
Organism: Platerodrilus igneus; assembly: GCA_036346225.1. Classification (NCBI taxonomy): domain Eukaryota; kingdom Metazoa; phylum Arthropoda; class Insecta; order Coleoptera; family Lycidae; genus Platerodrilus; species Platerodrilus igneus. The sequence continues at coordinate 1,439,060 of JARFIW010001680.1, forward strand.
AAATCCTTTGGTTTAATAGCAGATTTCAAAAACAATACATGGCATATTCAAGATTATGATAATAATAGTATTTCGTATATAGGTCATTCGTCAGTACCCTTAAGTTGTAGTAATCAGTTACTTAGTTTAGATGATTTGTTGGAAACGCAGCAAGTAAAAGCACGAATAGCAATAGAATCCTTCAATGAAATTAGTAGTGAAGAGAGACTATGGCGTACCGATAAAATTGTTTTAGATATTGATACTGGTGATGCAAAACCATTTCGTAAAAAACCATACGTCATGTCCCCCTTTATGAGTAAGATGTTAGATAAAGAGTTAGATGAGATGTTGAGATTAGGAGTAGTGGAAGAATGTCAGAGTCCATGGTCATCCCCCGTACTGTTAGTTAAAAAACAAGATGGCGAGTACAGATTTTGTTTTGACGGAAGAGCGCTCACTGATATTATTAAACATGATAGCTACCCATTGCCAAATATCGATAGGATTATTAATCTACTTAGAGGTGCAAATTATATTTCTAGTCTAGACCTTAGAAAGAGTTTTTGGCAGATCCCACTTTCCGAAACATCTAAGGATAAAACAGCATTTAGTGTTATTTCAAGAGGACAGTATAGGTTAGTTACCATGCCATTCGGATTAAAGAATGCTGCTCAGACGCAACAGCGTTTGGTTGATTCAATTTTTGGACCGAAGTTTGAACCACATGTTTTTTGTTATTTAGATGACATTATTTTGTGTTCAGCATCTTTTGAGGAACATTTGAAGTTGTTAGAAACGGTGAAGGAACGTCTTAAGGAAGCAAACCTTACGATTAATTTGAAAAAGTGTGAATTCTTTAAGAAATCGTTAAAATTTCTTGGTTATATTGTTGGATCGAATTCCCTTCGTACAGATCCCGAAAAGGTTTCTGCTATGGTAAATTTCCCTAGACCTAAGACCACTACTGAGGTCCAACGTTTTTTAGGAATGTGTAGTTGGTATCGTCGCTTTATAAAAAGCTTTTCATCTTTAGTGTCACCGATCAGTGATTTAGTAAAAGAAAGAAAAAAGGGTCAATCTATTGTTTGGACGTCCGAAGCTGAGGACTCATTTGCTCAGATCAAGCAGGCTTTAGTTTCCGCTCCATTGTTATCACAACCGAACTATTCAGTTCCATTTATTGTCGAATGCGACGCTAGTGATACAGGGCTCGGAGCAGTTTTAGTTCAAAAAATCGATGATGTAGAGCACGTTATCTCTTATGCCAGTAAATCACTTACCCGAACTGAGCGAAATTATTCAGTTACGGAGAAAGAGTGTCTTGCTGTAATTTTCGCTATAGAAAAATTCCGACCTTGGATAGAAGGCACCCGTTTCACTGTTATCACAGATCACTTTTCATTGTTATGGCTCAATAATATACAAAACCCAACCGGTAAATTAGCTAGATGGGCTGTCCGTCTACGGCAGCATACTTTTGAGTTAGTACATCGAAAAGGAAAGTTTAACGTAGTTCCAGATTGTCTTAGCCGTGCAGTTCCAGTCTTAAATCATGTTGATAATTTAGTTGAGATCAAGTTGGATAATGTAGACCCTTGGTATGTGTCTCTTCGAAAAAAGATTTTATCTTCACCTGATGATTACCCACAATGGAAAGTGGAAGATAACCTTGTATTTAAATTTCTTTCTTCAAATTTACCACTCTCATCGAATGTAAGGGAATGGAAATATTTAGTTCCTAGATCACAAAAGGAAGAGGTTATTCGGACAAAACATGACCCTTCAGTGGCCGGACATTTTGGTTTTTTTAAAACATTGGCACGCATACAAGAGAATTTTTATTGGCCAAAAATGCGTATTGATGTGTTGAAATTTTGTAAAAAGTGTTTAACGTGTGGTGCACAGAAAGCAACGAATAGAGGATCCCTTGGGTTAATGGGAAAGGAAAAAGAGGCGAAGTTCCCCTTTCAGATTATTGCAATAGACCTCATGGGCCCATTTCCACGGTCCAAGCTTGGACACAAATGGTTATTAGTTATTGGTGATTGGTTCTCGAAATTTACATTAATGTTTCCTTTACGTAGTGCAAAAGCGCATTTAATAGAACGTGTACTGGAGGAAAAAGTTTTTTTAGTTTTTGGTGTCCTCAAATTCATTATTTGTGATAATGGCTCACAATTTAGTGGAAGAAATTTTAAGGCAGTATGTAAAAAATATGATGTTCAAAAAATTTGGTTTAATGCAGTTTACTCTCCCCAATGTAATTTTGTGGAAAGAATAAATCGAACTGTCGGAACAGCTATACGGTCATATATTAAAGAACATGATACTTGGGATATTGAGTTACCCCAAATTCAGTATGCGATTAATTCTGCAAAACATCATGCCACTGGTTATTCGCCAAATTTCTTAGTTTTTGGTAGACATGTTCCCGTGTCTGGAAGATTTTATGGTCTTGATGTGGAACCCACAGATGATTTAGATATTATTCCTGGTGATAGACCTTCGTATGTGTTAGATCAGCAAGGACTATTTGATATTTTTATAGACGTACAGAAAAAGTTACATTTAGCTTACATGCAGTCCAGTAATTCATATAATTTAAGGAGACGTAACATTTCTTTCGAAGTAGGTGACGAAGTTTGGAGGTCAAATAAAGTTCTTTCGAAAGCAAGTGATAAGTTTACTGCTAAGCTTGCACCAAAATACGTTTTGTGTATCGTTAGAAAGAAGATTTCTAATTTGATTTATGAATTGAATAATGAAGATGGTTCAAAGGCAGGCAGATGGCATGTCAAGGACTTAAAACCTTATTCAGAGTTCAGTAATGATATTGAAAAAGATGATGTTTCTGAACGTTAATTAGTAGTGTTGAAATGTTTAATGGTTAATAGTAGGAATTATTTCTGTCATATCTTTTTGGTAAAGAATATATTTATGGTATTAGAATACTGTTTGAAAATCAAAATTTAGATGTCGGATATGAAGTAAAAGGGATAAAGAAATTTTGTTGTACAGTAAGGTTAATATTAGGTTGCTCAGAAACTGTTGGTTGCAAATTGTTTGTTTAATTTGAGATGTTGTAGGTTGCATGTTACCATAAAGGTCAAATGTTAGTAGAAGATGTTTATATTTTTGGTGTTCAACTTTTGATAAGTTTTGTATATAATTAGTTGAAAATTTCTTTTGGATCTATGTATGTATGATCATATTAATCTATGGTGAGTTAGGTTTAAAATAATTCACTTGATTCATTTAATTCATTTAGTTTGTTTAACGCGTTGTATATAGTGTTTATATTAGTCCGAAACATAGCTTCTCAAAAATTTCTGTGGAGAACAATTGTTCCTGGAAAGCAATTTTAGTAGTCAAGAGGACAACCGAAATTGATGGTAGTTCTTGAGATTGTATTGGAAGTCAAATAATTTGAGTCCAAGTTAGATATTGGTAAGAGACCAATATTGTTAGTAACGAAAATAGTTATGTTTGTTATAGTCATGAATATTGTGTGAATTAGCAATGTTCTATTTCGTTCATTCATGCGTGAGTGAAATTTTTGAAGAGTAAGACGTGGTGACGTTTTACTTGTCTCTTCATAGGTAGAGATATTTCTACATTTTTGTTAGCATATGCATGCGGTAGATTGTTAAACATTCATTATTTTGAAACATGTTCGTTATTTCGGAAATATGTTTGTTATGGATCCCAGTAATATTAGGCATCCCTTTTCTTTTGTAAGTATGTAAATTATGGTTAGTAAAGTAAGAGTATGTTTGTTATGATAGTTAAACCTTTATTAATGAATTATAATACGGCAGTATTCTATGTTTCGTTTCTTAAATTCTGTGTGTAAAGTGAGTGATAAATAACCCCGAATATGTGTTAGCTGATATTGTAACATTACCGATTATGACTTCCCGAATTTGTGCCTTTTTGGCGTGTAGTACGCGTAGTTACTGGTCACTCATTTTCATGCATGCAGTATGTTTGTTGATTCAGAGAGTTATTTTTTTGTTTTGGTATGTAGTAATTAATAGTAAATCATAAAATACTAATAATAAAAAAAAATTCTACGCACTTATTCTGAAATATTTCCTCAAATTTTTTCTCTTAGTAAAGGCTGTTTAACGATTTTATTTTCTATCATTATGTCTACAGAAATTTAATCCATTTATTTAATAAGAACCAATTTAATGCATAATAATGCTACACAATCCACTAAATAAATATTACATATTGTCCTATAAAATATTAGCTTTCAATTCAAATTTTAATATATGCGGTGACAAAAGATACTTTTCAATTAGTGTCATTCTTAGAGCTCCTTCTGTTAGACAATTGTAAGATTAAGCTTGTTGCCAGGCGGTAACCCGCGTGATATGATCACTTCCAATACAGCTGTCGTCAGAAGAAGTCGAATTGTTCTTTGGACACAAGGACGATGACGTTTGAGGAATCTACGTGTTGGAAGCACGTGAGATTTAAAATGGTTTTCGTGAGATAATGTCGTCTCCGAAGCTCACTTTTGTTGTCCACTTGCTGGAAAATAGCTCGCAAATGACGAGGAATTATTTTGGTTGAAGGGCCTTTGGTTAACAGTAAGTAGTATTGCTTCTGTAATCATATTAAATAAAGATTTTCAGTGCAACATGGAAATAATATTTAACTTTGAAATAATATGCAACTTTTAGTTAACAAAACTTTTGTTTAACGTAAATTTAATCAACATACAAGTAGGAGATTTTAGAAAAATTTAAGAATTTAACCTTTGTACGAATGTGGATTTGACGAGTATCAATTAGTTAATATGGACGCCGTGATATGGTTTGGAGCTTCAATAAGCAGCAAATTTGGTTGTACCGAATTGGAGATTTCCTTTATTTAAGTGCTGAAGCAAGACGCCTAGCAGGTATTTTTCTGTCAGATGAACATCTGGTATGTAAATTTGCTTTCGTATGTCAGCTGTATTGTGGATATAGCAGACAGATAATTTTTTGTCTAATCAAGTTATTTGAACTTCAAGTTAGATGAATGACAGACTATATATTTTTCCTATTAAACAACAGGAACCTGTAAATTTTCATTTTTAATTCTTTTTATTAATACATTGAAATTACGGAAGATGTCATAATGAGATAAGGAAAGTTAATTCTAGATTTTATGAAAATTGATTTAATTATTTGAAACATGATTTTCTGGAATCATTAGAAATTAAATTTATACGTTACATATTTCACTAATAGCTGAATGGAATATTTTTTTGTGAGATTATAGTAGTGCTATTCAACCAAACGAAATTGTTATATATAGTTAATTATTCAGAAAGTAAATTCAGGCTCAATCATTTTTAAGTAAAATTTGGCTAGATATTTCTAATATAAATGACCATATTTTAACGATGAAAAGTACTTATTATACCAAGTACTTATGTACACATTTTTCTAGAATTTAAATTAATCAAAATTATATTAAAGGAAAAAGATGTTTTGTAAATAGCACAATAACTAAATACTGAAGGAATAGATTTTTATTTTGGTCAAGACTATTCTTTTTAATTGGAATGAATGAAAGTTGATTCGAATTAAGTTTTTAAATTTTGGGTATAAATGCACAAACAGTGCTATCTTTGTTTAATCTGTTCACAGGTGTAGCAGTGATGTATAAAGGTCAAAGTCGAGCCATAAGGTAAGAAACTTTAGGGATTGAGTTGTTTTTAATAAATTGTATAGCGATAATTGAATAAAGGTTTCCGCATTCGCCTTGTACAAGGGACTTAAGTAAGGTCTTCTTCGTATAGAAAAATTCGGTGGCGCCATATTCTTTATATTTTTGGTCGCAGTCCAACCCCGACCCACAGCTCATGTTCTACCCAGAGCAAATAATTCGACTAGCCGCTTAGCCTTTTGAGATTTCCTCAACTACGATCCATTTTCCATCGGAACTTGCCGTGGGCTCTATCCGCTTACTGGAAATCCTCGTAAAACTTTCTTGTGCCTTTCAGCTGGTCACATAGAAAGAAAACCTAATAGGAAAAATCCCGTAATATATATGAAAGGCTATAACGGTTAACTTTACTTACCTTAAATTAGCTATCTTTTTCTTTTTGGTTGACTTTTCCTTGACCGTACCGTTACTTGTATATTATTTTATTTTCTACACCCCCCAATATAACTCTGTCGTTTCATTTAATTAATCCTCGAACTTTTCCTACAGCATATTATTTGGTTTTTAGTATTTGTCTTACATCGTTTAATTGTGAGGTAATAACTTTGGTTGTAATAACTCATTGAATTTTTATGATTGGTTTTAGCTGATGTTAGAGTGGATGTTTTTCTTCTTTGGGCTCACATAGGACACGCGCGGCCTATGCCATTGAAAGAAATAGTTCTTATTCGCAGTTGCAAAAAACTAGGATTGTCTATTCCACGTGTTTTTCCTCTGAATGATTGCAGTCGCCCACATTTAACTATACCATTATTTGTTTCTTTTTCTACTAAATCGCCATAACTTATAAACATTTTTTTTCATTGTTTTTTGTGGTGAGGTGCTATCGCTTCCTATTGATATCTTATTAAATTCTCGGTTGTTTTAGCATATTGGGACAGTGTACCTGTATTTAGCTGCTTATAATTAGGCATCGTTGTGTGTTTAGGGTGCTACTGTTTTAAAAAAAAAACTACCTTAAGAGAGTATGTTTTTGTGTGAATGTATCTGTAATGATACTTTTGAGTTGTTGTGTCAACTTTTGTCTGATTTTTTTATCGTAGTGGATGCACTTGCTAGGAAAATGATCGTACTAGTTCTCTTAAGATATCTAGTGTATTTTAAACGTATATACCTTATCTTGTCGGATTAATATCGCAGGTGGTCCTTCAGACCGCGCTGTGTTTAAATAGGGACAATTCTCTACCTTCTCTCGGACGCTTGTCCAAAAACTCTACTTTTTTATATCCCGCTGTCTCCGTTTATGCCTTATTCTTCTTTCGGTGGACCTGTTCTCGTCCCGGAACACCCGTCTGCCACATAAGAGTGATGTTCCCTCACTCCGGGCTACTGGCCACATTGCCTGGTTGAGTAGCGCTTTGCTATCCACCTTTTCTGTCTCTTTTGCTCAATGTGAGCCCTTCCTCTACTTTTTTCTACCTGGAAGTGCCTCTTATGAATTTCAAATAACCACCTCCCTCTTTCTACCGTTCCTATTTCTACTGCCTTTTTCATTTCCGTTAGTCACCGTGTGGTTGCGCGGGAGGTTTTCACAGACACCTGAACCCCGTCTCTGGGAATCTTTCGTGAGGTCATGCGGTGCCGCTGTCAGCGCATGGGCTCTGGCAGTGAAGGTATGTATGAGTGTGTGAATGTGTGAGTGCATGTATATCGCTATATATCGTGTGGGTATGGGGTGATCATATCACCGATATCGATTAACGCTGGGTGCAGGGATACACCCAAATGCATTTGCCGGTTCCTCGTGCCGTTTCTTGTAAAAGGGCCTGCTTCACAGGTCGCTCTTTTTAGAGGGTACGAGAAATGCCCATTTAACGGCTCCACGGAGCCACTCTATCGTTATCTTTATCTATTATCTTTGATAATATCCAAGTGAATATCTTTATCTTATTTATTATCTCAGATAATACATTTAGTTTTAATATCGTTATCTTACCGATTACCTATAATAATAATTTTAGTTAGTCTCTTATCTTACCGACTACCGTTAGTAATAATTATGGTTTAATTTCTCGTTATCTTACCGACTACCGTTAGTAATAACTTTTGGTTAATTTCGCGTTATCTTACCTATTATATTTAGTAATAACTTTTGTTTAATTTCGCGTTACCTTATCTACTATCTCTAATAATAACTTTAGCTTAATATCGCGTTATCTTACCTAGTATCTCAAATAATAACTAAAGCTTAATATCGTTATCTTACCTATTACCTTTGATGATAACAATTTAAGCTGAATATCGTTATCTTATCTATTATATTTAACAACAATTTAAGATCTTGTTTTATCTTTTTATCTTCCTAACGGTTGGTATTTATGACCAGACGTGGGAATTATTTTTCTTGAAATTTAAGTGAAAAAGCTAACCTGATGTAGAAATGTAATTTGTTAGGTTAGCAATATAAGGATTTAGGACAAGTTTTGATGTGTATCGTTAGTAAACCAAGGTACCAGTAACGCACTCTGTGAACATTTTTAAATTTGGGCACTTTTTGCCAACAAAGAACAGTTGTGATGCAGCGCTCATGTGCGTTCGCATGTAGGAAACTTTAATGTTAGCTTCAGTTTAGATAGGCTAGGCGACTTGTCGCATTTATTTTAATTTAAGTAGTGTTTCATGCTCCCCGACAAATTTGTGCTGTCGATTATTAGTGTAGCCAAAGACAATGGGGCTACATTTTCCGTTTTCTGGTACTTCGGTAGACGTGTTATCAGTCGAAAAACCAGGTGGCGCCTTATATAAACATTTTGTAGGTTTTAAGTTAGGTTTTACGTAGGGTAGTTAGGACTTAGATTTTAAGCTGTTACTGTGCTAACAGACTTTTTCTTTTTTTAGTTTTTTTTCTTTTATGGCTTTGTCGCGATTGTTACGTGCCAAATTGGCACTAAACATTTTTTAGCTTAATTTTGATGTGCGGAAGTTTCGCGTCACAAATTCAAAAGACTTGGCGTATATTTCCGTCAGGTCAGAGTTCGTTTGCACCAGATCGCGCGACGCGAGTGGCGGAGAAAAAGTGGGGGAAGTGTTGCCGTGAGTCTCTGTAACGTGGATTTTTGCCTCTGACCTTCGTGAAGAGCGGTTTGGTTCAGGTATCGTATCGTGCCTTATCTTGTATTTATGTAGATCCTTGCCTGCTTATCTGTTTGTCGCCCTATACATGGTATCCTTGTTCATTCCCTACATAGGTAGGAGGTAATTTGTAGCCGTTGGCCGAACCGCATTTCACGCCGGAGCACCATCTTTAAACACTCCGGACTGGAGCCCTGAGATCCAGTCGAAGTCATTTGGATGGACGCTAGGCGTACCCTCCGTTAATTGCCTTAAAAGGGGCCATCAGTAGCCCTGATGAACGTCAACAGAAGCCAACTTTAACTCAGGGACATATTCATGTGAGTATTTCGCTGTTATAAACTATTGTATGAAAATCGGCATATTTTCCGTCAATGGCGTATTTAATTTGTTATTGGTGACGTCATTGTCAGATGGCCGCGCTAAGCTTGGAGCTACCACCTGCCCGTGGCGTCGCTTATTCTGCGCTTGCGTGATGTAATTATGAATTTTTAAAGGGTAAGAATGTAACGATGCACTTGTGAAGTTTTTTGAATAGTGCAGACAGCTGTTTAAAAACATACGAAGTTTAGGCACTTAAAGTAATTTTAATGAATGGAAATGGATATCGGTTAGAGAATACGGCACAAATTCAACTGGAAACATCATTTGTGCTGGTTGGGGTGCCAAGGACAAGGTCAGAAAATTCTAATACTACCGAACCAAAAATTAGTATGAGGGATATTCTTCATCTTATGAAACAAAGCCAATCAGAATGGATAGGTAAAATCGATCAAAAATTAAATAAATTATCGGAGCGATGTAATATGGAAATTAATGTAAAATTAAAAAGGAAACCGAAGGAAAATTTGACAGTATGACCCATGTAATAAATCAGAAGGCGATTAAAGCAGAGAAATTCTGTGCAATCAAAGCAAATTTAAAACGCAGATTCATAAGTTAATTGCAAACAATTAAATGATAAGTTCTCAAATAACTACGAAGAAATTAATTAGAAGGTACAAGATTTAGAAACAGGCATGCATACGTTGTTGTGGTCCTATTTTTGAACTGATGATATTGTAACAGTTTTTTTGAGCTCAGTTGAACACCAACGAATTTTAGCCCTACTAACTCAAGTATAGTCATTAAAATCATGCGAACCATTTTTAAACAAATAAGTGCAAGTATTGATATTGTATGTGCTGACCGCCATACAGAAATGCTAGTTTGGTTGCTAACATCAGGCGCAGAAAGTTAATACAACTATTATCAAGGCCAATCAGCTTTCCTGTTTAGTGCATAGCACATTTGCGCTCACATTAGCTAGAGCTCTCGTAGTGAAAATAATGGAACCATTAAGGGTTCTGGCGTGTAACTTGCGCCTAGCTTTTTGTGCGGTAGTTAAACCTTAGTGCGCCCGACACTAGGCCTTGATGTTTTAACGATGGTAAGAATTAAAATAATAATTAATTAGATCAACTAAATAATTTGTTGTAGCGCTCTTTTCGAAAATGCTCTTGTCGTAATTTAATTTTTAGAAGATTTTCGTTTGGTAAATTTCCCTTTTCATAATTGCACCCTCCGTAATTTTACTTTTAATAATCTCCAATATTTTTGTTATAACGTTCCTTTTAAAAGTCGATTTTAAATGACTTCTAATAAATAACTTCGTTTCGATAACTGAGATAAATTCATTTAATAATTCTTTGGACATTTGTGTGAATAACACAGAAAACATTCCTTTAATGGTTTAGTAAAAGTACGATAAGATATGTTTTTCAACGCTTCGTAGAAGTCGTCAACTAGATTTTTGCATTATAATTATCAACTTTAAGAAGTCGTTTTGTATTATCTGGTTTTACAAAACTAAAGCAGCGAGTAGGCTGCCTTTAAAAGAAGTTAAAATGCTACTTTTGCATCTGTGAATGTAAAATATGAACGTCCTTCAACTGTACAATGGATAGTTGGATTTTGTGTTATGTTATGGAAAGCTATAAGTTCGAATGCAAAGGAAACGTCCTACAAAGTAGGTAGAAATTTTTATGGTTTGTAAATTAAGTCCGATGATGCTTTCGAATGTATTGGAATTTGGTTGGTCCAGTTAGTGCATGTAACCAAAACGCATACAAGTTAGCATGGTCCAGTCCAAGGGTCACGCAGCTGTTCGTGTTCTGTGGAACATGTGGATTTGACGTCATTTCTGAAAAATGTATGTATAAACACCTGCCCTAACATGTTGTGAAGACAACATGTAAAGAACACCTGCAGAGCCAAGGTAAGAGATTAAATTATTCTTGCATCACGTCTACATTTGGTGAACTTTGATACCAGGCTGCTTCAGAAAATATTTTTGTAACTATCAATTCTGATAAATCCATTTCACATATTAAAAAGGACCTTAGTAAATTTTCGTTGCCAATATTAATTCACTACAGTTACAGTTATTAAATTTTATAAAATTATGTGAACTTAGAGTTCTTATTGATGTTTCATATATGCATGAATTCACTTACAATTTTTAAATAATGAGTTAATAAACAAGTAGTTAAAGTTTTATGAAAATGTAAACAGAAGAAGCAGATCTGACATTTCTGGTATAAATTCAAATAAAATTTTTGTAACTAAAGTAACATTTGAAGTTTTGATATTTTTCTTTGAATATATAATTCTACCTTATGAGTAAATGAAGCTTGCATTATCTACAATTTTTATGAAAGTACAATTTTAATTAAAAAAATAACATTTAATTTTCTTAATTAATTGTTTTATTCTGAACAAGTACGTTCAGAAGTAGAGTAACAAAGAATAAGATCAAATAGAGTAAAGCAGTAAACCCAATTTAATAAGAAGCTTTAATAGTCTTTTCAGTATTTGAAGAATAAAATTTGTGTTCATATTATTGTTGCCTGATTAATCTTTGTTGTTTTTTTTAGTTGAGGTAGCAAGAGAATATTTCTTGTGTTCTTATTTTAGTATATTTAATTAAATTTTTTTTACAGCTCCTGCGTTAGCAGTTAATACGGTATTCCTCCTTAAGGACGCCCAAGTCCCCCTTAGGGAAACCCTGTGTTTAAAGTTACATACTTGGTGGCGCCCTGTTCAAACCCCTGTTTTGTCGAGAATCTAGCCCTAGTAATAAAATAATGCTTTGTAAAAAGAACCACGACCAATCCTCATAAGCTCTGCCCAAGGAATAGACCCCTAGCATAGTCGGAAGATATTTGCGTTCCATCATTTTAAGGAAATCCCTCCTTAAAGGTTACTGGTCACATTTGGGGATATAAAAATAACCCATAACTAATTAACCCTAACAGTAAATAAGAAGATTGTATTATAATATTACTATCAAATAAAAAAAAGAAGGGTTTGCATAACATTGTTTAACATAAGAAGACAAGTTTGGAACAACGGTGTTAATTGTGTTAAAAATTATGTGTCTGTGTAAAGAGATGAATACATTTTATAAATTTATTTTTAGTAATACTTTGTTTTCCGGAAAATTATTTATATACATCCGGACAGTATGCGCTATACTTTCGCAGCAATTTGAGGTTGCAACACCAAACTATAAAAACCTGAACACATAGCTTAAATTTTCTTTAATATTTTTACAGCATGTTTTAGCTGCTAACCGTCGGAAGACAGTGCCTATCGCAATCAGTCTAATTCCACTATCTTTTTTTTTATGATGGCGCATAATGATGTCCCGTATAAAATCGGACATATGTCATTTATTATTTATTTATTATTTATTATTTTTCCTTAAATTGCATAGCGATGTTATTTATGAATCTCAGAAGTTTTTGTGCATGAGTGCCTGTAGAAAAACTTAAAAGGACTTGTAAGTGAGAAGGGCGGAGAGAGTCCATGCCACCAGCTGAACTGCTTTTAAAAGAATTCACCGCTGAAAGTATATCTTTGTCAGAAGTAATTCAATTTGTATAAGTTTCTAAATTTGGATTATAGGTCGAAATAGCTATTTGATGTTTTAGTTTTAAATTTTGAATGCATCGTTGTCGTATTCTGAGAACGTTTCATTGGAACATAAAATTTTGAAATAACTTTCTTTCCATAAATCCCTAGGCAAAGCTTTCTCGTTATGTAAATTGCTCTTATTATTTTCTGTAATTGAGAATTTGTTCAAATTATTTAAAATTGTTTTTGAAACGGTATCATTTTAATTTTTTATCCTAAATTTGGAATAGCCAGTATTTTATATGTAAATAAGAAAAGGTTTGTCCAAGTTGGTACGCTATTTAGTTTTACGCATTCATCTATAATTTCAGATAATTCAGCAGCAACTTTCGGTCTAACATTTTTTGGAATACGTTTAATTATATTACACTCCCTTTTTAGAGATTCAAAAAGATTGTTTAATTTCCATACATCCTTATTAATGTTCGTTGGATTAATGTCAGTGATGTTGTCTGGTTTAGCATTCAAATCAAAACTGCTCTTTTTTAGTATGTTTTCACTTGTATAGCTTTCCCTTTCATAAATTTTGATTCTTTTTCCATTTTTAAATGATCTATTACAGATCTTACATACATTAATTTTGTTTTTTGATTTTTCAAATTTTTCAGTTTTGATAGTTTTAGGAAGGTAATAATTTCTTGTTTCCATTTATGTTCAAAAAGTTAAATTTCAATATCATGCATATAAAACCATGAAATCCACAAATCTTCGAATCTTCCATATTGAAATAAATAATACAAACTTACTTTAAGATTAAAAATTAAACTGGTTTTGTAATATTTACAGCTTGCTATGTGCAGCCGTAAACTTGAAACACAATATATTTTAAATTTAAAAACGGTAATTAAAATGTATAGAAATAATAATAATATCAATAGATCTTTATTGTAAAGAAAAAAAAAAAGAAAAAAGCAAACTTATAAAGAAATATGGGCGAAGTTCAGCTAATAGAGAATCCATCAGCTATTCTGCCACTTAACCCACTAATAATGACAACATTACAAGTCTTAAATTAACTAATGGTTATGTGCAATAAATTTATTACATTTTAATGATGAACAAAATTAAAAATTGTTAGGACGACGTTGAAAGAAAGCGCAGAGACATGTTTTGATTTAATAGGACATGAAAAAAAAATATTTGAGAATTTTAAAATGTGTTTCATAGCTACTATCTGGGGAAAATTTATTTTAAGAGCTGCACGGGCTCATAACTATAGAGCATTTCTAGCAATATATTCCCATTGTGAACCAATAAAGGTATTGTTGTATTTATGGCGTTGCAAATATTAGCTCGAAGAAAATTCTCCTATATAAGTTTCTGGGGCTTTTAAATTCTGGCATAGGAAATGTCAATTAATCTTAATGCTTCTGATGTAATACATCACCATTATTCTGCGGTCTACACAAAAAGTTATACATTATAGTTATGTCGAATTAAGTAAACTATCCATTTGAGATTCAAGAATAACGTTCTGTAATAAAATTTCCATAGAAGTATTGAATTTGGTCATTAATAATAGTGATACTGCCCTCATACGGTTAAAAATGAAACTTAATATTTTGTACGAATGTCTGGTTATCAATCTACATTCTTAGTTCTAAACCGTATAATTCTTACCATCAATCAATATACTTAGCAAAACAGTTGGTATATAATCCCATAAGATTTAAAAATCTATTTTAACAATAACGAGCTTTATGTTTCAGGATATTTATAGGATAACATCCTATAAAAAATTATCAAACAGAAATTAAACCATTTTTTTGTAAGTGTATTGTGTAAAAATATTCAACTATAATTTAATCACAGGAAGAAAATAAACATTTGTTTATTATTGACTTGGCTGATAATGTTTGTGTTGCCTTTGTTCTTGACGGTATGGGTAGTTTGGTGGTTCTTGTTCTATCTGATTCGGATTCTTACCTTCCTGTTGATATTCACCATCACCTTGCTCCTAAAACTTTTTTAAGTATTGACATTAAAAGAGTACAATTGACCAACCTGTTGTTGCTTAATAGCAGCAAATATTATATCTAAGCCTTTCTGCACTTCAGGACCTGGTGGTGGCGGAGTTGGCAAATGGTCACCAAAAATGTGAAAACCGGTTTCATCAGCTCTGTATGTGGCAGAAATTTCTTCGCCATTTGGTGCAGTGTATTTGAAAGAACCTTCTTGAACTTGACCTTTAAGTTGTTGATCCTTGTTATCTGGATCTGGTCCTAAGTCTTTCAGATAACCTTGTTCTTGAACGAGGATATGGTTGCCTGTTTCCCAACTAAAAATGAGTTTGTATCAAAAAATGATTTTGAACTGCTATATTTTGAACTAATTTTAAAACACTCCCTGGATGTTTTGTTGTGGTTTGTTTTGTATTTTTCTTAATCTTTCTTGGGTATTAAATCACTTAGAGTAGAGTATTTAAAAAATATAATAGCACATATTTTGGCGATATTGCATGTGCTCGTGATACAGTTTTTAGAGCATACAAATCATAACAAAAATAACAATAGATTTATTTTTATCGCGAGAGTAGACCTATGTAACTTTACTTTTCCTTCAGATAGCTTATAAAACCTTTCTACTTCATTACTAAGTTACACAAAATAGTTTACACGTCTAATGCCATTTCAACCATAGTATTTTAAACTATTCTATCAATAACCACATCTTAGACCAAAGATATTATTACAACAAATTCGAACAGCGCAGTAAAATATTAGCCGTCGAATTTCAAATGCATTGATAGTACAACTATTGATACGGATGCAACAATAAAGAAAAATAAGTTAAATTTGCAAACACTTAGATAAGTACCACCGCAAATGATCAAATACGCGTAATAGGAAGTATAGAATGATTCCAGAAAAGAAAATGTTTGGATTGACAAAATAACTAAAGAATTGAGAAATAGCAAAGTCTAGTTGTACCGAAACCTAAAAAAATCAGGCGTTACGAAATTGTAAACGGCTTCATCTGAAGGATTCAAAATTTAAAAATATGTTTAACCCGTTCTTAAAACATGGATTTGAAAAATTTATAGGTATAAAGTGCTATTAGACGACAACATTAGCGTACTCTTGTATATAAATTATTCAAAGAACAAAGTATAAGACGCCCGTATCATGCATTTTTTTTATGCTGAAAGATTAGCGCATCCATGTGCGTGAGTTTTAAGAAATTCCGTCTTTTCCTGATAATCAACAGATCTTGTATTTTGAACATCATCTTTTCCATCCGGTTAATTGCAGATGACATCATTGATTAAGTATCATCTTTATTCACAAAAATACTTGTCGCAGATACCGTGCTGATCATAAAACAACTTATACAACAAGAAACAATTCGAACACATGAACACAGTAACAAAGCAAACTTGACTTCCATGTATTTTCCTTTTACAGAAAGATCTTACGAAATACTTCGGGTACATCCATGAATTTACCCAATCTTCTTTTTGGACTACTATCTACGGAATCATTTAAATCTATGACTCAAAGATGCGTAACTCTAAAATTAAAGTGCGGTTTTGATATGTGGATGACACCATTGTTGTATGAATAAACGTTTCAGAACCTTTTGGACACTTTAAGGACCCTCACAATTGAAAATGAAGAGAAGCGTTTATTGATGTACTTGTGCGCTAGCATTGCTGGCGAATGCGTTTGTGTAACAAAATCTCGCATATACAACTAGATACCTTTTCGCCTTACAAAAATTGTCGGTAAGTAACGTTTCAATCAACCTTGAGATTAAAATTTTACAGCCAGAATACGCAAACGCATAAACTGTATCTGTCTTTTAACTAATTTCGGCAACATACTATTAAATTTCTGAAAGTTTCCTAAAATTTGGCGGCAGTCTCACATGTTGATATATATATACCACATTTGGTGAGATAAGTAATATCGCATTTGAACTACAGTGACTTTTAAGAAAATACCATATCAACTATCGCTTTCGATTTCCGGAAATGCTAAAAATCTTACATTAAGTTCAGAATTTGATTTAAAACATACAGAATATTTGGCTGCGGTGTGTTAAAACTTATCTAATGTATTATGTTTCTTGGAACACCGTTTTGGGTTAAATACTATTTCCTGTTACGTGAAATGACCCAGAAGTCACTTAGTATGAACGACTTTCCTAATATCCTGGGAGGCATTATAGCATTATACCGCGTTATCTTCAATTTCATTTAAGTTTGGTAAAATTGAAGTTCTGAATCGTCATTTTCACGTATTATTTACGATTTTTTTTTACTTTGATTATTAATGTAGTTTTATCCTCATTACACTCTATGTATTTTAGGTGGCAGTCAATTCTTTTTCCTTGCAGTGTATTCTATTAAGTTTTTTTGCCATAGCCGTAGATTTGTAAAAGGGTGGGTCATACAGAGTGTTAAGAATTAGTGATCGACGACATCTGGCCCCACTCTCAGTCTCGAGTCGAGACCGAGACCAAGAACGAGATTAAAATTTCTTAGTCCGGGCTTTCCGTTGGTCTCGGTCTCGAGTTCTCTAACTCCTCTTGTATTGTTATGTAGTCAATCTATTAGTAATAGATATTTTATTCAAGGAAGAAAAAAGTTCACTAACTTCATTTCCTGTGTCGTAAGTAAATAAATGCCAAAAACAATTATTTTGTCTTTCAATAGGTGAAATTAAAATGCTCAAATGTACGAAGCACGCATCAAATCCGTTGTATTTTGTATCTTTTCTTGTATAGACGTTGAAATTAATAACGAACCAATTGCGGGACTCTTGGTTGAAAATGTAAAAATTACACCAATGTCACAATTTATAAAAATTGATAAGTATACATTAAGTGCGGTGCAGAAATTTATAACAATGATTTATTTGCTCAAATTGTACTAAAAGTTTCAATATACCTTATTAGAGATTCCTATTTTAACTTTGAAAATATGTACCGATTGATCAAATACAAAGGGAATTAGACAGGTTCTAGTACAAATTTCATAGATTGTATTGTATAAAACTCAGCCATGCAGCTTTTCCTGGTTGTGTTATACATAACAAAAATTATAGTGTTTCTCACAGTAATAACATAATCGTAACCTACCCTAATTTCCCTTTTGGATCAGTTGGTACCAGTCAATTGCCGATTGCTGTTATCGCAGATAGAAATACTGCGAATATTGTTGTCAATGCATAAGCAAATATTTATATTGTTCCTTTTCTCGGTTCAAGAGTGTAAATAATAGAAGTATAATAAAATAAATGAAACAAAGCAACCTAGCTCTTTTTGGCGTTCTAAAAATTGTCTATTCCTTATTTTATTGAAGATAGTTGTGAAATATCCATGCTTGCTGATGTTGAAATACCTAAATAATTGCTACCATTTGAAGATATATGTCTCTCGTTTGAACCCGTTATAGGAAAGTGTCCTATTATTAGGACAGTTTGAAATAATTTTTCTCTCATCATTAAAATGTCGATTAAACTTAAAATAGCGACTTCGATGTCAATGGGATGCATCAATGAAGAAAACCGTATTTTTTTCAATTAGTTTCCTAAAAGAACACGTCAGCATCGTTGAATGATTTAGAAAGTATTACAAGTGATCTCCAATTTATGAAAGCCGTTCACGTAGGTTTAATAAATGTTACACCTGATTCTAATCCACTAACAGATGAAGACTAAGTAGTTGATAATGTATAAGGCATAACAGAAGTAAATGACGTACCAAGAATACTTTTAGGTTATTTCAAATCATCTAAAAATTTGGAAACTAGTGCAATCTGTTAAGCTGATGACATCTATGTAGCAGGTCTTTCAGATATTCAGCAGCTAAGAAATAAAAAAAAGACGTTTTTTTACTGAAGATATCTTACATTGGAAAAATACATGACCAGTATATACAAAACTTACTCCTGAAGGATTAGAAGCTAGAGCAAACTCTGAAAATTAATCTCAACAGAAATAGTGTTATAACCCATAGTGTCAAAAGGACAGTTAAATACACAGAAACTAAAAATAATCTTAGATACACGTTATCTTCAAATGCGATCAAAGCGTTCATTGGTATAGTCTTATATTCGAGTTATCACGAAGATCCTTCTAAAAGACATTATTGGTGTGAAGATACAGATCATAGCGTAGACATTACAAGAAATCTATATAAAAAAATCGATTTTTACAAATAAAAAGGTATTTGTACTTTACAGATAATTCACTCTTAAACAATCAAGGCAGATTTTCACGTAATCCATCTATTTAAAATAATAGAAACAGGATTTAAAGAGTATGGCGTTTTTGAAAAAATGCTAGTGGTTGATAATGGAAATATGTGCATCACGAATTAAAACAGTTTATACGTGAAAAGTCAATTCGTTTTAAATAAAAATTCTGGGCTCTTTGTAGAAACAGTGGATACTGTTACCATTTTAGTTTGTACACCAGCAAAGTAATTAAAATAATGACGATATAGACTTGGTCTTAAGATCGAGAGTAGTACTCAATATCTTGGAATGCTGTTCTGATTTTACAAGCCGTATATTTGACTTTTTTAACGCTCCACCCGGCAGTACTATTTTGGCCAGGAACGACTTTTTTTACGTTAAAATTTAGAATTTAACCGAATTCTGGTTATTTTAGAAAAGAGGACGGTATTTTTCAATTAGTCTCTTAAAAGAACGTGCCAGCGTTGTTGAATGATTTAGAAAATAGTATGAATAATCGCAAATATACGAAAACCGAAGTTTTAGATGACAACACCCACACATGGAACCTCTTATCCGAGCGAGAGCGTATTTTTGTGGAAAAAGATTGCCTAATATTTTTTCAAGCGCTCCGCCACGGGAATCGAACTTGAGATCTTGGGATTGGTAGTCCACGAACCTAGCTACCCCACGAAGTCGACGTGATCATACAAACCCTACATTTCAATTCCCAGTGTTTCACCAGAAGCTACTACACTGACCGGGAAGCGAGTTTGTATCTGGAAATTTAGAATTTTGCCGAACACTAGCTATTACAAACAAAGTAAGGATCTTTAGCATGCGTGACAACACACACACACACACACACACACACACACACACACACACACACACACACACACACACACATACACACACACACACGGCAATTACATTTTACCTACCATCCGAACAAAAGCGTATTTTTGTGAAAAATTCTTGCCTAATATTTTTGAAGTGGTCGGTGTTAAGAATCGAACCCGGGAACTGGGATTAGCAGTCATACTGAACCCGTCTGATCTACACAAACGCTTGATCATACAAGCTGTGCACTTACATTTCCAATGCTCCACTCGAAGGTACTACATTTGCCAGGAGGCGATTTTTTTGTTGCATGAAAATTTAGAATTTTGCCGAACTCTTGCCGTTCCAGGCATGGTAGAGATCCTTAACGTGCGTGACAACACTCGCACACGGAACCTCTATTCAAAGATTTACTATCTCTGAATTTAAATCAAATTTATATAAAAAAATATTTCCTTTTTTGCGGTTTGCGAGTATCAGAGATTTCAAAGAAAACGAAAGTTGGGGTATTTACCGAATCATAAAGGGTGTTGATCTTAGATTCCATAAACACTAAATAATTATAAAATGATGTTAAGCACTTGGAAAGTGCACATTGTTCACAATAATATACGGAACAGGACCACCTTAAGGGAGAGACATTACGACTGTCAATGAGTACAACATCAAGGTGTAACCCACCCATTGCTGCTAGTTATAATTCGCGACCACCCTTAACACACACGCTAAAGGAAAAGGACGCGGCTCCGTGGTTTAGTTGTTTACGTATGATTACTAAGCACAAGATCCCGGCTTCTAATCCCGACATGGACCACTTAAAAAATGTTAGGCGAGCATTTTCCACTAAAATTCCTCCTCGTTCGAATTACAGCTAAAATGTAAATATAAGTCCAGTGGTAGTGTGTTGCCACCTACGCTAACGATTCGTGTCCTAAATGGAATAGCAACGGTTCGGCAATACGCAAAATCTCCAGGTAGAAACAATTATCGTCCTGGCCAGTGCAGCACCTTCGGGAAGAGCATTGAAAAATCAAATGTAAAGCAAAGTACGATGGCCGCTCTGTGGCTTAGTTGGTTAGCGTATGACTACTTAGCCCAATCTTCCGCGTTTGAATTCCGACACGGACCGCTTGAAAAATGCGTGCCGAGCATTTTTAACCAAATACGCCCTCGTTCGTATGAGATGTAAAATGTAGGTCCCGCGTGTGAGTTGTAGGGCACACTAAAGATGCTTATCTTGCTTGGAATAGCTAAAGTTCGGCAAAATAAAAAATTTCGTGGTAAAAGAAAAACTGCAGTACCTTCAGGTGCAGAAATAAAAAACCAAATGTAAGGCAAAGGACAAAGCGGTTCCATAGCATAGTTAATTTGCTTATGTCTACTAAGCCCAAGGTCCCGGGTTCAATTCCTGAAACAGAGCGTTTGAAGAATGTTTGTCGAGTATTTTTAACAAAAGTACACTTTCGGACGGATGAGAGGGAAATTGTAGGTTCTGTGTTTTAGTATTGTCAGGCAGGTTAAAGACCCCAGTCTTGCTTGGAATAGCAAGGGTTCGACAAAATTCAAAATTTCCAGATAAAGAAAACGCGCTTCCTGGACAATGTAGTACTTTCGGATCGAGCATTGGAAAATCAAATGTAAGCCAAGTGACAAACGCAGCTCCGTGGCTTAGTTGGTTTGTGTGTGACTACCAAGCGCAAGTTCCCGCGTCCGATTCCCAACAGGGACAGCTTGAAAAATATTTACCGAACGTTCTTAACAAAAATACGCTTAGGTTTGGATCAAAAGTAATTTGTAGGTACCTTGTATGAGTATTATCGTACACGTTGAAGATCCTTACCGTGTTTAGATTAGCGAGGGTTTGACAAAATTCAAAATTTCCAGGTAAAACAACTCGCGTCCTGGCCTATGCAGCACCTTCGGAAGGTGCATTGAAAAATCAAATGTAAAGCAAAGGCAAAGGCGGCTCTGTGGCTAGGTTGGATCACGTGTGACTACTAAGCCTAAGTTCCCGGGTTCGAATCCTAACAAGGATCGCTTGAAAAATGTGTGGCGAGTATTTTTACCACATACCTCCTCGCTCGGTTGGAAGATAAAATGTAAATCCCGTAGTGAGTGTTGTCGTGCACGTTAAAGATGCTTACCTTTCTTGCAATAGCAAGGGTTTAGCAAAGTTTAAAATTTCGAGGAAGTAGAAACTCGCGTCATGACCACTGTAGTACCTACGGGTGCAGCAAATAGAAAATCAAATGCAAGACAAAGAACAAAGGCGGCTCCGTGGCTTAATTGGTTTGCGTATGCCTACTAAGTCCAAGGTCTCGGGTTTGATTTCTAATACAGCGCGCTTTAACAATATTTGGCAAGCATTTTTAATAAAAAATATGTTCTTTGGCGGATGAGAGCTAAACTTTAAGTCCCGTGAGTGGGTACTGTCGCCCAGGTTAAAGATCCTAACCTTGTTTGAAATAGCAAGTGTTGAGCAAAACTATCAGTTTGTAGGTAGAAAGAACTTGAGTCCGTGCCATGTAGTACCTTCGAGGGGAACATTTGACAATCAAATGTAAGGCAAAGGACAATGGCGGATCCATGGCTTAGTTGGGTCACGTGTGACCCCTAAGCATAAGGTCTCTGGATCGAATCTCGACACGGATTGTTTGAAAATTGTTCGGCGAGCATTTTTAACCAAAATACGCCTTTGTTCGGATGAGAGGTAAAATGTAGGCCCCGTGTGTGGATGTTGTCGCGTATGTTATAGTTATTTATTTTGCTAGGAGTAACAAGGGTTTGGCAAAATTCAAAATTTCCAGGTAAAAAACGTGCGTCCTCGCCATTGTAGTACCTTCGGATAGAGCATTAGAAAGTCAAATGTAAGGCAAAAAACGAGGGTGGCTCCGTGGCTTAGTTGGTTTACGGGTGACCAGTAAGCCTGAGATTCCGGGTTTGATTCACAACACGGAGCGTTTGACGAATGTTTGGGGACTATCTTTGGCAACAGAAGAGTAACTATTGTCACTATTAAAATATCTTATCAATTGTAACACCGTCGCGTTACGTTAGAAATAAATTAGATGGGTAAGGGAACTTAGTAAACTTGAATGGCAAAATAAAGATGAACGCACTCTGAATAATATATCTCATGAACAACTAAAATAAATTAAGCCGATTACTTCAAATTTTGTTTCTATAAAGACCGTTTAGCTAATAAAGTGTAACATTATTTCATTAAAATACATTGTAACTGTAATTATCTATGCCGACAATTTAAATTCCAACGCAAAAACATATCTTAGTATTACAAGACACTACGTATGCATTTCACATGAAAAGATAATTTATAGTAGACAAATGTTTTCCGTCCCGACCACTAAGGACATTAGAACAATATAGTAATATAGCAATAATACAAATTACATATAAAAAACGCGACAATAACTCTTTCATTCAGTATAGTTATAATGATCCATTGTGGGAACGAATTTCTATATAGTGGGAGAAACGACAGTACTTATGAACCTAACAGAAAAGAATTAATTAATGGTTTGCAAACAAGTAATTAAAAGATTAAAATGCAGTAATCGGAATAAGCAATAAAGTGAATTTTTCGCACTGTTGGGGAGTTGGTATGAAAAAGATTTAAATTTGGCGAAAGAGACAGAACCCCATAATGTGGATAGATTTTCTCTAGGAATAGATACGTAGTGTACGGCATAAGGTTAAACTGCATTTGCTATGGCACAGTAAATTTCACACACGGGAGTGGTCATGGATTTACTGTTGCTAGAACCGGTTAAAAATGGGTTACAACCGATAGTTCACTCCTACAATAAGTTGGATTTTATATTGGATGTGTTAAGGGAGGTATGTTAAATGAGAACGATAATGGAGATACTGATGGTTTCCGTATACACTTAACCCTTTTGGGGATGAACTAATGTAGTATATAATATGTGAGTGTAAAGTTTGCATTTCTTAATAATGTATATGCGAATTTTAAACTAATTTGTAGGTAGTTGGTATTTCTGTAGGTAAAATTAATAAATTATGAAAGTATTAATCTATAAGACTGAATTGGCGATGGAATTTGTGTATATTTAGTTTAAAAATAGTGCTTATTAGTGAAAATGTCGTTGGTAAGAGGGTAAAACTTATTTTCTTTACTGGATATTAAAATAGTTATTGAAAAAGTTGGTACTGCGCTATGTTTTTCGATATATTGTTATAACGAGCATTTCCTTAAGTTGGGTAAAATGTCGTATGGATTAATTTGCGAAATTAGAACAATGAATGGTAGGGTAAGGTAAGGATCAATGTTTTTTTTCTGGATTTTTGGTAACAACTCCTAACTGGTTGAATGGTACATTAGGTTTGTTTGTCTTTAAGATTAATATATGTGTATTTATATTTTGGGAATTTAGTGCTAGTAAAGGTTAAATTTAGGTGGAACTTTATTTGAGGTTGTTTGTAATATAGGAAAGATAGGTAAATTTGTATAAAAATATTCAGTCACCGCAGTGATGGTGTCGTATTTGGAAGAAGCATTTTATTTTGAAATTTTTTTTATTTTCACCAAAACCTAATGAGTATTTTTATGGGATTGCAAGAAAAGGTAATGTGTAATGTGGTAAATTTAGGAAACCAGAAGCAAAGGAAACCTACGCGAAATAATCGTTTTCTGAGTAAAGATAATATCAAAGGAATTGCTTGGATAGGGCGGTTTGGTACTCCTTTAGTATGACAAGAGAAAAAGCCTTTCAAGGTAAGTGATATTGGTAACGTACCTTGAAATTGCACCTAGATAAATTTTATATTTTTCGAATTTTTTCTATTCTCTTAGATTGGTTGTTTGGGGATCTACTCTCGCACTAGTGTAGTAAGCCGGTGCAGCCTTATTTCGTTATAAGATTGCCGCCCGTACCGAGCAATTCCAAATTTAATAATTTAACGCTTCATATACTCGTACCACAATGCAGATTGCTAATACTAGTTTAAGCAAGATTTTGAAAGCAGAGCAGTATAAATGTTTCAAGGTACACAATTTATAAAGACGAATTTTCACTCTAAAATGAAATTTTGTAAAGATTTGATGTAAATAATTATTAAAATTAGGATATTATTATTCTAGTC
Source organism: Platerodrilus igneus (assembly GCA_036346225.1). Classification (NCBI taxonomy): domain Eukaryota; kingdom Metazoa; phylum Arthropoda; class Insecta; order Coleoptera; family Lycidae; genus Platerodrilus; species Platerodrilus igneus. The sequence goes on from JARFIW010001680.1 coordinate 1,463,943, forward strand.
TTGTTGTTAGATAAGGGATGTTTGTGCCTAACATTACAACGAACAAATAAGGAATTCGAGTTTCGAGTAAAAAAACTCCATATATGCTCCATCCCTAATTTTCACAAAAATCTGCACCTATCAGCATGAGTTATTGAGAACCGCAATATTAAACTAATTTTTCGTTGGCGAACCCGTTATTGGGGGAAAATGTTTAAATCTTCTAAGAGAAAGAGTGTGTATTATTCTAAGACAAATGAATTTTAATGTACAAGTTATATGTTAATGTGGTGAAACCGTCTTGGACAATACACAAAAATAGCGGAAGTTCTACAAGTTTTTAGATGGGCTGGTCGATTTAGGCATTTAAAGTGGCCTACGAAACGTGCTGTTCCAGCTTTCTTTTTTTTTCACTGTCAATATTTAGCCAATAGATATACTCGAATACGACAAAATCATGTGAAGGCGAAATTCGTATTTTAGGGCATCTAGCAAATTAAGTGTTAGATAATTACAAAGCATTTTATGAAATTTTTATCATCGATTCAAGGATTTCAATTTGGACCTATTATTGTTATTATTATCATTATTTTTATTCTCAATATTATTATTATAGTTCGTTTAAATACACATTCCTGCAACTTAATTTGGTTTTCACAGTATCATCTGAATACTGTGATTAAATATTTTATTTGTATTGAATATTTAATATCGCATGGTGGTGTATTTGATTTATTTTTAAATGGCAACAAACAAAAACACTAAATTAAACAATTATCTATACTGTAGTTTTGCTAAAGTACTTATGTAAAGTTTTTGAAACATCCTCAAGATAATGATAGCTGGAAATGTATCGAAAATTTGTTCAAAATTCTCTCTGAAAAAATTGCTAAGGTAGGATTGAGATCCCTCGTTTAAATGTCTACGTGCAAATTAATAGAAAACCTCTATAAGTAAGACGTATCGTTAATTTTAATTAATTAAATTTTAAATAATTAGATTTGATGTTAAAATTTACACAAGATGAGACGGCAGTGACAAAATAATCTGATTCTTAAAATAAATTTGAGTATTTAACAAGGTATGTAAATATCTCAAGTTGATTATTTCCTATTATGAAATTAGGACCGCAATCATTGAATAATTAAATGTGTATTTATGGCAGTATGAAATCTTCTTTGCCGCAGAAAACTTTCAAATAATTAATTTCTAAGTAATCTTTCAATACGCTTTCTCAACTTAGCATGCATAGTACTTACAGAGATTTGTATGTTCCATCAATGCCTTGCTCTTTATCGAAACGAATTATAGGAATAAAGGTTGTTGATTCATGTCCATTTGGTCTATGCTCGTATTGCTGCTGTTGCTGTTGTTGCTGCTGAGGTTGGTAATTTTGTTGATTTCCTTGTTGCTGATGATAATTCTGGTTGTCATCCTGATCATTTTGTTGGTACCGCCTTCCCTGATGAGGTCCTTGCCCGTAACACGTTCCTAACAATACAACAGCTACGACCTACAAAAAAAGGTTGAATAACACCACCCACATTGAAACGAAAGTCGAACGCTATTATGAAATTTTCGTGAAAATGAAATTAAAAGACAAAGGTTACCTACAAGTGAAAGGGAAATGACTTACCAAAATCTTCATGATGTCTTCGCTCTGTGCTCGATTAGTGATTAGGTCAAGATACAGAGAAAGCTTGATATTTATACCATCGCCACTCACACGTTACCACTCTTTGTTAATTATGTGATGCTCCTTCACAGAAGATGATTCTGTATGCTTAGATAACATCCTTTTTGTGGGTTTGTGTTATATAGATCAATGTCCGATTATGCAGATATATAAATTAGCTCTACACATTAAAACGTTTTAGTATTTTAGTTTAACGTAATACGATAAATATTTAACAATGGCCACTGCCTTTGAATTAAATAAAATTAGTAAAAATTTTATGTAACATACTAAACAATTTAAAATTCACTGCAATTTTTCCTGTTAATTAACAACTTTAAATTTTAGTATTTAGGACCGCTAAAAAGAAGCTCTAATTTATTTTTGTTTTTATTTCAAACATTGGCTACCGTTTGAACTAGTTCAAACGATTTTTCTGTATCCTGCTTGATGCAATATATGAGAAATAATAATTGACAGGAAATTATTACTACCTATTATTAATATATTGTGACTTTCCTTAATTTATTTCTAATTATTACGTGATAAACGGGTGCTTCTCCATTGACATTTAAAAACAAAGCTATAGGTTTGTATAAACTACAAAGCAATATATCTAAGCCAACGATGCGGTTTCAATTCCTGAAATGATTTCCAAAATTACTCTCGGGAGTACAATCAAAAAGAATTTTCAGAAAATCCCATCAATAAATCGTACAAATAACTTAGTCCAGCAATTCTGCAAGTCTATTCCCCCATGTAATACACCGAGAATTTAATTTTTTTAATGTCATAGTAATTCATTATTACGTCTTTACTGCTTACTTACCAACTACACAGTAATGTACTTTATGGCACGTCCGTGTGTAAGGACATAAAAGAAACAGTTTTTAGTTAATTTATTAATAACTTCTATTAATCAAATTACAAAATATAAAAGAAAATTACTGGGTGATATAATTTACATTATTTATTAGAATTCACATTAAAGTGACAATTTTGGAACGATCTGGTGACAGTTATAGCTCCTGCAGAAAACATTGATTCAGTTTTCATTCCATGGTTATCAAAATTCTGTAGCGAAGGACCAGTTCCAGAAGGTGTACTTGTCAGCATCCTTGAAACATTTTTTTTTATGACAAACTGTCCTCTAAATATATCTCCGGTACATTTACCACGAAAACTGATTTTCGACCTTCTATGTCAGCAACTATCAAAACTCACAAATTCTTGTCGTCGACATCTACCAAATACATCCAATAATAATGCGACTTTGATCATTAAAAACGTCTCATTCGGCGCCTGATGAATTAATTTTATAATACCTTCTCTGGACAGAACTTCAGAGTTTTTTGGCTGGTACCCTTTTGATCTCTGCTTCAAATAATTAAACTTATGGTAATAGACACATCAGTATTCTTATTTACCATTAAATTCTTCTTTTGCATTAAATATTTAGACCATAAGGAGCTCGGGGAAAGTGTTTTAACGAGATCATGGAAGTATCCAACCGTCACAGCTTTATTGACAACTTCTACACAGTTTTCCGTCGTCCAATTTAATAATTTGTCATAATCTTTGTGGTAGATATCTCTCTATTTCTTCGTTGATAGGTTTTGTGTTGTTTTTGGGCTCCTTTTTTTACAATTTTGTTAGAAGGTTTACAAGTTTCGCGCATTTTGACTTTTTAAGTTCAACGAATAATATTATATACGATATTACATTTTAGTGTGGAAGTGTCCCATTTCACACGAGTGGGAAAGTTGTTGCACTATGTGTTAACCAAGCGTGAAAAGGCACTTTCGACACAAGCACTGTACACGATTTTTCCAACGACCACGTCTAAAAAAAATTAGGAAAAATATTTTAAATAAACGTACACTGTTGCTCGTTCCCCAAAATACGTTACCTTGATGCAAGGTCGTGTGATAGTCTAGTGGTAATGTCAAACAAACCTTACATGGTGTTTTTGACCTTAAGCATGTTGAGTCGTCTAGGTAATGAACGTACCAATATCTTATTCGTCATATCACCCTATAATTGAATACTATTTCAACACTACAGTGATGTTTACTTTCGCACTCTGCAGTGATATTTACTTTCGCACTCCAGAGCGAAATACGCCATTTTCTTAATAAATAAGTAGTGTGCAATCTGTTGTTTTCATACGTGGTTGTCGGAAAAATTTGTTTACGCTTGCAAGTACGGCAGTACTGTATAGCAACGATAGCAGCCGCTATGATAAAACGAAAAACAAATTAAATTTTATAGTTTTTCTCAATATCACTCACATTCTAGATGCAACACCAAGCTAGTGAGACATAAAAAGTTATATGCATCGTGGGTGTTATTAGATGTTTATACCCACGGGCAACTTACAAAGTCTAAGGCTAGAGACTCTCGGGTACATAACATCGTTGCCTTCAGGGAATAAACATCCACTTGAAAGTTTTATGACGTAAACAGCTATTAATGCCCCACCCAATGCAATACATAGGCAAAGATGCGGTTTTTTTATCTGGAAACTTGGTATTTAGTTAAACACTTGACAACCAGCTAAGTGCGGATTTTCAACATGGATTACTGCAGCTGTAGAAAGCACCCAATCCTATATTTAACCTTTCATTTAAAGATGTATTTTTATGTTAAATGACAAAACACATGCGGAACCAACATTCTACGCGTTATTCGTACGAGAGCGTATTTTTGTAAAAATTGCTTACCTAACATCTCTTAAGCTATCCGAATTTGGATCTAAACCAGGAACCTTTACGAGTATATCTTATACTTAAATTCCCCAATACATTCCTCAAGGAAAAAGAACAGTGTCTCGGACGTGAATTTATTAAATCTGGAAACTATTAATTTAACTGGACATTTGTCAAATTAAAAAACCTAAGGATTTTTAACATTTGAATGAATCACAGGACGAGCTTGCGTTTTTATTAAAAGAACTTGCTTAAAATTCTTCAATCCATTCTTGCGTGTAGTACCTAGTACCGATTCAAGTACACCGTATGCCTGAATCCCCAGTGATCTGACAGAATATATTACAAAGTTGTCGGAAACGATCATGACGTATTTTTGTAACAATAACGATTGTTTGTTCTTGGTAAAACTTTGGTTGAGTATATTTATGTTACAGTTTTATTATTTAACGATCAAAAGTTTGAGAGTATACTGGCGAAAAATTAATCTTTCTGCTTTAGTCATTTTATTGTTTTCTTCCGAAATAAAATAAGCGTCAAGCTTGCCAAAAATAGTCTGAAATATACGGTGATAATGCTTTAAAAAAACATCAGTGTCAAGAATAGTTCCCAAAATTCCGTGCTGGCGGTTTTGATCCTAAAGATGCTTCTAAATCAGAAAGGCCAAACCAAGTTGACGACTATCAAATAAAGTCAATAATTGAGTCAAACCAGCGTTACACAACACAGAAGATTGCTAAAAAATTGAATACTCATCATTCAACCGTTCATGACCACCTGACGAAAATAAGATACACTAGGAAGCCCGATATTTGGCTTCCGCGTGAGTTCAATGAAGTTCGTTTGACGGTACGCATAATCATGTCAGATATACTCGTTAAACATAGGAGGACACTCTTTTTATGTTAGCGTTTAATAACTGGTGATAAAAAAAGGATCATTTCTAAGAATGTAGTTCGTAAACATCTTGGACCCGGTCTGGTGACATCCCTCAAATGACATTCAAACCATACTTTTATCGGAAGAAAATTGTGCTATCACTGTGGTGAAATTTCAGAGAAGTCGCGTATTTAGAGACTTTACCAAGGAACCAAACCGTAAATTCAGAAATGTACTACCAAAAGTTGGATAGTTTAAATGACTGCATTATTTAGTGCGTCTAGTCCTCTTAAATCGTAAAAAAGTTGTGTTCTATCACGGCAATGCTCGACCACATAAAAGTGTGGTCAGTTGGCAAAAAAATTTGGATCTTGGATGGGATGTGTTGTCACACGCAGCATAGTCGCAAGACCTTGCTAAATCGAATTTTCATTTGTTTTAATTTCTGAAAAACTCATTACGTATCATTACGTTTGATTCAGATGTGGCTGTAAATCTGCACGGTATTCCATCTTTCGCTAACAAAAACAGGTCTCTCTCTGAACAAGGAACTATTAAAATTACTGAAAGATGGAGAGAAGTTATCAGGCAAAATGGATAATATAACAGATTGATCTAATATCTATATCTAAATATATACACTTTAAAAGCATTCCGATAACCATTGGCACTCAGACTAGCACTTTAATGTAAAACCTCAAAATTTAACCAAATACTTGCTGCAACACACTAACTAATATTTACATGGGTGAGGAAAAATACACGAAACCGTTATGAAACTTCTGATCCATACGATCCGTACCTTTTGTGAAAAATACTCCCCTAATATTTTTCAAGGGTCGGTGTCTGATATCAAATCCGAGACCTGTACGCCTACACCGTATGTTATTTTTGAAAATATTTCGGTCTAAAGGCGAATTTTTCTTATCTGGAAAGTTAGAATTTAATCGAGTATTTGCTATACCAAGCAAGATAGATACACGTAACTGACTTTTAACCTCTCATCCAAACGAGCATAATTTTTGTGAAAAATGTTCGTCTAATGTTATTCAAGCAGTAGATGTTTCGTACAAAAAGAGGAGCTTCGGAGGGTTACTACATTAACTCGAAAGCGTTCTTTTTAACAAAAAATTTAGAATCCTATCATATCAAACAAGATAGCCACCTTTAATGCTAGTAATAAAACATAAAAATTTATATATTAATTAGTGCTTGCCTAACGTGTTCGAGTACCATCCTTCAAAGGTATGTGTCTGGAATCGAATCTTGCGCCATTACAAGTATATTCGAATTCCCCAATTCACACGTTAAAGTTACTACATTGGTAAAAGACGAGTTTCTTCTAATTGGAAGTTTAGAATTTATCCGAAAATATCAACCGAGATAACAAACCTTTAATGTTATATTGTCGGAGGCTTTCACGACCGGAGTTACTTTGCCACAAGACACTTTTTGGTTCAAATTGGCTGGTGAGTCTGCCAGTTCAGAAGTAACTTTTTCATATTTTTTACACTACTTAATATTTTATCATTCTTGCTTTTATTATTATTATTTTTTATATTTATATTTCATTTTTTATATTTATATTTCATTTTCTTTTGTCGTCCTGATGAAGCCCCTTACAAAAGTGGGTAAAAGGTCGACCTTAGTTTATTAGATGACACAGTCCCAACCTGGAACCATAAATATTTATAAACCTGTAATGTGCAGGAATCGCAAATGTAACTTATATTTAATCTCCCATCTGAAGTAAGTCTTATCTTTCAAGCGGGCCGTGTGGTCTAGATCGTGAGGTGATACCACATACCACTAATAATGACTTCAAACAATGATTTCCATATTTGTTAAAAATTTATCAGGTCAGCTCGTTGTTGATAACAAAAATATACAGAACATTACTTACCTCAATATTTCTGTGGCGATGAAAATACAATTTAACTTTTATGTAATATGCAATAAATATGAACAAGAATTTTTTTCTATATTGCAAATTTTATTGAAAAAAAATTTGGAAGGTTTGTATTTATTGTAGGAATTTGAACTCTCTGCGAATGTATTATATATAAAAAGACCGAAGGGACATTTCTGTTAAAACTATTTTTGAAAACCAGAAAAAAAGATACCATGGCCTTAATGAACCATACGATGCAAGCATTATTGTTGAAAATCCTTTTTCGTAAAAAACCGCCTATTATCCCAATAAATTAGTTCATAATGCATTGTGGATTTTCAACTGGTATATCTTGTTGACACGTGTTAAAAAACATATTATTAGAGATTCTATTGAATAACTATGGTAAGGAATTTTTATATAGTTAATTTAGGGATGTAACACATATTTGTGTAATCTAGTTTTAGAAATTAGGCTTCTGTGAATTACCTTTTGTCGTTGAGCAGTACGTTTTATACCGTGGGAAAACTGCTTTAAAAATAACTTCAAACGATTTGTAATATCCATATGTCGATTTCCCGACCAATGAAAACGTGCAAGAAAGAAGGACCGTGATTTACAAGTTGCGGAAAAGCATCCGCCATGTTTATTCTTGTCCTGACAATCGTATCGTTCACTACTTGTATGGCAGTAGTGCTTTAAGTATAATGTAGTGGAGCGTTTACATGTTTCCTAATACCCAAATCCCGATATCGTACTGTGTCTTGTCCTGTGTGTTGATTTACAAAATACTGAATGGAATAGGCGTCGAACAAATTCATACGTATAACTCTGAGACTAAGAGCAATTATTGGAAGATGAGATTGCAAATATGCAGTAATACAAAGGTAAGCGGTGGATTGATTAATTTGCATTGTAAATTTGAAAAGTGATTCAATTTATTTCATTTATAAATTCGGTGGAATATATTAAGCCTTCTATACAATCACGCGATTACATCAGTACCTTTACTTTTGTTTGAATGTAATATTTTTTAATTAGGACTATTGACTATGTAATTTATTTACATTTGAATTGCGTTCCAAAATAATAATTTAGGTGTACTTATCTTAAGTGGCATGGAAATTGCAGCATTAAAAATACTAGAAAGATTTAAAACAAATTTGGCAGAAACGTTCAACTATTTAAGTCAACACCAAAGTTTTCAAGAAAAGATAAACCTAATTTTTATCAATAACATTTTGATATCCTCTAATGTTTACAAATTACACCTACATCGTTCCATCGATTCCAGTACACGGTCAATAACTTTATGAGGAAGTGTGTTACAAACAGCCCGCGATTATTTCTAGAGAGCTTCCAGAGCCTGTAAATAATCGATAAAATTTCTGAGTATTTTTCCATTTGGTTCTCTACACGACCGCTTGAGAAAGGTGTAATGAACACTTTTCAGAAAAGTTTGCAATCGTTTAAAAGAGAAGTTAAATGTTGGCTCCTTGTGTGGATGTTATAGCTCCCTATTGACTTAGGATAAAAATAAAAATATAATTAAGGTTTATGGTAACACACACTTTAAGAGAAAAAGAAACATTTTTCAAATATCGACATTTCATTTCCATTTTTGCTAATTTGTTATAATAGTATCTTAAAGTAAACATTTTAAGATTTAAAACATATATGTATAAATGTACCTTCTGATTGTTGTAATCTACTGTATAGTTGAAGAACCTGTAAAAAATTTGTTGAAAATTAGATACCTCCGATGCTTTATATTTTACAGTACCTTTGTAATTTTTTGAACCTGTAGAGCCTATAAAACACTATTTAGAAAGTAAAAATATCTGGTGGTTATAAACTAATTTGAACGAATTTATAAAGACGACAAGCGAAGTACAGGATTAAGTCGAGAATTTCATATAGTACATTTTGCTTCGGTTATTAATATACAAAACATTATTTTGACATTAAAAATATATGTAGCTTTTTAGTTTGAAGTTGATCTTTTATCGAAATCGATTGGTTTTCGATATTTTTAGTTAGATAGCTACTAGTGACGTGTTTTTGCTGAGAGCTAGCGATAAACAAATGCAAGACGAATACCAAGATTAGGTTGTCTTGGTCTTGGTCTTGCTATTGCAAGCGTGTTCTTGATTTTGCATAGTAAATATTAGCCTTGCTTGCAAAACCTTAACAGTTTTTGCAAGACGCAATCTCGGTTGCTGTTATGCGTATAAAAGCGCTCAACAAATTATTTTTAGAAAATACTTATGTTAGGGGATTATGGCATTAATATTGTTTAGGGTATTACGCTTATTAACGTGTTCTTGGTATATCCCGGAAATGTTTTAGGGCAAATAGTCCTTATTATCGTGTCATTTTGTGGAAAAGGCGATTCTCAGGGTTTGTAACATACAATGTTACCTTCCCGACAAATCAAGGCGGCGAACGAAGAAGAGCGGTGGATTTACATTTGGAGAGTCACTCGCGATATTCATTCTTGACAACACCCAATTAACCTTAACTACTTTTCCGCGAGTGGTTATAGACTAAGTAATACTGTTTTATCCGTCAATTTTCATACTTGATTTCCTTACCTATTATCTGTTTTGTGTTGCCGTTTTTGCCGTAGGAATTACCAGCAAATTTCGTTACTGACATGCGCGCTAGAATCGGCAACGGCATGTTCGGCAATGTTTGATACCAAGCTTGCTAATATTCATTAAATTAATTAATTTAATTTACATTTGAAACATAAACTATATTGTTTCCCTTTGTAAATCCTGTGCAGGTAAGTGAGTAACTAATGACTTTTACGGCAAAGTAATAAATGGCGCCCAGTTTTGAGAGTTTAGTGTTTATAATCAACTAATTATGTACCTAATTAAGATTCTTATTGTCTAAGGTGTAGCTCTTTTCAAATTAAAAAAAACTTTTCAGATTACTTCGGTTTGAAAGATAATTTTAACATTGCATCATATATGATTCATAAAGTGGCTCCTATCCACACTAACTTGAAAATGGAGCTGGCTGTTTTTTTGATTAAACAGTATTAATTTATTACGTTCTACCGACCAAAGTGGATTATGTATTAACTCATCTACCTTAATTGGGAAAATTCACCATTTACTTTATTTAGTCATTTCAGCTTTGCCTTGTTTGTAACACTGTAACAGTGTTTTTATAGCTTTTACTTAAGCTTCTGTATAATACCTTAAATGTAAAAAAACTTAACTTAAATTTGTCAAAAGTTATAACATAATCTGACTACGAACATTAGCGTATTTTAACTTAAAAAGCTTTTTCTAATTAGCTTTCAGCAGTGAAATTAATTCTATAAACCAGTCTAATCACTTCTTCTTATACAGATGTCGGATATTGCTTTTTTCGTTTTGAAAGAGTAATTAATTATATTTGTAGTACCTGTATAAAATTTTAATTGTATATTTTTGTGTCTATCTTGAATATTATATTAACTACAAACAATTACCCATATGTATAGCCAGATGAAGCTACTTTTGGGCTATTGTAATTAAAAATGAAACCGACCCTTCACCTATCTGATGCGACTAAAATGTTTTTTTTTACAAAATTAGGTCCAAAATTTATGTTATAAGTAGTATCGCGTGTAGTTTCTCCACCCATTTATGAATTACAAGATGCTGGTAAAAATTCTCCTAGGACGGTGGCATATTATGGATCAAAAACCCTTTTCGTTTACTCCAAGCGATTAATTATTAGTAGTATCTTCGATTATACCTTTATCTGAATATATTTTGTCTTAGCTGCCGTTGTCTAAATTGAATTTCTTTATTTTTACCTTAGCTAGTCGTGTACAAACATATCTTACCCTTAAGCTTTGAATCACTTTAAACCTCCTCATTTCCCCGATATATTATACATCTCGAAATTTCATAGTTCTCTTGTGGCTAGTGTTAACAATTTATCTGTCGCTACACTTAAATAATTTTATTTATTGAATTGCCATCTCTTGTTTTCCTGTTGTTCTTATTATTGCACAGCTCACTGCATTTTTTTGCCGTGGTTGACATGTATACCGTTTGGGAGCAATCGTTAAAACTTGTAGTAGCTGATGCTTTGAGCTTTAGACACATACTTTGCTTGTGGACTATTCCTCTGTAGTAAAAAATCGATATCCACAGTTGCGCCAAGATGATTTGATGATTTGCTTAAGTCTGAGAGGGGACTTAGATATTTTTCATCAACGACGTGTTAGTGTAAGTTTTTCTATTTTGTAGCTAACGTAGCAAGTGCTCTTTCAGATTGATCTGTCTGTCTTCTCTACCTTTTCTGTAGGATGTTTGTCCTAAAACTGTACTTCTTCGTAGCCCTGACCCCGCTGCAATCTTATTTTCCTGCCGATAGACTTGTCTTAGTTCCGAGACAACCTTCCATCGCATAAGAGTGATTCTCCTTACTCCGGACCACTGACTACATTTTGACTTATTGGGAAGTTCTTTGCAATCCATCTTTTCTATCGCCTCTGCGAAACGCGGCCCTAATTTTTCTTCTTCTTCTTCTTTTTCTTCTTCTTCTCCTCCTCCTCCTCCCTTTCTTCCTCCTCTTTTTTTTACCTGATTACCATCATACCTCCCACATTCATCTTTTCTATTTATTTCTCTACCTTCTTCCTTTCTTTTTAAGTCGTTGCATACCTTAGAGGTTTTCTCACGACATTGGGCCGTGGATGTGAGCAAAGCCGTCTGGCTCTTTATCGTCACCGTCATCCACAGGACTTCGCACTAAAGTCAGCGACACTGCAAATTGCTTCCGTTTTGACCTGCGGGTTTATCCTCTAGGTGTTATATACCCGATTCTCTATTATTTAAAAGAATAAAACCACATCTACTCAGGTTCTTTATTCTTAACATATTCTTAAGCCACACAATTACATACTGTCACAATTACCGTCACCGGTCTCTCCCTATTGACAACTTATACTCTAAACTATATAACTTAAGAGTGACCAATCTGATTACATAACATCCTCCTTTCTAACAAACAAGTTATATATATTTTTTACAAATTTAATCTACTGGGTGGTTGTACTACACGACCAAACCTAGTAGTGTACGCCTTGTTTGATGGTACCAATTGTTTGAACTCATCCTGTACATTGTTACTTATATTCTTAGTATCTGGTTGATTAGTAGAAATACAATTATACCAGTGATTGTTGTCTGTACTATCTAAACTTACATTAGTATCATCACCTGTGCTATACATATCTAACTTATTATAAGACGGGCGAATATCAATCGTATTTCTTCTCTTTACCTTACCCGTTTCATCAACTAAATTATAAGATCGTGGTGTTTTGTCAAATTTAGAGACAATCCGTGCAGGTTTCCAAATTTTCTTTTTGTGGTCCCTAAATACTACATTATCATGGTTATTGTAACAAACACCCTTTTTAGCATGTCTATTGTAATAATATTCATTTCTTTTTTGTTTTTTCAAAGGAAAATCTTTAAAATTGTTAATTACTTTGGGTTTCAAGGAATTATTTAAGACTGGTATAATCGATCTTGTTGCACGACTCATTAATAATTGAGCAGGTGAAAATTTTGATCCTAACACTGGTGTGTTTCGGTATTCTAAGAGCATTTGTTCTTTTTCACAATTCGCTTCTTCGGATTTTTTAAGAATTTTCTTACAAATTCCTACAGCCTTTTCAGCTAAACCATTACTTTTTGGATACACTGGTGAAGATGTAATTATTTGAAAATTCCATGATTTTGCAAAATTTCTCATTGAATATGAATTAAATGGCATATTGTCAGCAATCATTATAAGTGGAATACCATGAATTGAAAATATTACTTTACACGCCTTAATAATTTCAACAGAGTCTTTACTAGACAGTTTCACTAATTCTATCCATTTTGAATAGTAGTCCATCATCACCAAATAATTTTTATTTCCAAGTTCTAATATATCACATCCTACTTTTGAAAAGGTAGATCGGGTAGTTAGTGACTAATTAATGGTTCTTTGATATTACTAGCATTGAATTTTCACAGACCCTACATACTTTAATATATTCTTCTATTTCTTTGTTTATGTTTTGCCAATATAATAATGATTGCGCTCTGGCTTTTGTTTTAAAATGCCTTGATGTGACTCATGAAGTGATTCTAACATTTCCTTTTTAATGAAGAAGGAACAACTACTCTATGATCAAAAAAACTAGACCATCTACTACAGATATCTTGTCCCTAACATTGTAAAAAATTTAATTTCATTTTTATTTGATGTTTCTGTGGCCATCCATTTTGTGAAATTTAATAATTTCGCCTAGCACCTCATCTTTTAACGTTTCATGTACAAAATTCGAACGTCGTTCGTCACTCATATTTATAGAATGAACAACATCATTAGCATCCAAATCAATCGGCTCTTTATTATCACTACAAATTTTGGGTGAGCTCTTGATATGGCATCGGCAATTAAATTATTTTTTCTTTAACATATTCAACTGTTATTTCATATTTTGATAATTTTAGTTTTATACATTGTAACCTACGGGAGGGTATATTATTTATATCTTTTTTCATAATATTTACTAATGGTAAATGATCAGTTTGAATCACAACTTTCCTACCATAAATATATTGGTGAAACTTTTTACATGCAAATAAAATTGCCAAAAATTCTTTTTCAATTATTCCATAATTTAATTCAGTTTGTGTTAAACATTTTGAACCGTAGCAAATAGGCTTATTATCTTGTAACATAACACAATCTACAGAAGTGTTACTACTATCTGTTTTAATTACAATAGGTTTTTTATTATCAAAATTTTGTAGAACTGGGTAATTGGTTATAGCCTCTTTTAACTTATTTATGGCATCTGAATGAGATTGATTCCATACAAATTCATTTTTCTTTCTTAAAAGCTGTCTTAATGGTTCAGTTAAATTTGCAAATTGCTTAATGAAATTTCTCAAGTACCCAACTAATCCTAAAAATCTTTGTAATTCACTTACATTTGCTGGCATACTATACTCTAAAATTGTTTTAATTCTATTTTCACCTGCCTTCATTTTGCCTTTTTCAAAAATATGCCCTAGATACTTTACAGGCTCAACTTGAAACTGAAATTTACTCTCATTAAACTTAATATTATATTTAGAAGCTCTTTCTAATAATTTAATAAGAATTTCGTTATGCTCTTCTATAGAATCAGCAAAAATTAAAATATCATCGATATAAATGAAAATTCCTTTTATATCTCCAAACATAGTAGTGTTAAACTTTTGAAAGACTTCTGCGGAACAGGAAAGACCAAACGCTAACCTGTTGTACTTGTAAGTACCATATATTGTTCCAAAAGTACATAACTTTGAACTTTTTTCATCTAACGGGATTTGCAAAAATCCGTCTTTAAGATCTAAAACCGAGAAATACTTTGCATCACCTATTTTTGCAGCTAAATCAGCTAGTGTAGGTATTAAACAGTAATCCTTAATTATATATTTATTTAATTCTACTGGATCAAGACATATCCGTAACGTCTTGTTTGGTTTTCAACAACTACCAATTGATTAACCCATTCTGAAGTTTCATCTGTTTTACAATTATCCTAAACTTTCTAATCTATCTAATTCTTTCTTTAAACGATCTCTCAAATTTATAGGAATTCTTCGAGGGGGACATGATTTTGTTAAATAACCTTCTTTTAATTTAATACAGTATTGCCCGAAATAAACAGTACTGAAACTAATTTGGCGGTGTTTTTATGCGTGCGCTGTCACACTCAAGTTAGCTAGTATAGACCTGTCAAGTAAACCTCAAACAAGTAATTAGTAGGGCCTAATTGTTAAAAATGGTGTTAAGTACAGAGGAGAAAGTGTTTCTGGTAGAGCATTATTTTCGTTCATACGGAATCGGCCGACGTAATGGTGCAAGTTTGCTATACGTGTCTGATCAATTCACACAAAGGTTTAATAAACGTTCTCCAAGTAATGCTGTAATTTTGAAGGTTATTGAAAAGTTTAGAAATACAGGTAGTGTATTGTGCCAACGAAAAGGAAACTCAGGGCGTCCCAGGACAGTTAACAACAACAATAACCATGAACGTGTTTTTGAGCAAATCTTAGAAAATCCGAAAGTCAGCCAGGCAAGGACAGCGTTACAACTTAATTTAAAAGAACTTCCTTTCAAAGAATCCTGAAGGAGCTGGGTACATTTTCGTATGTGATTCAGGTACATCAACAACTACATCCTCAGGATTATCGCAGTAGAGTGGAATATTGCGCCAGAATTCTCGCGTTACAGTATGAAAATCCTGAATTTTTGAAAAATGTTTGGTTTTCAGACGAAGCACATTTTCACTTGTCAGGCTATGTGAATCGTCGCACAAATCGATTTCTGGGCTTTGCCAGACCCGATGAGGTTCAAGAGGTTCCTTTACATAGTGAAAAAGTGAGTGTCTGGTGTGCTGTTTCCGGACACGGAATCATTGGTCCGTACTTTATCGAAGAGAATGGTAGGCAAGTCACACTTAATCAACAGAGGTACAGACAAATTTTAACACGATTTATCCTGATCTACGTCAATTCTGTCGTGCACGTAACTTGGCATTTCGAAACCAATTTTTCAGCAGGACGGGGCAACTTGCCATACTGCTGCCGCAATTCGTCAATTTCTTCAAGAACATTTTCCAAGCAAATTCATATCACGATTTACTGACTTCCCTTATCTTTCACATTCTCCAGACCTCACACCTCCAGACGCATACATTTGGGGCATGGCTAAAATGCCGTTTTCAAACGGGCACCACAAACCATCGATGAATTAAAGGATGCCGTTAGAGTCTTCTTCGCAGCCCTGAGACAACCCTTATTCAATAACATGACCAGAAACTTAGAACATCGTTATGAAGTCTGTCTCGAACGAGGAGGTGCACATTTAGAACATATAATAAAGTGTCAATAATATGTATTTTTTAAATATGCAAAACAATTACAATTTCAGTACTGTTTATTTCGGGCAATACTGTACTATACTTATTTGGAAAACATCCTATACCTAGAAAAACATTTTTATACTCATTAATCACAGAGTTCTTTGACAACTCTTTTTTTACCAACTGAATTTCTTTTCTTTCAATTAAATTGAGTTTTTTACAGCATTCTAAACCTAATAAGGGTTTGACTTTATGTGGAACTATCACAAACACCTCATTAACATTTCTATTGTTAACCTTTAAGTTTAATTTTGTGCAACCGATTGTTTCTAAATTTGAACCACCATATGTTTCTAAATTTAATCTACAATCATATATATCTAGCTCTTTGCCTAAATAGTCTATCAATAAATTTGCTGTATCAATAGGTAAAATATTTACCTCACTGCCTGAATCAAGCTTAAAATTAATATCAACACCTTCAACATTAATAGTTTGTGTCCAACTTAACATACATATTGCTTTGTTATTAATTGTATCACAAAAATAATTTACCTGTTCATCGCTACCTTGAGTTTCAATCGCATTTATTTTGTTCCAACAACAAGAACTAAAATGATTGAATTTTCCACAATTATTACATTTTTTCCTTGAGCTGGACATTTACTTTTATAAAATGCTTTAGCCCACATGCTTTACATTTATTTATTTGCTCTTTGCCCTAACCTGAAAATTACTGTTATTATTGTGTTGAAACTTATTATTATAATAATGTTGCGGTTTTCTTGGAACCATATTACTCCTTTCAGTATAGTTATTTCCATTCTGTTTGGGTTTTGCACCAACATTTCTTTTTATTACGTCCACCGCTTCTTTTTTCATATCACGTAGTTGACTTCGCTGAAGTTCTGCTAACCGGAAACTTTCTACTGCTGCTGCTAATGTAATTTCACCTTTACGTATGATACGATCTTGGGTTTCCTTGTCATTTGATGCTAATACAATTTTATCACGTAGCATTTCATCTTTATCACTAAATTCACAATCACTAATTAGTTTCTTGACATCCGTATAAAATAAATCAAAACTTTCTAGTTCTACCTGAGCCCTTTTATAAAATAAATATCGAGCATGCAAAATATTTTTCTTGGGGTTGCAATATTCTTGAAAAGCTGCTACTACCTTATCGATGTTTTTTGCATCTTCCGTATTCTTATAATTGAAAGTATTATGTACTTCAACTGCTTCTTGCCCAATTAAATTTAATAACATAGCAACCTGTCTTTGCGGCGGCAATTGGTTATAAGCCGTAGCTTCCATATAAATGTTATATGCTTGTTTAAACTTTTTCCAGTTTTCTGCAAGGTTACCTGTTAATTGTAGCGGAATTGGTACATTAAAATTAGCTATTTGCATTGCCATTGTTAATATAAAATTTTTGTAACCACGAGGTTAACATAACCTATAAATTCAAGACTTCAGGATTCTTGTTGGTTTTCACTAATACAGTTTCTGGTTTCTAATTAGACCTATATTCGCAGCGCCATGTTATATACCCGATTCTCTATTATTTAAAAGAATAAAACCACATTTACTCAGGTTCTTTATTCTTAACATATTCTTAAGCCACACAATTACATACTGTCATAATTACCGTCACCGGTCTCTCCCTATTGACAACTTATACTCTAAACTATATAACTTAAGAGTGACCATAACACTAGGCGGCTCCGATGTTAAGTTGGTTTGCGTGTGCCTACTAAACCCAAGGTACCGGATTCAATTCCAGACACGGATCCCTTCAAAAATGTTAGGCGAGTATTTTTCACAAATATACGTTTTCTTATTCAAGATTGGAGTGCAAAGCCTGCTGCCAGATTTCTATCTGGTCCCCGTGCCGTTTCAATGAACGGGTGTCGCTTCAGAAAATCTTTCCTTCTCAAGGGCATGAGAAAAGTTGCTTTTCAGGAGCTAACGAGATCGCTTTACTTTTGTTGGAGTTTCTTTATTTTATCTATGTATAGGAAGGGCGGTAGCTTTGCCAAGCATAGACCTTCAAACTATAGATTGTTATCTGTTATATTTCTCTTTGAAATCTTCTTCGAGTTTGTACCTTATCTAATTAATATTCCAAACGGTAAACGGTTATGTATTTATATTTCTCTATGAAATAATTATTGAGAGTTTATCTTATCTACTTGATCTTCCGAACTTTTGGTGTTTATGATCAAAGGTAGGAATTAATGTGGAAATGAGTAGAACGTTACTTATCTCTTAGCTTTGCATTTGGTAGGGTAGGAAAAAAATTATCGTTTGGTGCAGCCACATGTAGCTAATTTGTTAACGTAAAGTTTTTATTGCTGACAGACATTTTACTTTTACCTTTGCTAGTACGCCTGCGTTTTAATTTGTTTGAGTTGAAAGGGTCCCCCAATTGGTATTTTAAAAAAAAAGTACATTTACATGCAATGTACAAGTTTAATTTTGTGTTTAAGTTTTTATAGCCAAAATTGAGTGTTAGTGTTAGGTATTAAATCTTTTATTAGCGGCTATTTTGGTGCCGTCGATGTGACGGTAAACAGACTTTTGTTCGCGTAGATGATGTAACTTGATAATCGGGTGGCTACTAATTCCCATATAGCAAATCACAAATTATTTGTGGTAAATAATTGTATCAGGGAATTCCTGAATTAACATTATTTGAAGTGTTACGCATAGTAAATGTGGTCCTCGTCAGTAGGGTAGCTAAGCCGGTTTGGCAACAGAGATCCACAGCAAGATATGTATACGCCGGTTCGAGAACAATATGAACAGCTAAGCCGCTTTGGGAAACAAAACGTGCAGCAAGATATGTATACGCCGCTTTGAGAACAAAATTGTCTTTGTGTGTAAATTTGTTGCGTCGGGGGGTCGTTAGGTCTTTGGGGTGTGCGTTCGGCGGGGTCGTTAGATTTTTGTTGTGGGGTGGTGCGCGTGCGCTGGGGTGGAGATATTTTCTTAGGAAATTTTTTAGCAGCGTTCCCGACGTTAAATATTAAATATTAAATTTTAAAAAAATGTTGTGTGTGTAGAAAATGGAGTTCACGTGTTGGTTCGTATTTTTCTGGGGTAGGTTAAGCTAAAAATTAAAACGCCGCTGTGAAGAATTTTTTAATATTAGGCAAACGCGTGCAAGTGGTAAAAAGTGTTTTAGCTCTCCTCATAAGCTGCGTTTTGTACGAAGTAGCAAATAAAATTAAGAAAGTATACGAAATGTTATATGATGGAGGTCAAATTTTAAACGTTTGCAGGTAAAATCTTGTAAAAAAGAAGTCGTTCACATCTCGCAATTTCAATGTCGCGATAAAATACTAAGAATTTGCATGCAGTCGAATATAACAACGTGTTTTTTATCTGGCAATATATATGTAAATCACGTCGACATTCGACTTTTAATATAATGTATTTAATTAACATAAGGTGTGTTGCAAAAACATTTCAAGACAGGTATGTCGTATATTACCTTTGGTTACATCATCCCAAAATAATTTATACAAGTACACTGAACTTGCAGTCGGATCTAACATATAATCTTTTAATTATACCCGTATGAATTTAAAATATATGCAAATTATACCACCTTTCATCACGATTTATTTGACTCTCAAATTATTTGATTTGATCTTATATCAAGGCTTATGTATTAACTTTTACAACTCAAGGTGTAGCATCAAGGTTTTTACGTCACTCTCAAACTATAGAACTTAATAAAAATAGCTTTCCTTAGCACCAATATCATTTAGAAAATATGTGTTTCATCAACATATACTTATTTATTAAATATTTCCTACCAAAATTTATTTAAAAAATTTAAAAGTTCTTTATTTTCATTTTCATATAGGTAAAATCACCACTTTGCTATGCTCTCGGCTACCTAGTTCCGGCTACTTTTCCAAGGTCGTTGTGACGTCATAGCCTTTTATAAATATAGAGCAATGTAATACTATTCTAAAATTCTAAAAAGAGTCTTTCTTACTAACCACAAATACATACAGCTTGTAGAACGCGGATGTATCCAAGTCAGTCCATCGGCACATAAAATAATCTTTTAATCCTTTCCTCTTTCTCTAATAAGATGTTCTTTGTCTAACACATCTTTGTATTGTTCGCGTATTGTCGCAGTGTCTTCTATTTAGTCCAACTTTTGCCTTTTTGCATGCATTTCCTCTAATTCCAGCTGTCTTTTTCTTCCACTTACAGCGTATGGCGTGCATAATTGGGCAATTTCCTGCAGCGTCAACGGAGAGAGTTTACTGTCAATATTTACGCGTTGTCGTACAACCTCTGGGCGAATGTTAGGCGTACTTATCAACCCCGATACCGAAATGATTATTTCTTTTGGAATTGTAGAATATGGTGTTACAGATTATGTAAAATATGTTACCTGCTTTAATGTAGCACTTGTGTAAGATTTTTATTTTATCTTGGCTGTCTTCCTACTCTACTATCTCCAAATAATTTACAGGTAAATAGTTAAAACTAAAAGCTGAAAGCACATACTTTTTCAATTTTTCCTTTTCTCTGGTTTTCTGGCAACTTAATTTGCAAGCCCGTCAATTTCTTTGTATTGCCGTTCCCCAATACATGTACTGTAGCAGGTTATTATACACTAAACAGCAGCTATTTTGAAGCTTGTCCGATAACTTACTCCACATTTTAGCGATACCGAGTACATTGGCATCTTTAGGAAGTATAACTTACTATCTTCCAATAAGGTTAAACAGTCTTTTAAGGGATTATACACCCGTTCCGCACTGACATAGCTTCCAATTGTACAGTTTTATATTGTCGCTTCCAATTGCGTAATACCGTGTTCTTTGGTCAAAGTAGACGCGAATGTTGCTCTTAAACGTGCATCTGGACAACGTAAAAATCTAGTATATAATTTCCAAGTTGTTTATTAACACCAGGATTTGTTATCTGACACACAAATTTGTTGTATATCTTAAGTCTTGCATTGGTTGTTAGCCATGTTAAACAATCGAATTTATATTAAAATTAAGTTTAAATGGCTCCATGCTTGGCATTAAATATTTTTAAATTTTGTTATGTATAATGCCAGAATAAAAATTTTAGAATAGTATTACATTGTTCTTTATTTATAAAAGGCTATGACGTCACAACGACCTTGGAAAATTAGCCGAAACTAGGTAGCCGAGAGCATAGCGAAGTGGTGATTTTACCTATATGAAGAATTTTGTTATGTTAAGTAAAACGTGCAAGTGGTAAAGAATTTTTAGCTTTCCTCAAAAGTTGTATTTTGTATGAAGTAGCGAATAACATTTAAAAATATACGAAATGTGATATAATGGATCTAATTATAAAGTCTGCATGTAAAATCTTGTAAAACATGTTGTTCACGATTTCATTACCAAGATAAAATAACAAGAATTCGCAGTCGAATATAACCTCGTGTTTTTTATTGAAATTATAGCTCTCTGGTCATATATATGCAAATCATTCAACTTTTAATATAATGGATTTAATTAACATATGGTGTGTTTGCAAAAACATGTTAAGACTATTTCCTTCTTGGTATGCAAATTATACCACCTTTCATAACGATTTATTTGACTCTCAAATAAAAAATTAATTTGATCTTATATCAAGAGGTGTTCTTGCTTACATTTAGCAATTTCAATATATATTTAATATGTGTGTGATATGTAAAAACATGTTAAGACAGGTCACTCGTTATTTTATTCATGATTGCATCACCAAAATAATTTATACAACCACACTAAACTCGTACCCGGATCTATATAACCTTTAAATGTATGCAAATAATGTCGTTATTTAAAACGTGGTGAAGAATTTGGATGGGGATGTACTCATTCTCAAATGCGGAATGGTACTCCATAAGGCGTTCTGAACGGAGGCTTTGCACGCATTAGGTGATTGAATACTTCGGAGATTTTAGGTTAAGCAAAAACATGGCACGTGTTGAAGAATCTCCCGAGAATTTCAAAAATTATTTTGTATTAAATATATAATATTAAAAGAAACACACAATATTTTAATGTTTTATTTACAAAACTTACATTCTTTAATTGTCCCTATCTTTTGTAGGTGGCGGTAGCAGATTCTTATTTGAATAAAATATAGATAAGACTTTCACATTAAGAAAAATGTATCTTAGTTAAATGTACGGGGATTTTATTAATTATAGTTTAGTAAAGTGCATGGTAGTTAATGACCTCGAGGTTGTGATATTTATAACAACATACCGATATATGTAAATTATATATGGAAACTGCATAACTTCAAGTCATTTTAGCATAATTGTTAATTACCAAAATTCATAATTTCTACTTCCGTTAAAAACACATTAAGTAAGTAAGTATATACATACCGATAATACAATGGTAAAAATTCTTCTACAACACATTAAACAGCTTATTTATATTTGCTACCTTAAACAACTATGGAGTGCATATAAATGTCAGAGGAAGATTTCTTATCGTTCCCTTCCAATCTTAAAATTTATATCGTCAATAAAATAATAAACAGATTACTAATAATAGGTCGTCAATGGAACTAAAACAACATATACAAAATGTGTACAAATGAAAAGACCACTTATTAATTAATCATGACTGTAAATTCCTTTAAAGATTTGATATTTATAGGTAGTAACAATGTTGGTGCTATATATATAAACGACTATTTATGAGCATAGTTTAAATTAAAATAACACCAAAATTTATGTAAATTTAGTAGTTCTGGTTTATAGTTGGTTGATCTTTGGAGAATAAATTTTATGAAACTTAGGTTTAAGAAATTAATCATTTTACAGGTGGGATTAAATAAAATGTACTACTTTGATGATAAAAACCTATGCAATGCATTTTATGTTTACACAACTATAACATACTTTAAAATTTAATACCTCGGTAGTAGAATATAATTTTTATTTGTATTATTGTAACATAAAGTTTGCATAAAATGCAAAATACATATCCGTTAAGAGGAATTTTTCAATATGATACTTACAGATTCGTTAGTAAGTTTTACAATTAAACTTATTTCAAGACATTTTTTGAAACACATCTTACTAGTCTCAAGGAATATGTATGTATGTAGGTATAAAATATACAAATAAAAACACTACTTAATGTAAACATTATTCTTTATTAAAATGAATAATTGGTTATATGTACAAACCAGTTTTTGAGTACAATTACATCTGTGGTTGCGCAATTGAATGACGAATGTCGTGTGGTATGGTAGAAACACTTGTGTGAATTGGTGTAATACTTTAATTTATGTAGAGGAGTACACCCTAAATCTTCTAGGTTAATAACATTTAGGTGTAGAAATTCATTGTAAATTGCCATCATCTCAAGATATACCGTAAAAGTTTCTGCTTAACCATACCTTTTGGTATTTGAAGCGAGCTGATAGACAGTTCCAAGAATATGGTGGTTTCAGCACATATGTTATTGCAACTCCATTCGATAGGGATAGTTGTAAAACAGCCATTTCTTTAAACACAAAGTTATTATGTGCAATTTTAAACCTTTGAACGTCGACAACTAATGGACTATTAATTTTAGACTTCACTCACAATACTGGTTGCAGGATTGTAGCGGACCAAACGATCGTGTAGAATGAGGCAGTACGCTGTAGTGTGAGCTTTAAGCGCTTCTTTCACTTGAAATTCTAATCGTACGTCAACCGCTCCCACTTTCACTATTTCGTTTTGATGGGAACAATCGATGACTACAAGTGGAGCGTGCGTTTGAAATTCATTGGGTGTTAATATCGGCTCGCTGATACCCCCGTAGTACGATTGTTGAAACTGTGCATACATCTCATATAGTATAGAATAGCGATTGGTATCGAAATCAATGTTAAGATTATCGTAAGGATACATAGATGAACCCAGATGTAATTTCATATTGGTCAACTTACAGTGGTCGAACTGACTGCGCCCCTTTTGCGCGATGTATCGGTTTGAAAGCAGACAATAACAAAACGCGGTTTCTCCACTTGAGAAGCCGTCTTCACGGCCCACGTATGCGTGTGTGTTGTATGTAATTCTGGATATTCGTGTAGTTCCCAACTGCGAAAGCTTATGTCCATGGTGGCATTGCGTTGAATATGTTTGAGTAGTTTTAAGCGCTCTGCATCTGCAACGGTTATATGTGGAATCCGCCATGATATATGTGTAATAGTAATTTTGATTGACTCTTTGGTATCAGAATTCGATATAGCTGCATCGTCAGCACTACTTCTAATAAGAATAAGCTCCTGTTTGATATTCAAAAGAATTTTTCGGTAGTCCTCCGCAAATCCTAAAACCATGCGCAAGGGAATGCATACGTTGAAATGACCATTAGCATCAACGAGATCAAGCTTATCGATGGGGACCAACCGGCGTTCCTAAAGCGACGACTTTCGCTATAATCGTAGGATAGGAAATTTTTAATAGTCGTAGTTATACCTGGATTACGAACGCGGTCAATAGTCTTTCCACCAAGTTCATAACGAATTTCATCAAATAAAATAAAACTCCGTTGTTGACAAAATCGGCTGTAGGCGAAACGCCACCATCTGACTTATTCATTGTACCCTCAATATAAATTACGCTGTCCCATGGTAGTGTATAGACATCTTCGTTTTCTATTGGAATCCGTATAACATCGTTCTTCTCATACGTGGTATTGGAGTACGGAGTATGCATATGTTTGTCGGCATTGACGATGGTTGTATCAAATATAGCACGTTGCGTAACATTTAAAATATTACTATCCATTTTAGCTATGTAGCACTTTGAGTCCTAATGTTTGCAGAAATTTAACGTTTTCCGGTGTTAATCGGTGCACTGGTGTCTTGTAACTGGTAAAGGTGCTGACAATGCGTCTATTAATAGGTTTTGGTGGTTTATGCTCATAGCGCAAAACCATTGTTTAAAGACGCTTTAGATAAAGTCTAATCGTGATGGTTTCCCGACGAAAAGTGATGAGATTACCGTTTTGATCAACTATTTTAACAATGATGCGATCGATGATTCGTGTATTAAGTGGCATATAGGTGACGTTTACGGGGTTTTCAATAATCTTGTACCCTGCAGCAACTGCAGGAAAGAATTGATGCAATATGTGTACAGGTTTGCTATTCCGATACGATCCGACCACAAGATTACATTCAATACATATTGAATTGATTGGAAAGACTTGTGCCGGATGGTCCGAAATAGCAGTAGTGAGAGCTGGTAGTTTACGTTTCTCAAAACCCAGCAACGAAGCAAGTGAATTTGGTTGTGTAAAATCCACTATACCTGATGCTTTGATTTCTGTATGTAAACTGTTATTATTGGCTCGAATATCAATAAGATAACGTTTGGATGAAGTGCGTTCACGGGGATCGTTCAGATTACGTCGTACGAACTTATTAATATCTGCCACTTCATAAGTTCCTTCTGGTAAAGTAAGCACGATGTCATCAATGTAAAATTTATTGTTCGCTTCCGTTACATTGGGAATTGAAAATATGTATCAAAGTTTGTAAGACCAATAACGTATTCATGGTCATCATCGAGAACAATTGGTGGGTTGATGATTGCGGTGAGCGTAGATTCAGTTCCAGTTAAAGTAAATGTGTACATGTTCGGTGGTTGACGATAAACTAACAACTAGTCGTATTTGTAGTTGGGATGGGGTAATAAAAAGCAAATTCCTGAAACACTTGCAATATATGGTTTTTAATTAAACACTTTTTATACAAAACAGTTAAAAATACACTAAAATCAAATAATATATAACGTTGTTAGAAACTTAACGGAGGACTATTTTGCAGTAAAAATTTCAATACGAAGTGTCCACAGGTAACAGTGTTAAGCGGTTGAAATTGTTCATAATTATAATAGAGAGTGCATGGTCCTGATGAGGTTAAGTATTTGACAAGTTCCTCGGAGGTCGTAGATTACCAATGCTATCATAATAGACTGCCCTTGAACCATCTTTTTGTACGCGGTCCAATGAGTTCCCACACCACGTGTAGTATCATGATTAAGAATACCACATTCTCGCCAACGAATTGTGTTTGGAAGTGAATTGCGCATGAATATTCCACGAAAGTGGGATATTGGTAAACGTTTTATGTATTTGTTCAAGTCAACATTGGTCAACGCTCGCATAGGTAGGTTTAACGAATGCGTTGAGTTTTTTTTTCGTTGTCTTTGTTTACGCAAACCTTGCCCGTGTGTAAGAAAAGGCTTTAGGTACAGTCCATGTCCACGGCGATAAGGTTTCAAATAGAGACCCTTTCCAAGTGTCACTGCCTCTTGTGCCATATTATGTCGTTTTGCTTCATCTAATTGTTGTTGTCCAAGTTTAGCATCGTTGACAGCTTTTGCAATCCCAGCTGCTCCACCCGACAACGCTCCAATTGCGGAAAGGGCTGCAAAATAGGTATCAAAGGTAGGAAACCACCAGTTTTGGGTACAGGGATTACACGTGGGATGCCACGAATTTCATCTGTTATATCTTTAATCGGTGCCACTGCAAGTTTAGCAGTTTTAATAAGATCGGTCGGACGAACGTTTTAATGCGTTCCCAAATGGTGCGAATTAAACGCTTGAATGGTATACCACTTCCTGTACGTAGACGCTGACCACGTCGTTTTCCTTTACACCTTATCGTTTTCTTGCGACAACCCATACCAAATTTAACTTTGGCATTCATTGCAGAACCAACAGCAAACGCAGCAAGTTTTTCACCTAACGAAGCGTCGGGTGCAGTACGACGTTTTGTGCTGTTTCGGCAAGACGTCGATCAGCTTGGTGTCGGGTTGTTAAGTCTGTAGAAAGATCGTAGGCGATGTCGTGTAGTTTGCAGGCTTCGTCTAAGGGATTACGACCTATATCACCACGCTTGAGGCGTTTCTGAAGCTTAGTACCCGGTCCACAGAAGCGATAGCCTGGTAAATGTAATTCTACCGGTAAACGATTGATAGCACTATTGAGTAACCCGTAGCCACGATAGGATTTCATTAATCTTGTCAGTCGAAAGGTTTAAAGGAGACTGGTCATGCGTGTAGAATTACTCGCTTAAATGCTTACCATACTGCAATTACGTTTTAGTATATGGATAGAATGCGTCTGGTAAAGCAACAATTGGCGTTGCCAATTACGGACCACAACTGCAGCAACAACACTAACGTGCAAAAGCATGGACTACTATTACCATCAACAATACGGTGTATCATTACAGGTCCATCGAATTGTGGTAAAACTAATGTAGTCATCGGTCTCTTGAAACATCCGAATGGTGTACGTTTTGAAAACGTTTATCTCTACTCAAAATCCTTGTATCAACCAAAGTATCAGTACCTAGAGAGGTTATTACAACCAATAAAAGAAATAGGATATTTTGCGTTTAACAAATGGGATGCAATTGTTACTCCAGCGGAAGCAAAACCTAATTCGATATTTATTTTCGATGACGTGTCGTGCGATAAACAAAATGTAATGCGAGAATATTTTTCTTTAGGTCGACATAAGGCCATTGATTGTTTTTACCTATGTCAGACCTATTCCAAAATACCTAAACAATTGATTAGAGACAATGCTAATGTCCTAGTGCTATTCAAACAAGACGAACTCAATTTAAAACACGTATACGCTGACCATGTAAACACGGATATGTCGTTTAACCGGTTTAAAGAATTGTGCGGCGTATGCTGGCGAGATCGGTATGGGTTCCTGGTGATCAATAAAGATGGCGATTTGCAGAACGGTCGCTACCGAAAAGGTTTTGACACCTATATATACTTATAAAGCACATAAATAGCACATCACTTCCTACCCGTTTCTAGACGATGGCAGACGACGTGAAAACCAAACGAGAACTCATAAAAGTACGAAAGGCAGTCAAGAGGAAATTACAAGCGCTAAAAGCAGGTGTGGTTGAAAAGGAGCTTGCATTAAGTAAAGTCTATGCACCTATTACAAAACGTTTACAAACACTTCAGACCGGTCTGCTGAAAGATATTAAACAGGAGTCCAAGATCGAAAGCCAGCACTGGTTACCACAACAACATGACGTACAATCTACTCTAAAGACGCCCTAAATTTCTCGATCAGGTGCGCAGTTCCACACCAATCGCCGCACCACCAATAGAGGAGGCATGGGAACACAATCCTCATAGCCCAGTCCAGTCTGTGGAGTCCACATTCGAAGAATCGGAGAGTAGCGGCAACACTCCAGAGACCCATACAGAGTACGAACGGTACCTAAACAGCGAAGAACATCAGACCTACTTACAACGATTCTTACCATCGGTAAGATACTATGTCGATAATCTGTTTTCCAACTTTACTGGTATTTATAACAATGACACGGAGCACTTGCGCAGGGATAAAGTACGTTATAATCCGGAGACAGGAAAATTAATGATTGGTGATTCGGACATTATCTTCGGGATTGGTGAAAAGGTGTGTAGAACGATTTTGCTACAACGGTAGCAAAGGGTTGTACGAGCAACTGTTCCTTCTCAATCCTTTGGGTAAATTCTCACTTAAAGAAATTAACGATTATGCGGACATTAAAAAGAAGTAATGCAATGTATAGCTTACGACAGCAAACTATAAACCCAGTGGTCGTGGTCTACTCATGGATTATAACGAGAAGCCACTAGAGTATGTATACTTTGATGATCCCAACGAACTGTGCGAACGGCTCAAGCTTCTGGTCGCCTCGCAAGATGCAGGTAACACCGGTCACACCAACGAAATTACATCGATTATGGAAGAATTACGCGAATTGCGTATAATAGCGTAGATTGTGCGACTTGTTATTCATTATCACGATGGTTATCGACAAGTTTGGACATGCGTCTGACTGTGCTTCATATATTTCTTATGATGATTACTACGATTTTGACAACATGAGATTAGCGCGCGTCGCTACACCACAAGAAGATGATGATGCAGTCACGAAAGCGTACTTAGAATCGCGGTTAGCAACGCTACACCAGCAAGAGGGCGAACCAACGCTTGGAAGTGGTTCCACTATTCAGCAGTATATAGACACGCTTGTGAAGGAGACAACAAACAGTATGATAACACAATTCTCGAGCGAGTATGTTACAAGATCAGACTTTAACCATTTTGAAGAGATGATGCGTAACCTTGTTCCAGCCACTGTGAACGCTAATGTTGCACAAATCGTAACCAAACGGATAGATGATTCTATGAATAGCATATATAAGACATTAGACGCTGCTATTCAACAAGTGAAAGCACAATTTAGAATAGACATTGCACGAATTCAAGCAGATATTCAACAGTTGCAAGAGAAACTTAAAACGCACGCATATAGCCGTCAACCATACACACACACACATATTAGCAATATGTCTGTAAAGGAGCAAATCGTCCACGAGTTACATAAGCCTGCTCGCATTAACTTTCCAAGAAGACATGTAATCACAAAAGATTAAACGAGCTGTTTCAAGCCGATTTGGTGGAAATGATCCCATATGCAAAGATAAATAAAGATTTAGATACATTCTAGTTGTTATCGATGTATTTTCTAAATACTTATGGGCCGTACCGGTTAAGCGCAAGACGGGTAAGGCTGTTTCAAACGCTTTTCAATCAATTTTCAACAAAGACCATCGTATTCCACGGTACATTCAAACGGATTTGGGAAAAAATTTTATAATTCAACATTTAAGGCTTTAATGGAAAATATGAGATTACACATTATAGTGTGTACAGCAATAAAAAGCTTGCGTAGTAGAACGCGTTAATCGTACCTTAAAGTCAAAAATGTGGAAACAATTTAGTTTGAATGGTTCGTATCGATGGCTGAATATACTATCCTCACTCGTGACTGCATATAACAACACCAAACATCGAACAATCGGCATGCGACCTGTAGATGTGACAAAACGCAATGAACGCAAACTTTTCAATACAGTGTACAGTACGATCAAAACAGTTAACTTAAAGACTAAAAAATTTTCTGTTGGGGATCATGTTCGCATTAGTAAACATAGAGGCCAATTTACCAAGGATACACACCAAATTGGTCTAACGAAATTTTTACGGTGTACAAAGTGCATTTGACTAATCCTTTAACGTACCTATTGCGCGATAGTCGAGGACAACCAATATTAGGCGGCTTCTATGCAGAAGAACTTCAACGAACACACTATCCGGATGTATATTTAGTGGAAAAAGTATTGAAGAGAGTTAAAAATCAAGTATATGTGAAATGGTTAAATTTAGATTCTAGCCATAATAGTTGGATATCCAAAATCATATTTTGTAGATTTGCTGTTACGTGTTTGTTTACCATCATATGTCATTCATCAATAAAATTTTTTACTGTTATATGATTTATTATAGCGACACACACACACACACACACAATTACATCTATGTACTACTAATTACTACACTAGTTCTACGTCAAGAAAGTTGTTTATAATTCCTCATGCCCGAAGCGCAAAACGTTGATGTAGGTTGATTTTCGCTGTTTTGGTTGAACTTGAGTATTTCGATGTCCGTGAATATGTGTAAATAACAAGCAGGTAAAACACATTACCTTCTCAGCTAACAATTTCTCCCGTACTTGACCAACACTCGAGGTATATATATTCATTGTAAAAGGTATGCGACACGTACAATAGCATCCTCCATTATATCTAATAAGTGCTATCTATAGCGCATCAGCTAAGACTACCAAGATGACATGATTTACATACAAAAATAGTATTAAACTAAAACAATAACTTTAATAGCATATACACTTTTTATAATCATCTATACTATTTGATGGCCATTTTCCCGAATCCGGACCACACGTCCATCCTGGTTGCTGTTTTGAGCCCTCCATTGCCAAATTCTTGAGGAGCCAGTTATATGTTGTTCTATGAGGGCCAACTACATTAGGTTGGTACTTATAATTTACCTTATACTTTAAAATTAACTTCAATACTTTTCTAATGCCATAGGTTGTGCGAAATATACAACATCTACAATCATATCGTCAATCGCTGTGACCAGTGATTTATAGTTGCATTTTATATTCATGATAGGAAATGCCTTCGTACTCAATACAGCTCGGTTGGTTAGTAATTCTTCAAGGAAATATACATCGCTCAAACTATAATTACTCTCTATTGCGTCTAGTACACCGCGCACCTGATGACATTTTAACTCTGTTTTGCCGTTGCAAGCTTCAATGAAGTTTAATACAAATTGATCGCACCTACTCTGTTGATTAAACAGCATGTCCATTACATCAATGGATGTATCATTGGTCAGCGTTAGCCATTTGAAGGCTTTAAAGGGAACATGAACACCTACTCTGAACAGTATACGTTTGATTTTGTCTACATCATTCAATACTATGGCATGTTTCAGATGTTGGTGTAAAATGCGTTGTTCACTCTCGAACAAATCGTACAGTACATTGTCCATGTTAACTTGAAAACTTCGCACCACTATCGTCACTATCGTTGTTGTTCCACTCACTGTGAGATCTATCCAAGTACCTAGCTTTTATGGCACATTCATCAAAATAGGTAATGCTAAAGTGTTGTGATACTGAGCATCACCTAGTTATTCGTCTGATAAACCCCCACTAGTTTTGTAACAGCATTAACAAATCAACAACCTCGAGATGATCTCTGGCAAGGCGACTCTGTTGAATTTGAGCAATATATTTAAGGAAAATCCAATTAGAGGTGTGTTGGTGGTGATAGATTGTTATTCAAATTATCTATGGAATATCCTTCACTTTTAACGAAGGATGCATGCCCGGTAAATTGCAAATTAATCAAAAGAGCATAACGTTAATCATTACTCTACATACAGCACAAAAAGCTGTCATAGCCAAGCGAGAAATATGTTGCCTGATAAATACTCCCTTTATGATTGTTGCGGTTTTGACAATTTTGACAACGATCCTAGGTCATGGATCGAAACGTAAAGAAAGATGATTTTAAAAACTATGAGTGGTTTAATTCCCAACGAAGATAAAGAAAAGGTTGCCTGATGTCGTTAAATCTATATATATATACCAATGTTTAATACCTTGAAAGTAATAGGAAAATAAAATTTAAAGTTGTCAACCATGTTCGGGTGGTAATGTTGATTCGGTCATTGATACCTACTGCAAGTTAAAACAAGTCGTATACAATGATGAAAAGTTTTTTGAAACTAACTAAATGTGATCTTGAATACATGCTTTGTAAAAGCGATATAGTTCAGATTCTGCTACGATTCTTCAACAGACGGCGATAACAATAAAACTCTGTTTAAATTAATTTTTAATAACGACTTAACATTGCGTAATTCTATTAAAATGATTTGAAATATAACGGTATTATTTTTATTGTTTAGCATCAATTTAATAACATTTGCTGATATAAGATGAAAATTGTGAATTTTGGTAATTGACAATTATGCTAAAATGTTTTGAAGTTACCTTGTTGCCATATGTTCCATTTAACAGAATTAAAACTCAGATATATTATAGACATTCTTGCAATTATTTACCATATGTGTATATATTTCTCTTGACAATAATTATTAATTTAAGAATAACTTATTGAATTAAAGTAGGTTATTTATAAGCACTAAATTCTACAATAATTAAAACGAGTTTGAAAATAAAAATGTATTGACAACGTAGCTATACTTGTAATTTATTCTGCCAGGATCAACAAAATATAATGCAAAATAGTTGTTTTAGGTATAAACCAGAACCATATAATTTACATATGGGGATATGTTGTTATAATTATACTATAAATAGCACAATCGCCGAGGTCATTAACTACCATGCACTTTACTGAACGCGGTTGTTAAAGGGCGTTATATGAACGTTTTTGCAAAGAAATAAGTAATATTTATCTCAGTTTGCGAAATGTTGAAACGTTTAGATCCGTAAGTTATGCATATCTTTTAGAAAACATATTTGCTTTTATGGACAAATTTTTGCTTTACATTCCTTAACTTTAATAATTTCACTAATCATGTTTACAGAGTCTTTTAAATAATAATATCCTTTGAACATACTATCATCTGGAATACAAATTTTGTTATACCTATATCTAGTACTAATAATAATTAGTGTCTCTAGCACTGTAAAATTTAACTAGAATAAATAATTCACAAACTTTTATAGTGTTTAATTAAATCGGTCTTTTAACAACAAAAGAGGTATTTTGCACATTGCAAATTATTATTACCATGCTTGTAGCAATAAATATTACATAATAAATTGCTGGTTATTCACCTAACAATAAAATTTTACACCAAAAATATATAATTGGTGTATGCTGGGTTGCCTGCCATAGATATGCATATATTTTTTAGAATTCAATTAAATTTAAGTACACGTAGGTAAATGTGTGAAAGTTACTTTACATTTCAGCATTCAGCTGTATTGTAAATAGTTATTGATATTGTATTGAAAAGACGACACCCAGTATTGTCAGCTGTGTAAAAAATGTTTTGTTTCGGCAGTGAATCAATCAAACTGTATGAAAATATATGAACTCATTAGCATGTAATTAAAATAAGCTGGTAAGTGAAACTAATATAAATAAAACATTCAAATTTTGTGTGTTTCTTTTTAAAATTATATATTTAATACAAAAATATTTTTTTGAAATTCTCGGGAGATTCTTCAACACGTGCACGTTTTTGCTTAACCTAAAAATCTCCGAAGTATTCAATCACCTAATGCGTGCAAAGCCTCCGTTCAGAACGCCTTATGGAGTACCATTCCGCATTTGAGAATGAGTACATCCCCATCCAAATTCTTCACCACGTTTTAAATAACGACATTATTTGCATATATTTAAAGGTTATATAGATCCGGGTACGAGTTCAGAACGAGTGACCTGTCTTAACATGTTTTTTTGCACACACACCAATATTTTAAATTAAAACCATTATAAAATACGAGTCGAATAATTTCTCCTATTCTTTTTGATATTTAATACAAAAATAATGGGGCAGAGCCCCGTTTAGGGCACGTTTAGAAGCTCCCTTCCCCCACCATTCATCATTTTGAAAGTGATTATGTCATCCACCACATTTCCTATTTTTGCTTAACCTAAAAATCTCTCTTTAATTAACTAAAGCAACGAGAATAAAAACAATGACGAAGCTCTAAAGATCACCGCTAAATTTTTCACTACATGCACGTTTTTGCATAACCTATAAATTTTTTATCACGTTTGTGCAATTAAACGAGTTATATATATACAATGTCTAATACGTCATCTACATACAATCACCAAACCGCTAAAAGTAAAGAATTTTTATTGCCACATAAATTAAATGTATAATTACATTTAAATATTTAAATATATTCAAATTGCTAAAATGTAAGCAAGAACACCTCTTGATATAAGATCAAATTAATTTTTATTTGAGAGTCAAATAAATCGTTATGAAAGGTGGTATAATTTGCATACCAAGACGGAAATAGTCTTAACATGTTTTTGCAAACACACCTTATGTTAATTAAATCCATTATATTAAAAGTTGAATGATTTGCATATATATTACCAGAGAGCTATAATTTCAATAAAAACATGAGGTTATATTCGACTGCGAATTCTTGTTATTTTATCGTGACATTGAAATTTATAATTTGCATATATTTTAAATTCATCGGGTATAATTAAAAATTATATTTAGATCCGACTGCAAGTTCAGTGTACTTGTATAAATTATTTTGGGATGATGTAACCAAAGGAATATACGACATACCTGTCTTGAAATGTTTTTGCAACACACCTTATGTTAATTAAATACATTATATTAAAAGTCGAATGTCGACGTGATTTACATATATATTGCCAGATAAAAACACGTTGTTATATTCGACTGCATGCAAATTCTTAGTATTTTATCGCGACATTGAAATTGCGAGATGTGAACGACTTCTTTTACAAGATTTTACCTGCAAACGTTTAAAATTTGACCTCCATCATATAACATTTCGTATATTTCTTAATTTTATTTGCTACTTCGTACAAAACGCAGCTTATGAGGAGAGCTAAAACACTCTTTACCACTTGCACGCGTTTGCCTAATATTAAAAATTCTTCACAGCGGCGTTTTAATTTTTAGCTTAACCTACCCCAGAAAAATACGAACCAACACGTGAACTCCATTTTCTACACACAACATTTTTTAAAATTTAATATTTAATATTTAACGTCGGGAACGCTGCTAAAAATTTCTAAGAAAATATCTCCACCCCAGCGCACGCGCACCACCCCACAACAAAATCTAACGACCCCGCCGAACGCACACCCCAAAGACCTAACGACCCCGACGCAACAAATTTACACACAAAGACAATTTTGTTCTCAAAGCGGCGTATACATATCTTGCTGCACGTTTTGTTTCCCAAAGCGGCTTAGCTGTTCATATTGTTCTCGAACCGGCGTATACATATCTTGCTGTGGATCTCTGTTGCCAAACCGGCTTAGCTACCCTACTCTCGTCTTCCCTTGCACTGCTTTAAGGAGGATATCCCTTAATATCGCGGAATTTTGTGGGAAAAACGGTTCTCATTGTTTGTATTAGATACATGTCTCAAGAAGTTTACAATATCTAATACTTGTTAACGAGTGTATAGGTGGTGACTTTCTAAACAGTAATAGCTCTAGATTCAAATACAATAAACTTCATTGACAGTCACTATTATGTCTTCATCACCCAAACTAGTAATAGGTATTGTTTCACACTCCCTATATATTTGTTGTAGTTTGTTTAGCATTTTTCCCAAAGAAGATTAAGAAAAATATTGTTTGCATACTAACCTTAGTTGTTCGCATCCCTATA
Source organism: Platerodrilus igneus (assembly GCA_036346225.1). Classification (NCBI taxonomy): domain Eukaryota; kingdom Metazoa; phylum Arthropoda; class Insecta; order Coleoptera; family Lycidae; genus Platerodrilus; species Platerodrilus igneus. Next base: position 1,499,871 of record JARFIW010001680.1, read on the forward strand.
CCTTCTGTATGCTGTATACAAATACAAACACTTTGTGTTGCTGAAATTTGTATATACTTTTAGACCATCCTTGCGCGAAAGAATTATGAAACTCCCAAATTGTCAAACTACCGTATTTAGTGTCGCTTAAAATGTATCTAAGCTACTAACTTAAACACACTCTTTAAATATTAGCAATAAGGTAACACGCTCAATATAGATAATACCGTTTGACTTGATTTTTTGTTTAATAAGTATATGCAAACATAATTATAAGTTTCATAAATATATGAAATTAAAGTGAAATTGAATGATTTTAACAGCTTGAGCAGTTCGGAAGTCTTCGGTAATCTTCGGAAGGCTTCATGGTTGCTTGTGGAACCTAAAATATACTTAAACACTTACTAAATGAATGTCTTTGGAGCTCTTCGGAATGGTTCGCAATTGGCTTGTGAGGGCCAGTGAGAACTTGAACAACGATAGTTAGAAAATATTTACAGTTTGAAGAGGTCCAGACGTCATGGACGGTCTTCAGAACTTTTCGGAAAACTTCGCGTTTTTCTTGCTGAACAACGTTAAGTTACAAAGAATTATGCTATGAAATCAAAAAGTAATAATTGACAATATGTACAAGTATAGAGGGTTCAGAAGTCTACGTTGTCTTCTGAACTTTTCGGACGGCTTCGTGGTAGTGGTGCCTGAACCTTTGTCGAGAGCGTTGCCGTTGATCTCTACGGGGATGTTGTTTTGCAGGTAGAGTTGATGGACGCAATCATAGTAACTTGTCGGTGAAGTATTGAACGGAGCTTAACGCCCATACGTAGTTTGATTGATGGATTATAATGACTGACGTGCCCTGGGTACGGCGTCGGACAGAGTCACCGTCGGAGAATACGCAAGCTATGGGGAGCACTGCGTATTGTTGTATAGCAGGCTATGGGAAGCACTGCTCGTTGAAGGGTTTGAAGGCTGTGTGGAGCACTGCACGGTGATTCGATAGTGCTCAGCATAGTCTAAGGAATCACCTTATAGTGCTCTCCATAGCCTGCAAGCCCTTCAGCGAGCAGTGCTCTCTATATGTTGCTATACTGCCACCCGCAGTGCTCCCCATAGCCTGCGTATTCTCCGGCGGTGATGCTGTCCGACATCGTATCCAGGGCACGTCATTGTAATCCATCAATCAATACTACGTATAGACTTCACCGACAAGTCGTTATTGTGATTGCGTTTGTCAACTCTACCTCCGAAACGACATCCCCGTAGAGTTCAACGGCAACGCTCTCCACGAGGCTTAAGGCACCACTACCACGAAGCCGTCCGAAGAGTTCAGAAGACAATCGAAGACCTTTGAACCCTCTGTACTTGTATATATTGTCAATTAGTAGTTTTTGATTTCATATCATAATTCTTTGTAACTTAACGTCGTCCCGCAAGAAAAACACGAAGCCTTCCGAAGAGTTCCGAAGACTGCCGAAAATATCTAGACCTTTTGAAACTGTAAATGTTTTCTAACTGTCGTTGTTAAAGTTCTCACTGTGCCTCACAAGCAAATTCCGAAGCATTCCGAAGAGGCCCGAAGACTACTGAATCCTTTTACACCCCGTTAAACCGTCATTTAATAAGTGTTTAAGTTTATTTTTAGTTCCACAAACCTTTCGAAGTCTTCGAAGATTACCGAAGACTTCCGAACTACTCAAACTGTTAAAAACATTCAATTTCACTTTTATTTTATGTATTTATGAAACTTATAATAATTTTTGCTTATACTTATTAAACAAATAATCAAGCCAAGTCTGCATGCTTTCAGACGCCGCCCACTCGAACGATAACAATGTTTTATGTAAAGTATTTTTATTATTACGAATTGATTTACATGTTAAATCTATAGTAGTAACAAAATCAATTTTTCCCTTTTAGCATTGCGTTACCAACATAACCAATGACTAAATTAGGTACATGATAGTACATAAAATAATGAATTACTAATACTTTACTGGTTGCTGAAATTAATATTTGTAATTGTACAAGATGATATGAGCGGCACCAATTTCCAAAGTCTGCTTAAGTAGTGAAACCAAACTATACTAATAAATCCTTTAAAACGACTCCTCGACGTAAATATGTCTTCATATTCAAAGGATGCTAAATTTTCTTTAATTTCATTGACCCCGTGGTATACACGACAATACACTTCAGACTGATGAACTTTCTTTTAACCGAATGATTTACGAGTTTATGCAAGAAATTCCATTGAAGCCAACGTAATCTACCCAATTCATCTGTTGTAAAATGTTTATTTAAGACATGCATATTGCCATTTAAGATTTCTTTCAACATAACTCGATTAATTACAAGTTTATCCTACGGCGATATTCATCCGACATACGGTAGATTAAAATATAATGTGCATAAATTAAATATATTTGTAACAACAATTTCTTTTTGAAATCAAGTTCAAGCATTTATCGCTGTTACATCTAATTAATATTCGTTTTTAGTATGTGGAAGTCGCAGTAAAAGCATTATAGTACAATCGCCTATTATTGAAAGCACTCATCGTCAGTTTTTTTTTTAGTGCAAGCGCCAAGGGGCTTTGCATAAGCAAAATTAAATAAACAGGATTGTGTGTTTCCGGCAATTGCAGTTGCTCATTTACCCTCCGATACTCAATCTAACACACCTGAATAAAACGAGCGGGCACAATTTCCTAGCAAACTATGTCACGTCTAATAACGTGGTCAGTGTGGCTGCGTTTTCGCATATACACATTATTGTTTCATATTCGTAATTCCTTCTGTGCATCATTAAAGTGTTTTCATAAATTTGTTAAATAATGGATTGTAAATTACCATGCGTTTAAAGAGGAAATAGTCTAATAGTTATAGTTTTTGACAAAAACCAAAATCACAAACGGTGCTCACTATTAAAATCGCAGTGGATAGACGAAATGATAACTATAAATTTACAGAGGGTATGTATAGGAAGAGTGATTGGGGGAGAGATGTGCCAGTAAGTGAGACAGATCACACACAGTTATTACAAAACAACGGCAACAATGTACAATTGGAAATGTTGGGTATCTTCGCTCATGCGTTTCAGTCTGTACGCGAACGTATTTCGTCATCATTAGGTCTTCAGTCCTGGAACTGGTTAGACGCATACCTCATTGTTTTTTATTCTGAACTAACCTACACACTTCCCTGAAATTTGCACAGTCTGCATCTACCACTATCTGATCTAGGTCTACATCTACCTCCTTTTTCTTATCTCTGCTTGTAATATATCCCACACTATTCTCCAAAAATGCTTTAGAACGTATTCTGCCCTTCTATTTCTCCTTGTTACCCTACTATTCCTATAACCTATTTGTTATTAACTTTGTCTGTCCATGCTATCATGCTCATACATCTGAAGCACAGCATTCGAAAAGGTTGCTACCGTTTTTCTGTCTGCTTCTTCTACTGCCCGTATTTCATAGGCCTACTGTGCTGTGCTCTACACATGCTTTCAACAATTTTCTTCTTGTTTCTATGTTTGTTGTCTTTCATCGTAGGTGCTGTTCTTTCTTGTTAGATGCAGTTCGGTTCCCTTATATTGTTTTACAATTATATATCCTACTTCTCCGACATTCAGTGGTTTGTGGGGGGGAGCCTGTGGATGCCAATTTCCCCCAGCACTTAAACCTTTGCCGATTTAATATTTTTTTAAGACATCTTTTCGCAGAGTCAACATTAGTTTCAAATATTTCACAAGTAACACATGTAGTTGTTTATAATAATCATCAGATTTATCTGCACTTATTTTTTCGTCATTAGGTTTTCTGCCTCAAAACAGGTTGGGCACGTACTTGAACTTATTTATAGTCTGAGCTAGCCTACACAGTTTCCTGAATTTTTCACACAGCCTATATACAGCTCGGTTCCCCTTCTATTGTTTTATAATTTAATGCCCAATTTCACCAAGACTCCGTGAAATGCCTTTCCTCAGATACATTCCCCAACCCTTTTAAATCCGCAAATATTACACTTATCCTGAAACCAGGTAAGCCCCCTGAGGATCCCAAATCATATAGACCCATTGTCTCCTACCTTCCCTTTGTAAGCTATTAGAACAAGTCGTACTTCATGAACTAAATTCCCACATTGATCAGCATTCCCTACTATCTCCTTATCAACAGGGCTTCCGCCCAAGACATGAAGCCGAACACAATTCACTTTCTCATTGCCTCGGCCCAATTCTTCTCCCACAAATATGTCATAGCCTTATTTCTAGATTTTCACTCAGCATTCGCCGTCTTGTGGTAGCCTAACCTCCTAAACTAACTCCAACTTGAAAAATTCCCTATTAACCTCTACCACATAATAAAGACTTACCTCATGTCTAGAACAGCCACGATATCCTCTAAATTTTATTCTATTTCCAAATTTTTAACCTAAGGGTGTCCACAAGGATCCCGCTTTAGAACCTGTCCATCAACCCACCCCTAGACCAAAACATCCCTAACACATCCACCTTTGCTTACGCCGAAGGCATTGCTTTCTTAATCCGTGGTAACTCCCGCGCATCCTTATATTCCACAGCTGCTCACCTAATGAACTCTATAGAATCCTGGTCTTCCTTAAACAAACAATTGCTTATACCGTTTAGCACGGGGTGATTACTACCAAGACGAAGTAGCAGTACTAACTAATAATAAATACGAAAAGGACAAATACGAAAATCTCGATAGAAAAATCAATTCCTATTTACAAGCTATCGCCATACTTGGATGATAATGATGTTCTTACAGTAAACGTAAGCAATTATTGTTGAATGATCCTTTATTTGGAAAACATCGAACAGAATATCTGTGATCCCAAAAATATCATTAAATGTTAACGCCAAAAAATCTCTAGCAAGTAGAATTGATTTCTACTCCAATTCTTCGTAAGTTGTTAGCGATTCAAACAGTTCTTTAAATTTCTCAGTCTTAGATAATTACTCTCACCTATTGGGAGTTTTAAAACCATCAGGTTTCGGTTCTAGTCGGAAAATTTTTACCGATTTTGAAGCAATTGCATAGAATCGCTTTACTAAGTAATAGAAAAATATGAGTGTCATTAACACTTGCAAGGAAAATACATTTATGATTGTTTTTTAACAACACATGATCAAAACGATGTACTAGTCAATGTACAGATACAACGTGTAGGACTTTTGATATCCATTCAAATGGCCAAGGATGGCGCTTGTCACATTCTAACACTGACCTATTAACTTACTTTGATAATGAAATTTATTTGAAGTTGTATATAGCAGATTATATAACGTTTGTACCGTCCTTTCTGGTCTCATATCTTGGAACTCAAAACCCGTTCGATTACTGTACCAACTGAAACAAAAAATCTTATAATCAATGAACATTGAGGCTTTTCAATTATACCAGTGATGTCATCAACCTGAATGGCAACGAACTTATCATTAATCTCATTTTTGAACATGCATGTTTGAATAACCAGAAATTCACTGAATGAAACCGTATTAAGTGGATTTGAATCGCTCGTAAAAACATGTTTAATTTTTTTTCGATAATTCTGAATTTATAGAGAACTTTTAGTAACAGTAATCCTAATAATTCTTTAAAATTACCTCGGTTTATTGAGTCACTACTTTTTTGTGTCCACGAAATGCTACCTCTTGCTTGCTTAGATTGCACCAAAAACTATACAGAAGAGGTCAACTTGGTCTTACTTTTTCATTAAATTATAATTTATAAAGCCTAGCATCTCATCTAAAACATCAGCAATGGTGTTCTGATATTTTTCAAAATTTCTCAACATCACTTCGCATTTTAAACACTCGCTAGAATCACCATATTTACCCGATACTTTCGTAATATTTAACACTGAGGTAAATCCAACCTTATTCCATACAACACGTTTGCTAGAAAACAGGAAAGACCAAAAACAATTTTTCTATAGTATGGCTGCGACCCACTTCTAGAACAAAAACCAAGTGGATTGACATTTAAGGTTATAAGACTTAGCACTTGATTTATTTCCTTTTTGTAGGATAACTATAGGTTGCTCTTCTCTTCAACGTCTTTTTGTCGTGGTTTTTCCAATAACTGAAACGGGTTTCCACCAAATTACAAACAGTATCGCTAATAAAATTTGTAATCCATTATTATTTATTTATGTTATATTTGATTGGCCTATATTGTATCTAGGGCATTGTAAAATATTTTAAATGAAACATAAAACAAGAACTAAGCATATGCACCTTAATAAAGTTACTGTAATTTTCGAACGTGCCCACACACGCACACACTACACACGCGCGCGCACACACGCACGTGTACATACACGCGCGCATGTGCGTGCAAACACACAACATACAAAGAAAACACGTACACAAATACATTCAAACACCATCTCAAAACCCACCAACGCCGACATTATTCTAACTGGTCCAGCAATGACTAAATTCTCAAGCAGCATGCCAAAAACTAGTTGGAAAAAATAAATAAAAAATTTCTCAATTGCTGAATAAAATTTTTATAGAAATACTGATTTATTCATTTAAAAATACATTTTTCAGACTTATATATCATAGTCCGTTTGACACTCTTTCTGAAATTGAAAAGATTGCCTATTTTAGAAATTTGACAAATGTTCCACTTAAACGTTATGCTGTTTATTTGATGCACGTATAAATTTTGTAACCAATCACTCGTACGCAATTTGTATACTACATGAGAATGAAGTCCAATGAGCAACAAGAACTACATCATGATCACACATACACACACACACACACACACACACACACACACACACACACACACACACACACACACACACGACTTAGTATACTATACAGTAGTGACTGAAGTACATACACAAACTGCAAATAAACAAATGATACTGTACAAATTTTTCAGTTTTTGAGAGAAAAATCAAATTTCGGCACTGCTACAATGACAACCAGCCATTTCGATGCAGATTTGGAGTTGGACGTGAAATTGTCACTTATAATGGAAACAGGGTGTTTGCTACATCGTGCTGCATTGGGCTTTACAAATGTAAGAAAAAACCGTTATCTTTATGTTTAAATTGGGGAAGTAAAAGCTCTAAAAGAATTAGTATTTTGATATGCACATATTAATAAACGAACAATTGATATTTCGCTTTACTTAGAATTTTTTGGTGAAGGGACATTTTACTTACTTCGTCCAAAATACCGCCACTGTGTATAGGGGGTGGCTTCATCATTGGGGTGTTGCTTAATATGAAAGCTAGGATGTATATTTAAATCTGACAGTTTATTAATTTGTAGAACCTATTAACCTTCATTTTTTAATGGAGATTATAGACAGGATTGTCTTGACGATGTTCCATTGAATATTATATTAGATCTCTGATGGAAACGGGAGGGTGCACCACCCTTTCATAGCTTAGTTGTTAGAAACTGTTTTAATAAAGTGTTTCCAAATAAAATTAATCGGAATCCAAGGTGTATCCGCATGCAAAAAATGATTATTTATTTTTTAGTGTTATGTAAATAATAATTATACAAAAACTGCAGACAACGTGAACCAACTTACGGAAAATAGTTTAAAGTGACATCGAACAATTCAGTGTCAATAGAGATAATGCTGTTCAACGAACAATAGATTAATTGACTGCTAGTGGAGTACATTTAAAAACCGATATAAAGCGAACATTTTCTTGAAGCGGTGTTAGTTAGATATATAAACCACGTGATTCGAGGGTGAGGACACGAGCGGTATGAAATGAATCAGTAGATCGATTGTTAAAATAGATGCGCTTAATGTTTGAAGAAATTAAAACAGAATGATTAGTGTTTATGTAAATAAATTAATAGTAAAAGACATAGTCGAATTTTGTAATAAATATAGTGTAATCGTCTTGTTAAGAAATAAATTAGTGCATTAAACATAGTAATTATCATCAATGATCTCTGTAGCGGCATCTCAGTACGCTAAGGGTTCGCTGTAAACAATTGTGAATAGTCATGCCTAATATTGGGTTGAATAAAGAACAGTAAGTATTTGATATGTAGTTAATCAAACTGCTGGGCCCACAATTCAACGGATCATTCATACTAAGTGGAAACGAGCTCAGTTGTGCATACAGCAAAGTGGATTCTTACCTGAACTTATATTTTTGTTTATTTTATCCAACGATTTATTTAGCAATTTTAAACTTACTTAGTAAAAGGGTGGAACCTCTTTAATAAGCGTTGGTAGCAAATACTAAAGTCCATGCGCCAATGTTATTGTAATGGTAATAAAAAAGGTCACATTATACTAAATAAGAACCATGAATCACGTGACTTGAAATGGATTTCTACAGCCGAACTTGCTCAAGTATAATCGAAGCACCAATGATTAAAACTTGTCAACAAATTTCGGAGATTTTGTAACGAACTCGCCCCCGCTATTCATCAAAATTGCGCGTATACTAGGGTTATTGTAACCTCAAAATTTGTCGAATGTCCAAGTCAGAATGTGGTCGATGCCACTAGGCTAAGCAGTTCCCAGTATTTTTTACCAACAAACCTTCCACTGGCGACCTGACGAAGATGACCATAGCTCCAGAAAGATACTGCAATCATGCAGTAAATTCGTACACACTCTGTTAAAGAATTTTTAAAAATCCAATCGCTGCAGGATAGTACAGAAGTACTTTTTTTCGTTATCTGATTTTTATTTTTCTTCCTTTTGCTTGAAAGTGATCTGTATTACACAGGAACTGGGTTAATTATTATGTTACAATTTTGCTATCATTTATATCAATTTTAAGTATCCAGATCAATATAAGCGCGCGCAATTGAGTCCAAAAATCTAAAGTGATAAATCTGATAAAGATGATAAAATCACTGTAATTGTGAATTAATCACTCAAACTATTATTGCACGTAATTTATGATAGAATCAATTAAGTCCACTCCAAAGCATTCAAGTTCGGGTACACGACCCCCCTTGGAAACTATTAATCTAGACGACCAAATTTTGAAGTACTTTGAGTATCCTATTTTGAAGGCTTTTCCATCAAGTTCTTTGAAACCACCACAAAAGTTTCAAAATTTTTAATACTAAATAATTATTGCTAGAGACAAAGAGAATAATGTTAACAAAAATTCATACGCGAATGGCTCTACATACTTTTCCTTTCATTGACGTCGGGTAATAAAGAACGCAAGTCCAAGTACGTGCATTAGTTTGTTTTAGAAGTGACATGCTTTAGGTCAGATGTGTAACATCCTGTTACTTTTAATATGCTGTTAGCTTCAATTAAGAAACAAGAATGTTATAGCAAACCTTGACATAACAATAACGTCTTCTCTGAGTATTTATACTAGGTATTAAAATTCGCAATAAGAATCTATAATGACACAAAACTGCGATGTATAATATGTATCCTGATTCTCTTTTCAGCAATAATTAAAAACATAAATTCGCACCAAGAAATTGATCTTGATTTTAGGGATTCACGTTAGAACACTATGTGCAGGCCAGTTGAAATTACTGTGATTTTAAATTAAAATTCCTATAGCATGTCTGTTAATTAAATGAGGTATAAAGAAATGATTCTTAACTGTAATTAAAGGTTGTACAACATGCCTTGCGTAGATCGTGTTGGCTTCAATGGAATTTCAGGCATTATTCCGTATACAACCTTTTCGAAGCATATTCACCAGTACTGAATTATGTGGTTTTACGTATCATAGATTTAATGAATGAGAAAAAATCATCTATCTCCTTTGATCACAACCTCAAGGTTGGTTCGTAGCAGTTCTCCACTGTTTATTATTCTGAACTAACTCATTCGGTGTATTCTAACTATTTCTACCAAGGTTTTTCTTAAAGCGGTTTATATACTTAAGCACTACCATCCTCAATATACATCAAGTTCTGCTCAGCTCTCTATTACTGTCTATATCCGCTCCTTTACATCTCAAAATATTACCTATCATTTTGTCACGGCTTTTCTTACTTACACTATGATACTTCAACGTACTTGAACCATTTTGAACACCGTACAATTACTAACTCAGTCAGGCTAGCTAATTTTAAGCATACTGCTTTAGCATTACATTCAGAAAGCTTCTAAATATCTAATTTCTTATGTCTGAACATATACATTTTTTTTTCTTTAATGGGATTGGATGTACCCTTTTTAAATAATAGAATGGTATATCAGTAGATGGTTTTGGGGGCTCCTGGGCCCACATTTGCTCCCAAATCCCACATTTGCTCCCACATTTGCATGTAAATCCCCATAAGGAGCAAATGTGGAGATGAATCTCATAGGAGCAAATGTGGAGATGAATCTCCTAGGAGGAAATGCGGAGATGTAAATTCCCATAAGGAGAAAATGAGGAGATTCATCTTCGCATTTCCACAAGCATCCACATTTCCACACACATCTGAACCAAATAGTTTTCTTCGACTAGCCATTGCACCTTTCGAGATAAACTTATCTTGTTTGGTATCAAATATTATTAGAATTTTTTCAGCTACCCGAATTTCTAGGAATTTTTGAGATTGCATCATCCCTCAGAGAGCTAACCCAATTTTAAAATTTTCTGCTAATAGCAATTTTCTGACTGTCCGCATAAATTTTTTAGTCATGTGACACATCAAACTAACCTAGAACTTTACGCAGAATCCGAATCTGCAAATAGATTTAAAATCAGACCATGCCTTACAAAGTTACACTTTTAAAGTCGTAAACCTCTAAATTTTACGATTTGCTGCCACATTTGTACCAAATAGTTTTCTTTGACTAGCTATTGAATCTTTCGAGATAACCCTATCTTGTTTGGTATTATTTAATATTAGATTTTTCTCAGCTACCTGAATCTCTAGGAATTTCTTAGATTGCATCATCCCCCAGAGAGCTACCCCAATTTTAAGATTTTTTACCGGTAGCGATTTTATGGTCGTCCTTATAAATTTTTTTAGACATGCAGTACATCAAATCAGAATAGAATTTTATGCAGAATTTGAATCTGCAAACAGATTTAAAATCGGCCCACCCCTTACAAAGTTACACTTTTAAATTCCTGAACCTCTAAATTATGCTCTTTGCCCCACATCTGAACCAAATAGTTTTCTTTGACTAGCCATTAAATCTTTCGAGATAAATCTATCTTGTTTGGCATCAATTAATATTAGATTTTGCTCAGCTACCCAAATCTCTAGGAATTTCTTAGATTGCATCATACCCAGAGAGCTACCCAAATTTTAAAATTTTTTACCGGTAGCGATTTTATGTTCGTCCTTATAAATTTTTTTAGACATGCAGTACATCAAATTAGTCTAGAATTTTATGCAGAATCCGAATCCGCAAACAGATTTAAAATCCAATCACCCCTGCAAAGTTACACTTTAAAGTCCTAAACCTCTAAATTTTGCTCTTTGCTCTATAACCTAACAAATAGTTTTCTTCGACTAGCCATTGCATCTTTCGAAATAAATATATCTTGTTTGGTATCAATTAATATTAAAATTTTCTCAGCTACCCGAATCTCTAGGAATTTCTTAGATTGCATCACCTCCCCCTCCCCCGAGGCTACCCTCATTTTAAGATTTTTTACCGGTAGCGATTTGATGGTCGTCCTTATAAATTTTTTAGACATACGACACATCAAATTAGTATAAAATTTTACGCCCTATTCAAATATGCAAACAGATTTGCAATAGGATCACCCCTTACAAAGTTACACTTATAAGTCCTAAACCTTTAAATTTTGCTTTTTGCTCTATAACCTAACAAATAGTTTTCTTTGACTAGCCATTGCATCTTTCGAGATAAACCTATCTTGTTTGGTATCAATTAATATTAAAATTTTCTCAGATACCAGAATCTCTAGGAATTTTTTAGATTGCATCATCCCCCAGAGAGCTACCCCAATTATAAGATTTTTTGCAGGTTGCGATTTTTAACCGTCCTTATAAATTTTTTTAGCCATGCGATACATCAAACTAATCTAGAATTTTACGTCCAAATATGCAAACATATTTAAAATAGGACTACCTCCTACAAAGTATGTGTACATATACCCTCTGCGAGACAAATTTTTCTCCACATTTCCGTCCACGAGATAAATCTATATTGTTTGGTATCAATTAATATTAGATTTTTCTTTGCTACCCGAATCTCTAGAAATTTTTTAGATAGCATCATCTCCCAGGGAGCTACGCCAATTTTAAGATTTTTTCTATCAATGTCGATTTCTAATCATCTATCCTTTTTAATATCTAGAATCCTTTAACCAAACACTTAGCGGTATTAACACAAAGAAATTAAGCACGCAAAAATTTAAAAATTTATTTTATCCGATTTACAGTTTAATAAAATAATTCAATACAATTTTTACAAAGTATAACATTATCTTCTTAGTGTAGCCGAATCCAAGCAGGTTAAAGTAATCTGTAACAAAAAAGACATTAATGTGTTTAAAAATACCTCTATCAAAAAAGAGAATAATATGCTGTTTAAAAAGAGAGGAAACGTGTTTCAGTCAATAAGACATATCGTTGTTAATCTAACAATATGAGAATAATGTAAAACATTCCAATGTAATGTGTTTTTAATATGTAAATGGGAAGGTCGACTTTAACGCCATCATCGCCCCGAATTACATGTGAAAGCGGTGTATAATAATTTTTACTAGTACAGTTTAAATTTTTGTAAACCACATTTCTAAATACATATTCACAATTTTTGATTCTTAACCTACGCCTACCTCTTCCTCGGTTCGGGCACTCCATCGTCGACACTAGCGTTTTTTATGCGATAGCTAGCCATACGGTTGTTAAATGCTATGCTAACCATTTTTACACTATCTTTGCCAGTAACGGTTTTCCAGGTATAGGAAGCACCGCAAGGGTTGCATTTAAAAACGTTTGCAGGTACCATTTTAGTACAAAACAAAATCCGCACTATAGGACTTTGGTTAAACTTGTAAGCGAACTAACTTATAACTGAAGAGTTTACTTAAGCGTACCTGCTTTATGTACCCTACAGAATGCAAGCCGAAGATTGCCCAAGACACTCGAAGAGTGCACAAGCGCGAACGCTAAACCAATTAGCATTAATACCGAGTATTCCGTACTTTCGTAGGTTACTCATTTCCTAGAACCAAATCTTCCGCAATGTTCAATGTCCTTAAAATAATCTACATTAATGTTCTTAAATAAAATTAAATAAAAACCCTTAACCACAAAAAATATTTAAATTACTAGATACGTATTTCGACCACTATGTGGTCATCATCAGGAAACCTCACCACTTAGGCTAAGTGGTGAGGTTTCCTACTGATGATGACCACATAGTGGTCGAAATACGTATCTAGTAATCTAGTAATCTAGTATCTAGTAATTTAAATATTTTTTGTGGTTAAGGGTTTTTATTTAATTTTATTTAAATAGTGCCACAATGTTTCTATAGATTATTAATGTTCTTAACTACGCTACGTGAGACCTCTTTCTCTTTCTCGCTTACAATACAGTAGGACTTGGCTTTTGTTCAACGAATTCTAATACTAGGCCCCCATTAAAGTTGTCTTTGAATTTCCCTACAACTTTTTTGTTGACATGCGGTATATCGTATTTATCATCTGCGGAGTACACCACTTTAAACCTAAAAATAAAAACAAGATACTTTAATACGCTTGTTAATAATTTTTGCTATTGTAGGCGATACAAATGTGAAAAAACAAACTTTACCAAGAAATATAATGTTTTAAATAAAATACATACATGTATTGATAACATCTGTAAACCGCTGTGGTAACCAGAGTCTGGTGAATCTGGGATCGCCAAATCTCTAAACATTTGCGCGATTGCCTTGCACTCGCAATTACTAAGTACTGGATGGGGTAACATTTAATAATTTCCAACACCGTCAAGTAATTTAAATTGCTGCAATCATTAGCAGAGAAATACTGGCACAGCTCTCTTCCTCTAATAACGTTTGAACCCTTTCTTCCTCCGTCGTATTTCCACATACTTTCTTATATCACCTACAAATCTTTCGTAAAATTCTGGAAAGTTTCTATACCTCAACTCAGCCATTTTAAAACAAATTAATTCTCGCAAATTTAATAGCTCGATACTCTTGTACGCAGGTAGCACAATAACATTCCGATCTTTCGTAATTTCCATATTATATAAATTCTCTTTTTCAAAATTGTTCAACAGCCATATACTTTTATTAAAGGATGTGCTCAGCTGCAATTTGAAATCTTGACCCAATTGTATGTCAACAACATCGTCTCCAGTAGTCAAACCATTTAATCTGATTTGTTTTGAGTCTTGAGCAAATTGGTGAATTTGAAATTCCACTTGAAAAGTACACAATTTCTTCCAATTGAAGTATGAGAATGTTATCATAGAATATGCACACATACCACTACAGCAAATAACTTGGATGGCAGGTTGAAGACCACCATATAAATCAAAACCAACTTCTATTATATGGTGGTGAGAATTTGGTGGAAATTCGCCTAACCTATAGGTTGTCTTACCAACTAGTTGGTTGATATTCAATTGTGGTACTCGCACATCACTTGCAACGTCAACACAAAAAAAAAATCTATTTTTAACTTGTAATTTTAATCGAACTTCACAATACTTTGATGACTAATGCACTGGAAGAAGACTCCTTCGTCTTTTATGCCGATGGTCGAGCGTGCGCAGCTCCTTATTATGTTAATTGGCGTTATATGCAAGTCTTGACTGGAAAAGTGACGCTTATAATTGTTTTATAGTGGGTTTTACCTGTATGTATTTAACCACCAACACCATTTTTAGAATTATTATACAAAATTTCTCTTAGCAGTATTTTTAATATAACTCCGTCGTGTTACCTATCAAATTAGCATAGAATTTTCCTGGGGAATCAAACTTAATTATCACGTTTTTTTAAAATTAGCTCCAACAAGAACCCGCATAGTGTTTTAATATTCTAAAACCTAACAGCAAAACACTTCTACATTTTTATCTAGATTTAACTCGATAATACAGCAATTTTAAAAAAAATATTTATACAATATTTTATAGTTATTATTATTTCTATGCACTCGTCTGCGCGGGCGAGTCCATTTAATTAGAGAGGAGCCTGCATTTACTTTAAATAAAAAATCTTCTACGTCATACGTTTCACCAACATGGAATTTCAAGAATGTAAGTGACGCGCGTAATTAAATGCGATCTTGAACCAAGTAATTTGATTACTAGAAATGCACCCTATTTTCTGTTTGAGGAAATTGAATACAAATTGGGTAATACTCAAATAATAGATGTCTGTCGAATTCCGGGACTATGTTTAAATTTTAAACCATAGTTTTTGAAAAAATTTCTGTCACTATATTCCTGCATATTACAGTTTATTCTCTTATACGTTTCTAAATTGTTGTACTCCAACTACAGATATAGATCGAAATATGTTAAACTCGATTGGTTTTATATTCACTGGCTACAATATTATTACTTTAGTTTATCTCGGATATTGAACCGTAAAGCATTGTAACTTGAAAATGATTTCTAGAAAAACGTATACCAAGGAATGTTTGCAAGAAGCTCTTAATGAGGTTAAACGAGGTGTTGCAACCATGTACTCTGCTAGTAAGAAGTATAGGATTCCAAAGTCGAAATTGCGCGACCATCTCATACGATCGCAGAGTAAAAGAGATAAAAGTGTAGACAGTTACATCTCTGATATACAAACAACTAATTTACAAACTGCGGAAATGTGCACAGGAAGTACTCTAAGATGTGCAGCAACACCTACCTACTCAGATGGTAAAGATGATAAAGAAGTTTGTAAAGAAGTTTTAAGATGCAAAAACAAAAGTTTAATATCGAGGAAATGAACTCTGCAAAAAATAATGGAAATGCTCGTCATAAACCATCAGAGCAAATAATAAATGAATCAGGTTCTATGGATTACACCCCAAATTCTGAAGATGAGGATTCAACACAGGAAAGTAATGGTTGGGGCACTAAAATACCGATGTATATAAAAAGGGATGTTGTATTAAAAAATACACATCGTACTGGGCACAGTTCAGATGATGCATATATTCACTTTAATGTACATGGGTTGATTAAAAGACTGCAGTTGCTAGTTACTGTTGATTATGGCACCATCAAGATATGCATAACCTAAATGAAATTATCTCTATAATATCTAAACTTTGACAAAAAGGAATTATAGAATAGACGACAACAAAGTTAGATGGGGGGTAAATATTTATACATATTTTTCAAAATTGTAAAATTGGAATAGTCTGCATCTGCATTTTGATAAGTAAACATTGTAATAAAAATGACCCCGCAGTTATAGATTTCGCAGGCAATGATTGTTTAAAGCATGCAAAAATTTTGAGGTTTGTGACTTTTAAAAGTGTAACTATGCAGGGGGTGGTTGGATTTTAAATCTGTTGGCAGATTCGGATTCTGCGTAATATTCTAGACCGATTTGATATATTGCATGTCTAAAAAATTTATAAGGACGACCATAAAATCGCTACCAGTAAAAAATCTTAAAATTGGGGTAGCTCCCAGGAGGATGATGCAATCTAAGAAATTCTTAGAGATTCGGGTAGCTGAGAAAATCTAATATTAATTGATACCAAACAAGATAGGTTTATCTCGAAAGATGCAATGGCTAGTGGAAGAAAACTATTTGTTAGGTTATAGAGCAACAAGCAAAATTTAGAGGTTTACGACTTAAAAATGTGTAACTTTGTAAGGGGTGTCCGATTTTAAATCTGTTGGTAGATTTGAAATTTGCATAAAATTCTAGACTAATTTGTTGTATTGCAGGACTAAAAAATTTATAAGGACCATCATAAAATCGCTATCGGCACAAAATCTTAAAATTGGGGTAGCTCCCTGGGGGATGATGCAATCTAAAAAATTCTTAGAGATTTGGGTAGCTGAGAAAATTTTAATATTAATCAATACCAAACAATGTAGGTTTATTTCGAAAGATGCAATGGCTGGTCAAAGAAAACTATTTGTCAGGTTATAGAGCAAAGAGCAAAATGTAGAGATTTAGGACTTTTAAAAGTCCGATTTTAAATCTGTTGGCAGATTCGGATTCTACGTAAAATTCTAGACTAGTTTGATGTGTTACATGGTTAAAAAATTTATAAGGACGATCATAAAATCGCTACCGGCAAAAAATCTTAAAATTAGGGTAGCTCTCTGGGGGATAATGCAATCTAAAAAATTCTTAGAGATTCAGGTAGCTGAGAAAAATCTTATATTAATTGATACCAAACAAGATAGGTTTATCTCGAAAGATGCCATGGCTAGTCGAAGAAAACTATTTGGTTCAGATGTGTGTGGAAATGTGGATGCTTGTGGAAATGTAGAGATGAATCTCCGCATTTTCTCCTTATGGGAATTTACATCTCCGCATTTCCTCCTAGGAGATTCATCTCCACATTTCCTCCTTATGGGGATTTACATGTAAAATCTAAAAAAGGATAACGGCTATCATCAGACTTTGATAAACTAATTGCTTATACGACGAACAAGAGTTTAATCGAAGAAATAAAATTTGAAAAATGTGGTCACTATTTAGTAGCAATCGAATTTCTAAAAAATTTTTGGTTTTAAGAACAATTTCATTCTAAATAAAGTTACTCACATATTGATAGTGTTACGATACGATTCTATGTGTCATCACAACAATGTGATGGCTTGAAATTCTTAATATTATTATTGATTAATAAAACTTTTAGGTGGCCATAATAGCTCTACCTAAACGACATTAATGACAGAAAGCTTATTGTTGTACCATATTGTAGTTTAATTTTAAAACACGTGAATTTAGTTTGTGATTCGACCCAAGAAAAAGTAAAAATTATTTAATATTTCTTTGAATGTGTTAAAGGTAGGTAAGAACAGAGAATAGAATTAATGTAGAAAACTGTTGAAAATTGTTTTAATAAAATATTTCTGAAATTATCTATTGTGTTGTGTTTGTTGTTGATAAAAAAGATTTAAAATAATTGTCTTATGGTAAACTATTATTAAAGCAAATTATGTTATCATTTAATGAAGCAGTCTCAATTTCATAACTTTCCACGAGAACTGATTTCGTGTAAGAGTTGGTGGAATGTACTAAGTTAGAGTCAGTTTCATAGTTAAAATTATGCAAATCTGAACGAAGATGTTGAGCAAAAGGAGATTTTATATCCGAATTGTTCCTTTTATGATATTATGGTTTTAAATATTGTAAATGTTCTTTGAGTCGAATTTGTATGGATCGCTTCCTACTACCTATGTAGACAGTATTATGACCATTTAGTTTGCATGAAGTACAAGTTAATAGACACTACCGTGTTCAATAAGTACCGTAGAATCATTCAAATGACTACTACTTTTTTGATCAAATTCGAAACAGAAAAGAATATGGCAATGTCCTTGTTTTTAGAATGTTTGCGAATATGTATGATAAATTTTCAATAAAGGATACGAAGTAATATCTTTTTGTAGCGATGTCAATGTTTGATATTGGAGTAAGATTTGCATTGTCTTGAATTTGTTTCTTATCTAAAAATTTTGTATAAATTCTATCTACAAAATTGTATGGGTATTGATTTTTATGCTATATATTTCATATTATAAAGTTCTTTTTTATAATTTTGTGATGAAAGCGGTATATTTAGCAGTCGATGAATCAGTGGCGTAACTACGATTTTTGGGCCCCCCCGCAAAAATTTTAAAGTGGACTCTCTTTAAAATGTATTACTTTTACTGGCTTATATTTAGCCATATTTTTAAATTATAGTACATGTAGAGAAGGAAGCAGTATAGAATTAAATACATATACTATATTAATCAAGTGCTTTATTAATTATAAAACCAAATTACATAAATTCAAACTTATAAGTTAATTAATATTAAATCTACATATTTATACGCCGCACAAAATTATTTACACCTAAAAATTTGATACAGTAAAAAAACCTATGAGCTAGCAGACATTCCAAATCAAATTCAAAATTTTGTTTTTCTTGCATGTTTTGCTGCAAACGCGTTTATTGTATCCTCTATATTCATATTTTTGGCAGTGTCATGTTCTACTGCTAAGAGGATAAATCGTCTAATCTATCTTGTGAAGTGCGGTTCCTAAGATAATTTTTAATAATTTTTAATTTTGAGAAAGATCTCTCGCACTTGCAACGCTAACGGGTAAAGTTAGGTATAACATTAAGGCTGTTATGGTGTTTGGAAAACTGCTAGAACCTGTAGATTTGGAAAGTACTAGATATTCTAAAATTGTAAGATACCGTTAACATTTTTAATTCATCACAAATAAGTCTATTATTTTTGAGTGTAGTAAGTTCTATACCTATAGCATCATTTAAATCTTTGTAGTAAAATTTTTGCAATTGTTTTGCCTTAGATAAAATATCGTCTGCAGTTAAATTCAAAAATACATTAGGTTCTAAGAAATTAAACTTTTCGTTTACATGAAAAAGCGATTTAAAACGATTCGACAGCTGTGAAATTATAATATCCATTACGCGATAAAATACATTTATTTTAAATTTAAATTCTTCATCATTAAATCGATAATCATTGGATAATTCATCGTAATGCTTTTTATTTTTGGTTGCCTTTTTTATAAATTCCGGTTTAATATTCCATTGCCCTGCAACTTTCGCTGCTTCCTCCTTGATGTTGGAATAGTTATTTCTTGTTTCCTTGAAAATTTTAAAGTTTTTGAAATAAGAGAGTTATCTGATTAATATTCGCCTTTTCACTCTGAGCAGTTTGTGAGAGCTTGTTAAGCTCTTCTAGAATTTGACTTAAAAACACTTAAAAAATAAAATTAAAATTATCCATGCTAGTTAATATTTGCTTTGCGTCATTTCGTTCATCTGTTTTTTTTGATATCATAATAATTTTATTAAGAGACATTACTATATCTTTATACCGAATTCTTATGGCAGCTAAAGATTTTACTCGATCCGCCCAACGTGTCGGATTTAAGAGTTTCAATTGTGTGAAATTTTCTTTAAAAACAGAAAGCCAATTCCATCTTACTATACTATTAGCAAAAATGTATATATGTTTTCTAAAAGTAGAAAAACGATTCTATTTCTTTTATACCTTTAACGGCATCATTTATGACTAGATTTAAGTTATGGGCACTACAGTGCATATATAAGGCTGCAGGCTCTATGTTTAAAATTCTCTTTTGCACGCCAGAATACGTACCGCTCATAACGTTAGCTCCATCGTAGCCCTGCCCTCTACATTTATTTATATCTAATTGCATGTTGGTTAAATTGCTTAATATAGTATTACATAGTCCTTCAGCAGATTGGGACTCTACTTTTGTAAAACCCACAAAAGTTTCACAAATATCTATTTTGGTTACCTCTCCCAAGCTGTCTTTTTAAAATCAATATATCTTACAATTTTACTTAATTGATCAATCTTAGTTATATCCTGTGTAGTGTCTATTATGATTGAGAAAAAGGAGCGGATCTAATTTTATTTAATAAAATATTTTTAAGTGTGCGCTTAAAGTATTAATAATATCGTTTTGAATTTTTGGGGAAAGATATTTAATTGAACCTTTGGGTCGTTCAAGCACTTTTTGTAATATAGGATCATAGTTACTAATTAAATGAACTAAACCTAAGAAATTACCGTTGTAACTGTCTTTTGAATCAGAAAACTTTCTCTATGTCCTCAAAATGACAGCATGCGCTGGGATAGTGTTAAAGTAACATTGAAAAGTCTGTGTAAAACATTTTTCCAAAATTCAGTTTCTTGTTTTAATAGTAGAGTATCTTTCTTATCTATGGTATAATTTTTTTCCACATATCGTAAATAAAACAACAAGTTAAATGAGATTGAGCAAGCAAATGCTCTTTAATTTTTTTGATAAACCCTGCCAATCATTAATTCCGGTCGTCCAACTTGACCTTACTGAAGCAAACAGCCAACATGGTTGACAATAAACACAATTTTTAATTTAGAATAACACAACCACCCATTTGAATTGTGTGGTAAGTTTAACGTATTGCTTTTATTTTCGCTTGCAGTTATTAAGTAATAATAGTGAACTGAAAACTTCTATTTTATTATCTTTAGGAAACGCACCATCTGGTCTACACAATCCGTAATTAATTATTTCTTTTCTTAAATTGTCATGTTGTAAAACATTGATTTTTAAAAATGTGCAAAATCGGTTGGATATTCTTTCGTCAGATCCATAGATAGTTCATTAAGTGAAAAGTACTACTCACATTTACCTCTGTAATTGTAGTGGTATCTAGTTCCAAATTTCTATCGCGGCCGTCATTATGTGATGTACTTGCGCCCTGGGTGAGAGTTTTAAAATTGTTGACGACTGCTGTTCGTCTGTAGCGGAACTAGTAGATGCTACTGTCGAAAGCCCAATTTCTTTCATAGATTGTTCTTGTTTTCGGACTCTTTAGAAGTAAAAAGGAACTTATTTTTGGAATCTTGCTCTTTGATTCTTCCAATAGTTTCCTTTTTCGTTTTTTGCAGCGCCGCTTGTAGTGCTCATTGTATATTATTTCCTGCAATTTTGAATGAAATTAATTATAATGTAATTAGATAAGTAATAATTATTTAAAAGCCTTTTGAAATTACAAATAACACATACATACTTTGCTTTAAATGCTTTAATTAACAAAATATAAATGATTTTTATTGAATGCTTAAAGATTTATTTATATGTATTTCTCAGCGCGACTTCAACTATGATCAAATCAATAGTAGTTTAATAAAAATAGAGATAAATACTTACGTTTAAATATGAAAGACCTCCTGTAATACGAACACAACACTATTGAGTAAAACGTACTGGAATGCTTTTTACTTCCTTTCCGTTATATATAATGCAGCTAATGCAAATACGTTGCAACCAGCTGACTAGAAACCACAAAATGAATTTCTTTCTAGTATTATATCTCTAGAAAGCGAAGGTTACTAAGCTACCTGCCATCCTGTGAATCTGTACTGTACAGACAATAGCCCTTTTATTCCTATTTAAAATCCCACAAACCAAACTAACCCTACTATACGTCGTTTAATAATGCTTTACCACTTTATACAACTTATCACTTAAGAATAATATAGACATCTTTGTTATTAAAGTTTACAGTCTCTTTCATCTGTTTATTAACCCTTACAAAATAGGACAGAACGGATAGAAAGAAGAAAGGATGCAGGCTGCAGGTGGTGTTCAGTATTTATCTTAAATATTATTTCTTGTATTTCAGCAGTTCCTAGTAGTAACATCAAGAAAACGTTCGTTAACCTGCGGTTTCTGAATTATCTGCAATATTTTCTTGACCGTTTCTTACCTGCCAAATACGTTGAAGATGAATAAGTTGAGTTTATTATCGTTTGGGCCTTCTTGCACTTGGGGCCCCCCCGCATAGCGGGGGCTGGCAGGGGTGTAGTTACGCCACTGCGATGAATGGCATTATTGAAGAAGTATTTTTTTTACGTTGCATGGGATGTGCAGAACGGAATGGTATTATGTTTTCTGTGTGTGTTGATTTTTTATAAATATCAAAAGTTAATTTAGTATCTATTAAAGTTATAAACAGATCTAGAAAAGCAAGAGTGTTGTTATCATTTACGTCCATTGCGCATCTTATTTGTTCATGAATTGTGTTTCAATAGTTGAGAAATTGATCTAAAGTTGTCCTATTGCCACTAAAAATCAAGAGGATATCATCAACATAGCAGTGATATGCTATCCCATTGTTTATAAAAAATTGATTTTTGGAAATAATTTGCCTTTTAAAATTATCGGGAAAAACCTACGCAAGCTAAGGACTGAGGTTTTCTCTCATTGGAAAACCACTACACTGTTTGTAAAATTTGTCGTTGAATTGGTAGAAATTTTGACAGAGGCAGATTTCAAGTAAATCATAAAACTGTTGTGCTTTGGCATCTACAATGGTGGACTCAGTTAACAGCTGTTAACTAATTGTATGCATCCTAAAGCAGGAGCCTGTGTGAATAAATTACATATATAAAAGCTTACTCAAAAAGCGTTTGTCGGTATTTGAATGTTTGTTAATTTTGAATGAGATCCGAAGAATTCTTATTTGGAAATTTGCAGTTATAATTTAGAACTTTAGGTAACTTTTTATTAAACCATGTCGATTAGTTTTTAGCTGGAGAATTGAAATGAAATTTTTGACAGAGATTGGGCTGTAGGATTTTTATGTAGCTTAGGGAGTGTCTAAAACCTTGGACAAATCGGATTGTTATTAGTAACATTAAAAATATTAATTGAAGTTCTTAGTACGTCATCATTATCTTTGGAAGTTTTCTTTAATTTTTCATTGAACTTTTTTGTGGAGTTAGATTTCAAAAGTGTATAGCGTTCTTTTACGTGAAATGTTTCTGTAAAGTCGCGAGATAGGTGTTAGGCCTTTGGGAGCTTCTTTTAAAAAAGTCTTTATTTCTAAAAATCACTCCTATCAAGTGTATTTTATTTATATAGTAATTACAATAACGATTTGACAACTTGGACGTTATATTCATTAATGTTTTAATTAACAAATATTCAAAGTTACTAATTACTAATGAGTAGCTGAACAACCAACAATGTTAAAGTTATGAAGTTCGAGGCTGATTGGCCATCATGGGCTCCTCAGTGTATTTATGCTATCCCTGCCTTCGCATCGTCTTGTGGGAAGTGCAGATCTGATGTCTGCCACTTCTTGATAGAAAACACTGTATTACTTTTTAGTAATCTTAATTCTAACAATTGCTTTCTTATAGCCTATTGTGACATGCACCTGCAGTATCGTGTTACATCTGGAATACAAAGTAGTTGCTTCCTATCTCACGTCTGATTATGAACTTTCATTAACCTTGTATAATGTGTTCTTCAATTATACAGTGTAACATTCTATTTTTTAACACATAATAATTGCATTTAAATATACATAAATATTAATTTTGGGGATATGTAACTCGCGGTGTTACTTAAAGTGCTTTTTTTAAGAGGCATTACTTTACTTCAGTTTTTATAAAGTCAAACTTTTCAAGTTTGGTGACTAGTAGAAGTATCAGATCAGTTAACAGTTGTAATTACGCACTATCAAATCTGCTGTGACGGTATCAGAGGCAGGCAGTTACTTCTCTTTAGCACATAAACGGGCTTAAGGTACGAATACTATGCTCTTTTTTTATACTTTATATGGAACCTAGTTCATTCTATTCTTTTGTAGTTAATAACCACGTCAATGCTTCAGCTGCAACCGACGGTAGTCAGTTGAGCGAAACCGTGGTAGTCAGGCAGAAAATAAAAACGGGGGATGCTTGACCAAAAAGATAACAGACGAGAAACTTGCCATCGTCCAAGCGTGAAGAGGCCGAGAAAAAGGTTGAAGAAATGGAGGTGCAGGGTGTGGTCGAACGTTCAACGGACGCTTGGGCATCACGTGTTGTGATTGTGAAGAAGAAGAACTGTGTTTATCATAGGTTGAATGAGGTGACGAAAAAGAACCCATTATTCAGGATTGCCGAGACCCTATATACGCTCTCAGAGCAACGGTGCAAAAACGGATACTAGAAGGTGGATATGAATCTCAACGAGCTTGAATTTAGAAGACGGAATTTGAGTGTGATCCGTGGAAAAAGTTTTGATTCCGAAAAGCTTGAGGCTCGAGGTTTAAGAGCATCTACTTAATGGGACATCAGATTCATAAAAAATAAGTAGACTGCAAAGAAGGCGTTAGTAAATGGTGCAGACGGTGTCTTTTGTGTGCGCTGTTGGGAAACCTGAAAACACCCATGAGGCAATGCAACGTAGAAAACCCGTTTGAGAGAGTGGAAATTAATACTGTAGGCCCACTTCCCTGTATAGACCCTGGTAATTAATACATCTTGGTGACCACGGACTACTTTACAAAATGGACTGAGAAATATGCCGTACCCAAAAACGAAGCAGCAGTTGTCGAACTATTAGTCAAGGAGCTTTTCTGACGCTTTGGAATACCTATGGAGCTGCCCGCTGACTAGGACAAAAGATTTGACCCGGGACTGTTTCAAGAAGTGTGTCGATTGCTGAAGATTAGAAAAATAACAGAACAACACCATTGCACTCTCAATCACATGGTGTGGTAGAACGCATAAACCGCATCTTGCGAAGTATCCCTCCAAGATAGTCTCTGAACATCAAAGGGACTGGAACCAAAATATACACCTATTTTTATTAACATACCGATCTGGGATTTACGAGAGTATTGTATGAATACTTGCATATGCTGTGTTGGGACGCATGATTCGTTTACCATGTAACTTTGAGTTTTGTAAAAAACCTCGAGAAGCCGTTGCAGGCAAAATTTATGTCAATGATCTCAAGCGGAAAATGCACGACGTCCATGGCGAGAATATTCCGACGGCGAACGACCGAATGAAAACAAGGTATGACATCAATTGGCAAGAGTCTGGTTTTTAATAGATTGACCACAGTTGCTTGTACAATCCCAGATGGAAGTAAGGATTGTCACCCAAATCACAAAGAAATTGGGAGGGTCCCTACGAAGTACTGAAACATTCAACAGCGTAGTATATAGGATTCGTAAGCTTTCAATAGCTAGAGAAACAGTGTTGTACATCAGACTGGCACACTACGACAGTGACAACTACGACAATGCCGGAAGGTATGATAAAGTAATGCTCATAGTGAACCAGGAAGACTAGCAAAGTTCTTGTTCATATTATGATCACTCATGTCCGTGTTCAGCGGGCGGGGCAATGCGATGTTTGGGATTATACAAGATGCCAAGAGAAATCTATTTGATGTGCCATCTAAATACTTTCTTGCACATTGTGGAACGGAGGATCTCAATATGACCGGAAGCATCCCCACGATGTTGAAAAGTAAATTAGGTGGTCTGGACCAGCATCTCCAACAACAACTAGAGGTGAACCAAATAATGCACCTTAGGAATGGATATCGTCGCATTAATTACGTGACAAAACAATTGTCTTCTGGTAAGCTCAGCTATCAGGATCTGTAGAGAGAATTAGTGGATTTCAAATATCACAAGATGGAGTTTGGAACAAGAACTTAGCCAGACTTAAGATAAGTTGTGGGTTTGATAGATTGGAGTGATATGTAGTACGAAACATGTCAGGGGTACTATTCTAGAATACCGTGGTCCCAAATGTTGGTATGAACCTTTAAATCCTATTCATTGGATTAATTCTAAAAAAACGTGTAAACTACTATTAGCTGTAAACCTTGTTTATATACAACAAATGCATTAGTAGCAGATGCGTTTATCGCGGGCGATTAAAGCCAACAACTCGTAGATACAGGTTTGAGGTTGCAGAGGACGCCCCAAGTCTTTAAAATGTTAATGTACATTTGATATTATACAAGGTATGTTTAGTGTAATGCAACCAAAACAACGTGATGCATAATAAAATAGTAACTAATAGTAATAAATGCAACATTGCGTGAACAATGACAGTGGGAGGTTTCTAAGTAAAGGCCAAGTAAAGAATGGTTAAAAAAACCTAAGAATGTAAGTTAAAGTTTGTGTGGAAGACATTAAAATTTCTATAAAAATATATTATCATCTAAATACCTACCAGTCACATAAAGTGATAGCTAGTTTGCATAATAAATATTTCGCAATTGTACGGTTAGGTTTATAATATTTGTTACAAAAGAACCCACGCAAACCAACACTCAAATATACAGAGCCAGTTCAACGAACGTATTATAAAATTGGTTTCTAAAGAATACTCACAGATAACCTATTATAGAATAACATCTTTGTGTACAATTCTAGCACTCAAAGGTCCCTGCCGTTTTATATAATTACAATTAAACTAGGTTACTTATAGGAAAGGACCACCCCCCTATGATGAACGTACGCTGTGACTGAACGAAACTTGCGTGTTTTCAAAAAAGTGCACTAATATTCACTCTGCAACAACCTAACGAGAAGTCCTCAGATGTTTTATAAAAGAATGATGCGCTTAAACGAGTTACCATCCTCCACCCAGTTTAGTACCCTATTGTTTAAGAAATAGATAAAGGTATAAGGGTTTAGGGACGAAATAGAGAGTAAATGCAGAAAATACTTGAACTGCAGAATGGAAAGTAATAATTTCTCGAAAAGTATTAAGGATACAAATTTGTGCACACAAGCCACAGCCCGAGCCGGTTGTGAAATATCGTGTTCTATTTTACGAAGCAGCTCTAACCATACAAGAAAATATTGCAATTCAATTCATACAAGTAACTATTTATACAATGCACAGCATAGTATCGGTAGCAAATCATACCTACCCTTAAAAATATGACCACACACATTGACAGCAGATCAATTGTACTTATAAATATAGTAAAACAGTGCCCATCAGACCAGTAAGTTTCTGGCAGTTTGCCAGTTATTACATTTTTTAATTTATGGCAGATGCTTAATAAAAATATTTTCATTAACTGATAAAAATTGATACTGGGTTTCAAATAACAGTGTAATAAATACATTTCTTCGTTGCGTGATTTAAACTGCTATCGCTGAAAGGCTTAATTACAGTAAGGTAACTCAAATTAAACGAGTACACGGAAACAACTACTAAACATACAATCACTTTGCATTATACAAGTGCTATGGTTAAGCAAATATTTTGCAGCAGATAAATAGGGTAGATTACATTGGTTTTAATTGCATGCTTGAACAACGTCCTAAATGATTATGGTAGACAAACTTTCATCTACGTAAAAGTACGTTGCTTTATGTATTATGGATTAACTGAAAAAAATTTACCTAAGTTTTGAAATAATTCAATCTGCTAAAAATTTCCAACAGCATTTTTAGACATTTGAGTTATTAACAGCGTCAAAAATAAAATTATTGCTTACCTGACAAATCAAAAAAGGTAAAATAACGGTAAATGTCTATACCAAAAGTATTTTAGAACTTGGTCTTACTCCATATTATATAGTCAATTTGTACGAAAATTCGTCAAATATCCAAGAAAATTGCAGTTTTTGTAACTTTGTATACTTATACAAAAATATATTCCATTTAAGAATTTGACCAATCCAGAGCTTTACATAGTGTGCTTTGATCCTAAATCCAGGTATAAAGACCATCGTGATTCTCAATAGCTTAACGGTTACTGCCAATCGACCTACTGCTTGCGCCAGTCTTGTCGTAAGTACTGTGCGTGTAGTATCGTGTTTCAAATTTTTTCTTCGAAATATTCTGGACTGTATATTAAAAAATTAGAAATCAACAACTACGAGGGCCATTTTTTTTCAACCTCCGATAGGCTATAAATAAAAGACAAGTTCATATAAAACAATAATTTTATTACCAAAAGATTGGTACACTTACGGTTACTTTTCGACATAATCACCGAAGAGATTAAGACATTTGTCATATCTGTGGACAAGCTTTTCAATACCTTGTTCAAAGAAAGTTGCCGCCAATGAATTCAAGTAGTCCTTGACGTTGGTTTGAAGGTCCTCATTGGTTTGAAAGCGCTTCCCACCAAGCCACGTCTTCAGGTCAAGAAAAAGATGAAAATCACTTGGTGCTAAGTTAGGACTGTATGGCGGATGATCGAATATGTTTCATTCAAATCGCTCGAGAAGCCGTTGAGTTGCTCCAGCAGTGTGTGGAAGGACATTGTCGTGAATCAGAACTATACGAAGATTACAGTAGGTAATTTCATGATACTATTTGCATATTTTGGCATTTTTTCAACGGATTGTTAAAATATAAATTGCATTATTCAAGTCAGTTTTGATCACAGCTTTGATTACTATATGTCTTGTTAAAGCTTTGACTACAATATGTTCTAGTTTAAAACTTGGAAAATATGATATAAATTACTATTAATATTCACGTTTTTCCACATCATTCGGTATATAGTATTATCGTTCTTGGTGAAATCTTAAACGCTAATAACTACGGTATCGTGTTAAAAGAGAATGCAACGGTTAGTGATGTTTTTCGGTTGTTCGCGTGGTGGGGTATACCGATGTTGAAAAAGAACCGCTCACCAAAGAGTGCTCCGTGTAGTTATTAGACCAGATGACGGGCGTATTTTTGTGAAAAATGCTCGCCTAGCATTTTTCGAGTGGACCGTGTCGGGATTTAAGCCGGGACCTTAGATATAGCAGTCAAACGCATACCAACTACGCCGCAGAACTACTTGACTAGGCAAAACCGCAGTACAGTGGTTCTCAACTTTGGATTCAAACAGTGGCTACTGGTAGGTGTAAATAGAGCCCAAAAGTGGGGAAAAGACTGCTTTCAGTGTTGGTACTGACTTATGGTAATTAACAGTCAAGCCATTTGGGCTCCGCAACCCTTCAGCCACATTCAAGCATTTAATGCATAACATCTTCCGTGGTTTAACGTGAAAAACGTATTTGTATATTTGACTAATGTGATCGTAACTGGGAAGTCGTTTGGGGAACAATTGAAAAATTTGGAATAAATGCTTTGAATCCTCAGAAAAGCTAATCTGAAGCCGAATCTAAAAAAGTGTCACCTGTTAGGCCAAGAGGTAAAAATCTAGGGCACGTAATTTTATGCAACGAAATCCGAACAGACCCGAAAACGATTAAGATGGTACAAGAGTGACCGATACCAAAAGAAAAACATCAGCTACGCAGCTTTTTGGATGTTGTGCGCTCTCTATAGGACATTCGTTTCCGGATTTGCAAACAAGCTGACTGGAGAAGGGCGTGATAAAATTTGACTTCAAAATTGCCAAAATGCGTTACGACAACTAAGACATTTATTGACAACAGTTTTGATAAGTTATCTGTGGTCAGAAGGCAAATTCCTCTTAGGCACGGACTCGAGCAATGTGGGCATCGAAAGTGTACTATCCCAGATATAAAACGGACGAAAGAGTCATTGGTTACTTTAGCAAGGTGCTTTCGAAACCGAAGCGTAATTACAAAGATACAGGAATCGAGCTGTTGGCTGTGGTGAAATCTGTATAACACCTTTATAAATGCCTGTACGGGAAAAAATTTCACCTGTGAATTGACCACGCGCCCTGATATGGTTATTACAGTTTATAAACCGCGAAGGGCAAGTCGCCAGGCGGATAGAACTGCTGCCGGAGTATGACTTCCACGCGGAACACTGTGCTAGTGTATGTTATAGTAATGCGGATGCACTTTTGAAACGACCATGCCTCGAAGACTGAAGCCATTACTCATGGTTAGAAACAAAGTGTGATCAACTTAGTCAAAGTACCGTAATCAAAGACCGTTGGTTGCATCTGCAGTTGAGCACCGAACAGCAGTATGACAAAGACTTAAGTGTCATTCTGGGTTGGAAAACCAGAGAAGAACGACCATCCTGGCAAGACAATAGTTCGTTGAGTAGCACTTGTAAGAGGTAGTAATTTTGTAATCGATCAATTTAGGCGTGAATTTCATTCAGAATATTTATAATATGTGCAACAAAGTGCAATCAATTTACATGTGTTGGTGAGAAAAGGGATACCTCTAAAAAACAAATTAAAAATCGGTTGGATGAATATACTCAGACCATGTGAGGGCAACGTAACATTATTTTTATTTAAATTGAAACATTGACATTTTTATTTCATCTCATACTATAAAAATCTCCATTTTTGATATTATATTTAATATACTAATCTATCATAGCTTGTAAGTTTTAATAGTGTTTTACTAATTGAGCTAGTGTAGAAAATAGAGTCTTCTACTTAAGTTTGAAATTCTACGACTGTTGGTTTGGTGAGTGGTATTTTTTGCGATTTTTCAGAAAATACACGAAATGCGTGCCTTGCAACATTACAGCAATATATATCGATGTGATAAAGAGGTCACGAGAGGTCGTTGAAACCCAAATTCTATCAATAAAGTCACCCCAATAGGAGGAAACTGGAAAAATAGAAATTTCTGAATACGCATTGTTCCACCCTGTATAAAAATAAGCGTAGTGTAAATACAAAGCCATTAGATAGCAAAGCAAAACACACGTCCCGTATATGTAAATAATTATTTTAAGAGATAAATACAAATTCAGTTAGTACATCCGTGTGAAAACAATATCAATTTGTTGCATGTATAAAGAGTTTACAAACGAAGCTTTCATCAAAGGTGCTTGAAATACCTTAGGTTTTAGCCATTCGTTTTATTAAGGTATAAATACAAAAAGCCATTTAATCCGCGTAAAAACAATATCAAATAATGGTCTTTATTAATTAAAATATTAAATAAATAAGATTGTGTATAAAACATGTTTCATTACCGTACGATGAATCTTTCGTTGCAATTATTAAGATAAAAATTTTACATTTGCAAAACCATACACTAGAATTTTCTGGAAGATTATTAATAAAGACAAGTTCGTCGTCAAATAGTAAGAACTACGGTATAATTTAATTATTAACTAAACTATCGTTAAAAAAGCAATAAAATCGATAAGAACCATTTTATAGGTTTCCGCGTCTCTATAAGATAGAATGCCAAGCGACATTAACCTTGGTGTTAGACAAGGATAACGACACGTTTTGCTACATTCATAAATCATAGTTAACGCTAATTAGATCACAAAGCGCGTTATTCTTGTCAAAATTACACTACCCAGGTGATTAATTCTACCAATTAAATCTGGAATCGTATGGAAAAAGTTTAAACTTTTAAGTATAAGCCGGAACTTTATTGGAGGTAATTCGTTCAAGATTTCATAAATTCGCGATTCATTTTAAGACGTTGAATATGTTACTTTGAGTACAGTTATTCATTAAGTATGCGGCTCGGAACGCACACAGTATTTCAGTAAACAATTAATTCTTAGAAAGTAACTCTGCATAACTACGGAGCATAATTATTTTTTAAAACACTGCGAAACACTACTCTAAAGTTAATTAATTAAAAATAGAAGATGCACTTTTGCAAACTAACGTCAAATGGAGATTTACATAATACGGATGATTTTGTAAACTGGGTTTCAAACCAGGAAAGATTTAATGCCGTTGAGCGTAATAAAAAGAAGATTTGGATCCGCGTTCTTTAACAAATAGCAATATGTATAAAATTTGAATGTTCTTTGTTTGTTAATTGATAATGTTTGAATACTTTGTAAGTTGAAGCTAGAATAAGTCATAATTATATAATTTTTTTGTAAGCGGATATTTACCACAAAATTTTGAGGTCGAAGTTTGAGGTATTTTCTCAACTAATGTTAATTGTGCGAAAGCACAATGCCTAAGCGCTGGGGAATCATGGCAGCCACAGGCTGTTTCACCCCCTTCACATTACGGGGAAATAAGGTATATATGGGGAACCGGACTGCAACTAACAAGAGAAAGTAGCGGCTATATTCAAAGACAATAAACATAAAAAAGGAGAAGACTGTTGAAAGCATATGCGGAAAACAAAAAGTAGGAGAAATAGAAGGGCAGGGTATGTTCTAAAGTATTTTTGGGGAATAGTGCGGGATATATTATAAGCAGAGATAGGGAAAAAAAGAAGCAGATGTAGGCCTAGATCAGGCTAATGCACGCAGATAGTGAAAGATGCAGACTGTAGAAATTTCAGGGAAATGAGTAAGCTAGCTCAGAATAGGAAACAATGAGGGTACGATTCTAACCAGTTCCAGGACTGAAAACCTAGTGATGATTTCATGTGGTAAACACTAATTAGATCCATAACACTTAAAGAATTTTTAATTTTTTTAATACTAACTAAAATCATTGTTGTACATGTTTTGAACACTCCGCAGTGAAACCAAGAACATTGGAATGGTGCCCATTACAACCCAAAACGATCTACATATGTTTTGCATTGATTTGCCGCATAAATGCCCTCTAACATGGCCAGAAGTAAAATTCTTTCTGTCGTAGAAGGTATGTCCCCCACTGAGAATATGATACAAAAACTTCTCTTTAAATGGGGATAAAGTATGTCCCCCAAGGCACTTTAGGTGTTAAGAAGTAATTTAAAAAATTTTCTATTCGAAAATACTACAGATACAGTTATGAGTAGTTTATTAAAATTGCTGTTGTTTGGAGTTGGCTAGCTTTTAAATTACTTTCATTTGATCGAGCCATCTGAAGAGATACCTTTGCATTACTCATGCTTTAATAAATAGTTTACAAAGAATGAATTTTGCAGTTTACACTGACTTCAATGATATTTCTTGCATAAAGTAAATGATTCTGTTGAAATAATATTGCTTACCTATGATGGGTTCAATGACTAAAAATATATTTAGCACTTTATTAAGGCAACAACATATATAAACCCACGAGCTATTTCTAAACATTTTACACATAATAAGATTTGATGTGTGCTGTACTTATAGTGTTAGGAAATTTGTACGTCTACAGCCATGGATTACCATAACCAAATTACCATTATTGTAACAGTTATATTCGTTGAAGTTTACGCAATGTTTGTGAAAAGTATTCATCTTGATATAATTTTGTTGGTTTAACGCAAACCGCTAGGATTGTCTTTAATTTTTAACTAGGTTTCTTATTTTGTAGGTCAAACCACACCGTTACGTAGAGTCTGGAAGTTAATGTAGATTCAGGTGATGAAAATGGCTTAAATGACAAGTTATTACGCGATGTCGTAATTGTGGTAAATTGTGCAAACATTAAAAACAGTGCCTTGAACCATAGAAACGATCTTTGGAGGTATTAAAGATATCAGTCATATTTTGCGATTTCTTTGAACGTTTTTAATCATTTTAAAAACAATTCGAAGTGAAATATGGAAGTAGACAACACACGTGAGAAAGTAGATGATTAATTTAAATAATTAAGAATAAGATCTAAAACGCTTGGATGTGTTTGAATCAAAATTTAATTCTAACTAATAGCCCCTGTATTGGGAGTTTCAAAAAATTATTTACTATTATCTTGAAAAAATTATTCATTGGTATCTTCATTACCTCACATAAAAAAGTTTTTGGGATAAAGATGAACCCTGCATACAGAAAATATTACTTCAACAAATTATTGTAACTCTTTCTCATCAATATTCCTTTTAGAATATGTATTTATCACCAAACTTAGTTTCAAGTAATTCATTGTTATTTATTTTGGAGAATTCCCCATTAACCATCCATTGTTTAACATAAGAAAGCTGCTATATTATTTAGAAGCGTGTGACTACTATGTCCAAGGTACCGGATCTGAATCCCGACACAGTTTGCTTGAAAAGTGTTAAGCGAGCATTTTTACAAAAATACGCCATCATTCGGATGAAAAATAAAATAAAGGTCTCGTGTATGAGTGTTGCCATACACGCTAAAGATTCCTACCTTGCTTGGAACAGCAAGGGTTTTACAAAAATCTAAAATTTTCCAGCTAAAAAAACTAACTTGTTGACCAACGTAGTAGGCGGCTTCGTGGCGTAGTGGTATGTGTGTGACTACTACGCCCAAAGTCCCGGGTTCGAATCCCGACACGGTCTGCTTGAAAAATGTTAGGCGAGCAGTTTTCACAAATATACACCCTCGTTCGGATGAGAGTTAAAATGGAGGTCCCGTGTGTGAGTGTTGTCACGCACGTTAAAGATCCCTACCTTGGTTGGAACAGCAAGGGTTCGGCAAAATTCCAAATTTTCCAGGTAAA
Source organism: Platerodrilus igneus (assembly GCA_036346225.1). Lineage (NCBI taxonomy): Eukaryota > Metazoa > Arthropoda > Insecta > Coleoptera > Lycidae > Platerodrilus > Platerodrilus igneus. The sequence continues at coordinate 1,534,500 of JARFIW010001680.1, forward strand.
AAAACTCGCATCCTGGCCAATGTAGTAACTTCGGGTGGAGCATTGGAAAATAAAATGTAATGACCAACGTAGTACCTTCGGGTGAAGCGTTGGAAAAAAAATCAAACGTATTATTTGGAATTGGAAGGCGAACGTGCAGTTTCTGAAAATAAAGGGCAGCGAGATACCGAACAGAACAATGGCGGCAGGAAAGATAAACTGAGGTTTCAGAGACGAATTCTTAAGGACGGTCAACGTAGAGGTAATCGAATCGGCGATGTCGTATGCGGCGTCTGTTTGGGTGGAGTGGTGCAAGGTCAGGGAAATCCGACAATTGACAAGCGTTCAGCGCATAACAGCGGTCTAGGTGGCGATGGCGTATCGGACCACATCCAGGGAGGAAATCTTGCTGATTAGTTGTATTCTACCAATCAAATTCGTCATCAGGAAGATTAGGGAATTTGTAAATATAGGGAAACAGTGGGAAATCATTAAAGGTATTGTCCTTGGAAGTAAGGAGGTTGAGACTAAAATCATTGTTTTTGAATTAGAGTATTCCGCAGATGTAAAGTAGGTCAAGTTTATGGAAGGCGATGAAAATGTTGCGAGGGTCATGATTTATACGGATTGCTCGTGAATAGACAACGGGCAGCAGAAGCAGTATTCGTTGTGTATAAGGAGAAGAAGTAGGTTGCTACGTTTATTTTGAACATCCCGTATATTTTTACGAGTTACTAATCAATACGCGGTCCAATAAATTTTTAACAAATCTTTTTCTTTAACAACGATAAGTTTAGACTAAAATTAAATAGTTTACATCCTGAATATTTTATTTTCTGCAATAAATACGCTTTGGAATAATTCCTCAATTTAAATCTATTCGCTTTGAAACGTAAAGTTTATTAGCTATAATCATATAGTTCATAGCCTGTTTGTAGGCAACCTTCAATTTGTTCAACATTACAACCGCGTATAATGAGTTTTCTCTATTGTGACAAAGTTGTTGAAATAAGGTCGCGCACTATTCTCCGGTAAAACCGTGTTTTACAGTTTAAAATCGCGTTTCGATAACACGGATGTTTGGAATTTGAATTGGCGTCATTTAAATTCATTCTGAATTTGATTCTGTAGCACGTGCCACGAAATATGTTCTACATTACTCGTTCTATCACTTTAAAAGCAATGCATGTTTATTGTTGTCCTGCCAATTAGAGATGTCTTGCGTGTATTTGGTGAGTGTTTCCGCGATTACCCCACCTTTCTATTGTAAACTTTTTTTACTAGAAGCCAAAGGCGTTCTTTCTGGGTGTAGCCCACCTGTTCGCTGCCGTGTACCAGTTACTGTAATTACGATGGCAGCTACGTTGTTATGCTGATTTTTTTTTACCGGCCGTTGGCAAGTTAAGTATCCTGACGCAAAGAGGTATGTGCCTTATATTCTGTTATGCATGTCAAGGACTTTCATTTATCAATGGTAGATGGTGTAAAACCAGTCAACCATACTTGTGGAACAGCTGGTTGCGTTCGTGCTTTTGGGTATACGTCATTAATTCTTGCTACAACATGGGCTGTATTTAATGCTTAAGTTTAGCACCTGTACTACATTTAAAACCTAAATTTAACATACTTGCTAGAAAGTAAATTTACATTTAAAAGCTAAATTTGCCTTTAAAACTTCAAAATTTAACATACTTGCTAGGGAGTAATTTACATTAAATACCGAAATTTAACATATTTGCGATTGGAAAATTTTAAGTTTTAATTTTTTTACTGAGTTTATTATATGTTAGCCGCGAAATGCGCACTTCGTGGATCCACTATCCAATTTGTCCGTATAATATAATTTTTGGCGTTAAAATAATAACGCTTATTTTATTGCGTTCTCTTGTTTGTACCGAATTATGTATTTAATTTAACTTTTTTTCTGTTTATTTTGTTAATAGATAATCATGGGCGATGTGCTTTATTTTTTTTTGTTTTTTTTTTGGTACGTAGGCAAATCCTCCCCACTCTCCGCGGTTGGTAGTTAGCCCGGTGTTTACTTTTCCTCCTACTACGTCCAGGTACGTAGCAAGGTGCTTTGATTTCAATCTAAACTTGCTATTGGATCACAATATTTCAGTGCGGGTTAGTAGCAATAAGGGAAGCTATAGAGTACGTCATCAACTCCTCGGACACGGGTGGGAAGTCAATCATAAGCTATACCAAATTAACCTTGACTGCTCTAACAAATATGAACACTGCAACAAATCTTCAAGGCAATCAAAGAAACTACAGAGCAGGTGAACTGATCAAAGGAGCCGCAAAAGGGAGTTTCCTACAACGTATTCATCGGTACCGAGGTCGCTAATTAAGAAAAAGCTGCGAGAATAGTCAATGCGACAGTGGAAAAAGATGTTAAAGAACGCTACAACGGGCAGGTTGTCATACAAATTTGTACCGAGCATAGAAGCTAGAGAGAAGATAAAGGTAAAGTTCGATCATAAGATGGTGCAACTAGTGAAACGATACGGGGTACGAAAAACCTTCTTGCAAATGTTTAGGTTGGCCGAGAACGTCTTTTGCGAACATGGCAAAAGCAAAGAAAGCGCCAAGCGCGTGCTATTTAACTGCCTACTCTAGATAGCAAACAAAGTGTTAGCAGATAGAAAACTAGCAGTTGCAGGATTAGAATGATTTACGATCCTAGAAGTAGTACGGAAAGTAACTATCCACAAAGCGTCCTGAATAGCCCTTAACGAATTTGCAGGAAGGGTGCGAGACTGGACAGCGAAAACCGGGCGTATGAAAAGCGAGGGGGAGGGGATGGTTGAAAATTGGAGTGGATGGTAGCTTTGGACTTGGCATGATATTTAGGCACGATTATAACCTAAAATACTTAAAGATAAAGAAAAACAACACAAAAATCAAAAACAAAACAAAAATAGGCCTTCTAAATATTATGCACGAAGAGTCTCATACTATATCGAGCACCGTCACACCTATAACGCGCGGAACAAAACTGCGGGTATTAAATTAAAACATTAAACAAGGGACTTACAAATAATAGAACTGTATCAGATATCTTAATTAAATTAAACCAACAAAATAAACCGGTTACCCCGAGACTTAAATGCGATAGTGATTGTGATCCCCAGAACATTTCGCGCATACCCACCAGGACTTTAACAGTGCATACTCATTTTCCCTTAACAGTAAGAGGTAATTTGATGTAGGTAGACGACCAAATCTTCGGATTATAAAGAAATTTATATTCGAGATATTTATAAATATTGTAGCGGCTGTACTGGAACAGCCTTGATTTGTATTAATAAGTACATTGCAGTAATTATGAACCAGCACGTTTTAGTGTGATGACGTTAGCCGACATAATGTTTATGTGAGTGCACCTGATAATTTAAGTGATGCTTTTTTGTTATTCGTAAACAGTCATATGCTTATATGCATAATGCTTTGTTTACATATCTATGTATTTATATTGAATGTCTGTATTCCACATTTATATATTTTGCTTTTTTGTTGTTTGATTTGTATGTTTGGCATTTTGCCTAATTTTGGTCGTACTATCTATCGAAGGAAGATTGAGATTAAAGTATATCAGTTAGGAAACGATATGAAACGTTAGGGATGAACTTAGGTTGAAGCTAGAATAAAGTACTTACACTAGAGTGGACGATATTGTATACTTATAGAGTAGGAACCAATAGCTAAATTCGCTATTAATAAATTTGGTGTATACATAGATATTCTAATTCATCACTAAATAATGGTTTTGCTAAATTTCCATAGGTTTAAGTCGACCCTTCAGGTTGTACTGGTAAGCAGTGCAGACGGATGCTATCTACTACTGCGCATCCCTCCCCTACTTTTTGCTACTGACTTGTTGATTAGACACACTTCAAAGTCAACGCTAACGGTACAATTATTAAAACCCATACTTAGTTTTTAATTTTTTTTTACGTTTAATTAATTCAGAGTCCAAATAATTCGAAAAACGTAAACTTTTCGCGTTTAAATCCATGTAGTACTTTCGGGTGGAGCACTGCAGACGTACCCCAATTGTAGCGGCCGTTGCCTAAATAAAATATTGTGTGATTACCACAATCGCCAAAATTGGTTTCGTAAATATGGTAAACAAATGCTGAAGATTGGTTATTCCATGATGTTTAACGATCTACAGTACCGCATTTTTGTTTAGAGGCTAATATTTTTGTTATAAATTTTCAGTCTCGGAACTAGTTAGACGTGCACCTACATTGTATTGTGTTCTGAGTTAACCTACATTTCTATTTTTCCTTTCTCTGCTTCTAATATACCCCGCACTATTCCACCATGCATTAGAACGTCCCATGTCCTTTTATTTTCCCTACACTTTCGTTTTCAACAGGTATTTTTTCCCCTACTATTTCTAGAACCAATTTTTTATTAATTTTGTCTGTCAATGCTAACATCGCCATGCATCTGAAGCACCACATTCCAAAAGACTTTTAGGTTTTTCATATCTTCTTATTTTACTGTCCACGTTCCACTGCCGTACGGTGCTGTGCTCCACACATACACTTTCAACAATTTATCCTTGTTTCTATGTTTGTTGTCTACGGAAATAACAGCTGCCTTTTCTTGTTAGACACAGTACGGACTTGTGCTAAAGCTTTTTTTATACCTTTTGTACCTTTCCCCTTTTAATTTTTTTTAATTAATAGCATCTGTTTATAACCATTCCTAGATAGAGAATCCAAACTGGTTAGTAAAATATATACAGTTTACATGAAATATATATAAGTAAATAAATAGCGATAATTTCAAAGTGAGAGTTCTTCTTTAAAGATGATGCTTGATCATGGCGTGTGGAGGTCTGTTGTTTTAATTGGTTTTCGGTGAGACAAATCCCCTTTTCGTCGCAGTGCCTGGATGTTTGATTAAAGGAGTAAGCTATGGTGTTATGAAGTGTGTAGAGTGTGGGATGTGGGGTAGGTTATGTATTAGAGTGTTTATTGGGGGTTTTGTGTTTAGGATGTCGGTGAGAAATTTGTTTAGTAGCTCAGGATTGTGCGTGATGAGGTGTGCTATGCTAGGTAGTGGGGTGTAGGGATCTAGGTTTAGTGCGGATTTAAAGTTTGAGCGAGGGGTGAATAGCAGTAAACATGCGTAGATAAAGTGGTAAGGAGTTTCAGGTGTGAAGTTGTCGCAAGAACAATATGGGAATAGGATGATGTTGAAGTAGTGAAGTTTTGATCAAAATTTGCCGCAAGAAGTTAAGAATTGTATCGTTTGAGGGCTGAAGTGGGATACGTGTTTTGGGATTTTTAGTAGTTCGGGGAATGGGTCGTATGTGTATCTGCCGAATGGGGATGTAGACCAGAATTGTTACCAGGAATGGTTTAACGAGGAACGAATACGGGTTTTAAGGTTGGATTTTGGCAGCGTTCTGTATTCGTCAAGAGTTAGGATGGTGTCGTGGAGCTGGATTGGGAGGTTGTGTTACAGGTTTCAGATTTGTAGGGCTGCGTTGAGTTGTAATTGTATGGGAGGGATTTGAAGAATAGTGTATAGGGCTAGTGTGGATGTGGTTCTGTATGCGCGGGATGTATATAGTAGGAAGGGGCGATTATTGTGTTTAGTTTCGTTCTAGAAGAGGGTGGGGTTAATGTCAACCAGGTATCGAACGTGTACTCTATGAAAGGGATTATAATTTGGGAAAGAATCAGACGTCGAGTGTGTCTGGATAGATTTACTGAAGTTGGGAGTGATTGGTGGAAGTTCTCTATTATGATATGTATTTTTGTTCTTAGTTTAGTTAAGTGCGTGCGTGTGTGTGTGTGTGTGTGTGTGTGTGTGTGTGTGTGTGTCTATATACAGTCTTAAGTTTCGTACGTAAGCGGAGAATTTAAGCGGGGTATTTATGATCTTGATCTTGGAAGGACGTCGTGGGTATAGGAAGCCTTTCAGTAGGAGAAGTTTTGATTTGGATAGGGATAATGGTTGTTTATTTAAGACGGACCAGGATTCTATGTAGCATGTCAGTGTTAGGGCTGTTAGTTCAATGGAGGAACTGAAGTTCCGTGGACAAGGTATGTGACATTATCTGCATATGCGGGGATGGTGATGTTGGGTATGTTGTTTAGGAGTAAGGGATTAATGGCTATGTTCCAGAGAGTGGGGGATAAACAGTAGCTTTGGGAGCATCCTTGAAAAAGGGATTTGGATATATGGTACTAATTTGAGGTTAGAGATGCTGTTCTTGAGGTTAGGAATGAGTTAATTATTTTGCATAGATTCGAAGGAAAGTGGGATTTTAGTTGATTTAACAGGTTATTCACCAGAAAAGGTCGAAAGCGGATTTGAAGTAAAGGAAGAGCGCGATGGTGTATTTGGATGTGGAACTTTTGACGGAAGAGACTAGAAGGCTGATGGTCTTCTCAGCACTGTGGTTAGATGTTGTGGTTTGTGATATGGGAATTGATTTTGTGAAGGATAGTTTTCTCAAGGAGTTTGTCTAGTGTAGGGTAAAATGCAATTTGTCAATAAGATTTTTGGGTTCTTTGGTGGCTTGTCAGGTTTTAGGATGAGAATTATTGATGCGGGTATGAAGGATTTCGGGAAGGTTTCTGTGAATAGGCATTTTTTGAAGAGGATGAGGGTGGGATTTCTGATTATGGGCCAGGATTGTTGTAGGATTAGATTTGTGATGAGGTCTGGTCCAAGAGCACTTTTTAGATTCAGGTTCTTGACTAAGTTATCTAGTAGGATTATGTCAAGGTCTTGGTATGGTTCGGCGTCTGATGGGGTGGAGGAATCGTTCTCTAGTTGTTGTTGTGGGTAGGTGTTTATGTCGTAGGGGCAGAAGGAATTGCAGAGTTCAGTAAGGTGTGTAGAGATGTCTTATAGTCTAAGGGAAAGTTGTGTATTGGTGCTGTTAGGATGTGAGTACGGGACGGTTTGATTAATTTGCGGTAGGGGTCCAAGGGTCTCCGTCGTGGTCAGTTATGATTTTGTGTAGTTGTTGTTTTTGGCGTATATGATAAGTGATTTGTATTCTCGTCGTGTGGTGTGGAATGTATTGATAAGTAGTTGTATGTTACCAGGGTTGTTGCTACTGCGGCATGCTTGTTGTAATTGATGTCGTTGGTGTGCTAGAGAACGTCGTATGGTTGTCAGTGTGTGGGTCCACCAGGGTGTTGATCTTTGTGTGCGTGTTGTCTTTGATATGGTAGATTGTGCGGCAGTTAGAATGTTTATTGCGATTAGTTGCGTGACTTCGTTTACGTTACGATCGTTATATGGCGTGTGTAGAAATTCTGATAGTAGGATAGTTAGGGTTTCTTGAAATTTTATCTAGTTGGCTTTAGAGGTATTAGTAGTGTGTATGCGTGAGATTGTCTAAAAGTGGTTTAGGTATTATGTTGAGGCAGAAGTGATGGTAAGGTCAATGTAGGACGTGCCTGTGGCTGTTTGGTAGTTTGGAATATATGAAGGTGTGTTATGTATATGAAGGTTTCTGTGTGTAATAAAGATCTTCTAGTTTATTTCTGTTCGTGTCTATGAATGAGTTATATCATAGTGTGGATTTAGCGTTGATGTCTGTAGCTAGTATGATTGTTTTGTTACAAAGTGAGTCTAGTTTTGTGTCAGGGTGGGGTAAGTGGACGTCAATGTTTGTTTCGTATTAGAAGTAGTAGGATATGAGGTATGTAGTACCAGATGCCCAATGGAGTTCTATAACTGTGGTGAATTGATTAGATAGGGAGAGGTGGTAAAAGGAATCTAGGTTTGCATTAATAACTATGATAGCGGTTGAGTAATTAGAATTTATTGGTGTGGGGTGAATGAATGTTCGATTGTGATTTGGAATATTTGGAATTTTGTGATTGTGAAGGTGTGGTTGTTGAAGGAAGGCAACTTGAAATTTGTGTGTTTGAAGGAGGTTTATAAGTTTTAATGTAGCGGAGCGGAAGTGTTGTAGGTTCTGTTGTATGTAACGCATAAAGGATTTAGGATTGCGTAAGTCTTGGGGAGGAGGGTATCGTATGTGGTGTCTAGTAGCCATTATCGATTCGGTTGTTAGGCGTAGGGCTTGTTTGTAAATCAGACAGTCCGGTCTGGTAACCTCGTGGTCATTTGGCTTGTTGATACGTGCGCAGTTGGGACATTTGGGGATTGTAGATGCTAGGTTAGGACAGGATCTTGTAATGTGCGGGCCCCAGCAACGACCGCACGAGGAAGAGGATTTGCATGCTTTGATCAAATGACCAAGGCGTTGGCAATTGTAGCAGCGGGTTACAGATATCAGATCACGGATACATGATTTAAAACCATTGAAAGTGTGGTGATTAGAGGTCAGGATTGTTCGAATTTTAAGGGAGGCGTTGCGGATTACGTTATCAGATTGGGTGGTTTTTGGTCGGCGGATGGTAATGGATATGTTTGGGGTATAAGCTGATTCTGGGACTATTAGTTCTAAGGAGTTTTGTGACTAAATGAATGTAATAAAGTCTGCGAAAAAGATGTTTCTATCTACGTCGAAGATGATTAGTTGGGGCATTATAGGTTTGGATATGTGTGTTGCTACGTACCTAGACGTAGCCAGTAGAAAAGTAAATACCAATCTAACTACTAACCGTGGAGAGTGGGGGGATTCGCTTACATACCAAAAAAAAATACATCGCCCACGATTATCTATTAACACATAAAAATAAATAAAGCATTCTGTACAAACAAGCAAAAAGAAAATAAATTAAGCGTTACTATTTTACAGCAAACAATTATATTATACGGACAATTTAGGAATCTAGATACAAAGTGCGTATCTCGTATTTACACAAAATAAAATTAATCAGTAGGAAATAAAAACGGTGAGAGCTTTTGTCAAGTCTTCTTAAAATTGCACCTGATACTTTTAGTAAAATAACTAATCAGTAGGAAATGATTACCGTGTGAGAGCTCTTGTCGAACGTTTTAAAAAATTCACCTAACAATTTTTGTAAAATAACTAATTAGTAAAGCGAATAAACGTGTGCGTTTTTTTGACACGCATCTTTAAAAATAGTACATCGCATCTGTAGAGCGATAGTATCAATTAGCGGCCACAAACAATAGTTCTCCGATATAACGTTTCTACACCAAACATTGATACGGAATATGCCATTGACATACACAAAAGAAAGCGAGTTGCATATTTGTAGGTGTCCACATACTTAACTCGCCAGCCGTCGTGGGTGATTCAACACAGAAACGCCATGGTCGTCAGCATACATTTACTCTGCTACCATAATTGCAGCCGCGGTGTACGGACAAAAGTAGTTGGTCTACAGACAAGAGCAGTTGTTCTACATAAAGAAAGAACTCATGTGGCCTCCAGCTAAAAAAACTAAAACGAGAATTTGATTAGAGTGGATACGCGCGGGGAAACTCACCGAATACGCGCAAGACACCTAGTTGTCGAACAGAAACACGAGCATCGCTTTTGAAATACGATGACGAATAAATGTAGAAAACACTTCAACGTACAAGCTGTAGAATCAAATTCAATAATGGTTGAAACAACTCGAATTGAAACTGCAAATCCTAGCTTATCGTAGCGCGGTAAAACTGGAAAATCCGGCTTATATCGGATAGTGCGCGACTTTATTTCAACAATTCGTTACATTGGAACAATAGAGAAAACCATTATACGGCGGTCGTAAGGTATACCAAGATAGGGGGTACTTAATTTATAGAATAAATTTTCGTTGTAAAAGAAAAACGGATTTGAGTTAAGGAATTTATTCGAGAGCGTGTTTATTATCAATTATGTTGAAAATCAACGTAACAGTGTATTGCATGAAGTTTGTGTTAGGGATTGGGTCAGGTTGATGTCAGTTGGTTTAGTGGTACGGATGGTGACGGATGTTTTTGTGGGTCGGAATGACTGGATGTTCATTTTAGAGATGGATGATTGAACGTTGTTTTTAATTATTTTTTAAAGTTCAGTGGTTGTAGTTTCCAAGGCAATGGGTTAAAGTGTAATTGTTTTGGTTGAGGGTTTTGTAAGTGGACATGTTGGGATGTAGGTAATGATGGAAAAGAGGTTACACTGGCGTAGGTAAAAGTTTGTGGTGCTTGTGGTGTTTGACGTGTGTAAGCTGTAGTAGATGTAGAAGATAGTGTTTCTGAGGTTTCACTTACTCCCTGTTGCTGTTCCTCTAATATCTTTAGGCACTTCTTAAATGTCCTTATCTTTGTTTCAGCTATAGAGTGGAGGTTCTTAACTTCGTGGGCTATTAATGCTAGTTGCCCTACCTTCTGCAGTAACAAGTGTCCGCAGTTTCGAGAGATTTTATTTGAATCTTTATAAACGAAGTCTGTCACTTCTTGTTTAATCTGTCTGATTTTGCCGATCGTGAGGTATTGAATTGCTACATCGTCTAGGTCATCGTGCTGGTGTTTTTAGGATTTGAATTTGTAAAACAGGGCCCTGGATCTAAGTTTTGGTGGAGTCCTTGTAGTGGTTTTAGATCGTTGAAAAGGCATTATTGCATCAACAAATGCTGGTGGTGGAGGTATCTGATATGCTAATGGCGAAGTCTTTTTGTCTGGGCAGTTGTATCCATTCCCTCGTCTGACATTGGCATGTTGTGGTTGTGTGTATTTACCTGTAGTATAAAATTTTCGAATTTCAATGTCTTTTTTGTCATTTAAATGTTATAAATTTCACTTTTATAAAATTCAAATATTTTAAACTTTGACTTTTTATATTTTCTTTTTTATCGATTCCAAGTGAGCTTCGTAATATTGGAGGCTACCAGACGTAACTTATAGTTACTAAATAATAATTATAATCTGAAGGATACACGACTAAAGAAGCTGCCAAAGACTAATACAACCATAAATAGTATTATTATTATTATTATTATTATTAACCTCTTCTACTGTTTTCTAAAAATATACCCTATTTTACTGATATTCAGTGGTAAGCCAAGGGAGGTCCCGGGTTCGAATCTCGACACGGTCCGCTTGAAAAATTTTAGGCGAGCATTTTTCACAAAAATACACCTTTGTTCGGATGAGAGGTAAAATGGAGGTCCCGTGTGTGAATGTTGTCACTCACGTTAAAGATCACTACCTTGCTTGGAACAGCAGGGGTTGACGAAATTCCAAATTTTTCAGGTATAAAAAAACTCGCCTCCTGGCCAATCTAGTACCTTTAGGTGGAGCATTGGAAATGTAAATGCACGGTAAGCCAAGGGAGTTAAGCAACATGACGGCTACCAGGATCGACACCGCTTAGACATTTGACGAATCAATTCTAATTACTACATTCGCAAAACCAACATTTTTAAAAGATATTGCAAAAACAACATTTGAAGTTGATTACAATGATCGTTTGTTTTAAGTACAATGACTTTCTTCGTCATTAATAGTCTAATCTAGGTCCATCTACATCTATCTTTTTTTCTATCTCTGTCTCTAACATATTCCGCATTATTCCGTCATCCTATTTATCCTATCTTTTACTGGTTTTCGTATATTGTTTTCTTCCTCTACCGTTTCTAGAACATCTTTGTTCTAAACGTTGTCTGGTCATGATATCCTCATCATACGTCCGAAGCACCATATTTCAAAGACTTCTATCAATATCCTGCCCGCTTCTCTTGCCGTCCCAGCTACACAGCCGTACAACGCCGTCCTACACACATATGCTCTCAGCTGTTTTTTTCTTGTTTCTGCTTGTTGTGTTTGTGTACACTAGTATTTTTTTTTATATGCAGCATACTTTTGTGCTAATGTCTGTTTTATATCTTTTGTACTTTCGTTTCGCGTTATTTGCCTTTCTAGCTAGCAGAAATCCTTAGCTTCTTGTAAGTAATAGTTTTCTATTTGTACTCTGATCTATATCTATTTTCCTCTCCCTTACATACTAGTACTTTCGTTTTATTTTTGTAATTTTCATACCGTATCTCTCTGTTGGTACTGCTTTAGTCTCATTAAAAGCTACTTCTAAATCTTTCTTGCTAGACGTTAGTACCGCTATATCATCTGCAAATCAAAGCATATAAATTGTTTTTCTCTGCATAATAATTTCAAATGCTTATCTGCGTTTTACGGTATTCATTACCTCTCCGATTATAAGTTAAAAATTAATGGGGATAAGGCAAATCCCCGTCTCACTCCTTGTAATATCTACTTTTCTACGTTCCTGCTCTAATTCTACTACAGTTATTTGCTTTTTGTATTGGCTGTATACTAAACAGTGTATCCTTTTAACTCCTTACAATCTTTTTGAGTATTTCGAAAATTTTCTCCCGTTTTACATTGACTAGTGCTTTTCCAGACCTACAAACCATATACAGACGCTTTCTGCTTTTCTATTGTCTTCTCCATTATCACCCAAAGAGTTCCAGTGACCTGCAGGGTTCTCCTGTTTTTCCCAAACTCAAATTGATCTTCTCTTAGTAATTATGTAACCCGTTTTTTTATCCATCTATGTACAGTTCTAGTTAATATTTTTGACACGTGTACTGTCAAATTTAACTCTTTGCAATTTTCATCAATCTATTGTTCTTTAGCTTTCTTGCATTTGCGAATAATTTACCATTTTATGACGTAGTATCTGTTCTCCTGCAGTATCTGGTCTGCTTTGTATTTTTGTATTTCTACCATTAAATTCAGAATATTCTTTGTTACCCATGGTTTTTTATTTTCTTTTTGTTCATATTCCAAAATATCTCTGGTGGCCAAGTATAAGCTAGACTTAATGTTATTCCATTCTATTTCTACTTCCTTTATATAACAAATTCCACCGATGTCTTTCAGCAATTTTTTTCTGGGTATTTTTATATTTTAGTTTCTCATCGACAAAGTTCCCTTTTTGGCTCCTCTTTTCAAATTTTTTAATTCAGGTGTGGCTTTCATAATTACGGTGTTGTGGGCAGTGTTTATATTTGCTTGTAGGTAGCTTCTACAGTCCTATACGTGATTCTAAAACCGTTGTCAAACAAGAATGTTGGGAAACAAGGGGCGGATGGTGTGTGGTGACTTCAGTGTTGAAGCACAGGGGCACAGACGTACATAAACTTTTCAAGACAGGTGAACTGTAACGGCAAGAGCGCAATAACAGTAGTGAGAAGTTTGAAGGACCAATAGCACTGATGAACACAATAACAGCTCTTAATTGGTGTAATGGTGCACATTAATGACTAACCATATAATAACAATTAATAATACACTGATGGTCGTAATATGGTTCGCTAAGAGTGTACTAACTTAATAGCACCTGGTATGTGTTTCGGAAGAATATTTAAATGCCTCGCACATTAGAGGTCTATACAGTGCTTAAAATGGTAACGGTTCATCTTAATTCTAAATTTCGGAATAAAGATATCGGCTCCTACCCAATGTAGTACCTTCAGTTGGAGCAGTACTATAAATTATAACATACTGTTAAAAGAAGTTAAAAATAGCAAATTATATTAACTTTCACTCATTGCTCGTTTACTATGTGAGAGAAAGTGTGGAATATTAATAAGAGCTCATTTTATCTCTGAAATACATTAATTGCATTTTTGGAAGTTAATTATTGTTACTGGGATCTAAGTAGCTTATTTTCTTCTATCGTTTCTCATTACTAAATATAGTGATAATTGAACTGATTATCCGTAACCAATTCTGTTTTCATTTATTTTTATAATTTAACTCAAAGAGAACAACAAACACAAAGACCGTAAGAAAGTTTGTTAGCCGGGCCTCCAAACGTTATAAGTTTATTAGATCTTTGATAAAATGCTATTCATTATATTTATTAGTGGAAATTATAAGAGGGAAAAATTAATTTTAAAGCAAATTTTTGAATTTTTACTAAATTTTGTGTAAATGTTCAATACAACAAAGTGTACCTAGGCGTTGTAGGGGCAGTACTTGCGTAAACTGCTTTTCTGCATTAAACAGTAATTTAAACAAAAAACTTTTTTGGAAAGTATGAAAACTGTCGATATTAAATTCATGGATTGGTTTCTTGCAATTCACTTCTGTGACTCAATATCTTTCAATGAATTGGCCAATATATTTTTGCCGTTAAGAAATCTCTGGAGAGAAGTAACATACATAAAACCATCTGCTGCCATAAATTGCTTACATTAATATTTATAGCTCGTAAATTGTTTTAAATGCGTTGGTTGCAGTCGAAATCGTGGTATGAAACCGCAAATGGAAATGTCAGAAGATTTCATTAATGCTAAATTATATTGTTTATGCACATTATGAGTTCCCTAAAAGAATGCGAAGTTGCCAACTTATTAATGCAAAAATATACACCTACGGTTCATTTTAAGACCACATTACATACAATGGGTCTGATTTATTTCTCAATTCTCGAAACATGGTGATTTTTGCATTCGCGCTATTGTTTGATGTAGAATTATGCAATTGCATCAATAGCTATGAAAACTAAAAACTAAAAAGGTCAGTCGCAATTAACACCAACCGGTACCATTCTGCATTTTCTTACAATTTTAGTCAGAGTTATGAATGTTCCTAGTAACTCCATTAACATTCTGGTAATGATGAATTGGTTTTTACAACTGCATTATTTTTCAAGTGCCGCTCCTAAATTATTTTCTAAAGCAATTGCTATACCGAAATCGATTATTAATGTATAGGTGATAATATTGACATACTCGGTAGAAACATGCCCTAAGATACTTTCAGTCCATAAAATATCAAGGTTGTATTAAATTTTTCACAAACTTGTTATTTACACAAAGAATATATATCTAGGAAATTAAGTACACCAGTCCAAACCAAAAAAATATAATATTGTTTCGTGTAGTTTTGACGCAAGAGAATATAGAAACTCGGTGAACTACCTCGCTAAAAATTCGGTGTCTCGATAAAGTACAGAAAATTTCGACTGAACAAACCAGAACGCTTACCGACTAACTCAGTGGGAAGGACGGCATATGTGTTTGACGAGGATCCTAGAATGCTATCGTGTGTGAAATATCAGTATTAGTTGGGAATTAACTTGGACACCAGCTATTCCCGAAATACGGGGATTTCTAGAGAAAATCCCCAGAAGAAATGTCAGGAGGATGCTAAAACCCGAGATCAAGAAAGCGATTCTAGGCTACAATTTCCATGAGGGTATACTGATGCTAAACCTTACCTAAAATAAACGTTAACAATAAGGACACTAATATACCTATTTAAAAATTGCTAGCTGAAACGAAGATTTCCAAAATCAAATGTAAATTATCTGAATATTCATCACACTTTTAAGTAATTGTTATATATTTCACTACAACAAGGCTGAAACCATTACCTTTACATTAGTGTGAAATACACAACAATGTTTTCATTAGAAATCCAAAAACAAAAAAGCGAAATATATCAAAATTTACTTAGTTTAATGCGAAACGTTTTGGGAGACGAAAATTACTTTATAAATTCTTAAACCAATAACAAGAAGGTACTATCGGTACGTTTGTATATTTATGCAATTAAATAGGAAAAAAATATTGATACATTATAGTTTTAGAAGTTAGATCATAAATACCTGGAGGAACCTTTGATTGTACAGGTACCTCGGAAATAAATAAAAGCTATGACAATCTGGACCCAATCCATTCAAATCAAATCTTACAAAGCTTGTGCCACTTCGTTAAGCAGTTTGATGTTTTTTATTAATTTATGAATTTTGTCCAAAATGAAGTTGTCTACTAAAGAAATAATACTCCTATTAACCTGGTAGGGTGTTGTTCTGAATTTCATTGCTTAATTACCTTAATCAGATCAATACCTTATACTTCAAGCTTAACTCCATCTACGCAAATTACATGTTACCGCTTTTAAGGGTAATCACAAATGCTCTATAAAAATCATCTTCCCTCCATACAAGATTCGAAGATACCTTCAGAAGAATTTTAACAAACGAATAAAGACTGCAAATTTACATTACTTTAGTCGTTTTTTCTGTAACTATGGTATGTAATATTATGTTACTCAAGCGTGTACTAGGATCACAGGAGGGTGATTTTTATTTTCTAAATTAGCATAGTTTTGGTGCTAAATATCTTCGTTCTAAGCCGATGAAGTTATAGGCGTCAACGTTATACCTTTTCAATGAAAGCAAATGAATCATAAAAGTGTAGTAGTTTAGAGTATAAAGTGTTACGCTTTATTTTAGAACTTCAACATTACATTATACTAATTTAGGTTTTGAAACTTTTTAGATCTTTGCATGAGGAAATTCCCAGCAGACAATAATGATACCGCTAACGCCTGTGAAAAACACACTAAATTGTGATCCACACGGATATATATGACATTGACTTATCTTTATGGTCGCCGATCATGATGACCTAGCGATTCTCACATGGGAACGGTTGGGTTTTTACCAACGCGCGGAAGGTGCGTGGAGGTAAACTATTTACGTGGGAGATGTAGCATAGCTCGGGTTACTTTCTTACCACCTTCACGAGAGTGTTGACGTGTGAGTGTTGTTTCTAATATCGACCAGTGGTTCACACCATCATACCTCTCTCTATATCGAATCGAAGAAGCACCAGCGATGCAGCACCAGATAGGAGCAACACAACAACAAATATCGGAAGCAGCCATACAAACAACCCGGAGATCCGGGGCGTCCGCAACTCTATCGGACTACTGGGGTGTGTTTCACGAATTTTATCTACTCTGAGGTTTTTTATCGAAAAGAGAGGTTAGGGTAGGTTGAACGTTATAATTTGACGTCCACTACTGGCACTGTTGTTTTTAAAATTTAGTTGTTAATAATTAATCAATTTTACTGATTTGCTTATCGTATATTATATAGTTTTTCTAAAAAATGTTTTGTCCCTCATCAATTACCGAAATAAATAAATTTAATCATTGCATTTTTAAATTAAAAAACATTTCATCTTTCTACATAAGAATATTTAAAATTAGTATGAAAATTATTTTATAAATTCATATCATGTTGGTAGACACTGCCAAACTTCAACGATTACAAAATGACATATTGCTTTCCGTGTGTCCAAATAATAATGCCTTACTTTAAAAGGCATTTTGTCTAAAACGTTGTGTAAATTAATATCCTAAATAATCAATTAAGTTTTCTAAAAAAAAAGGTTCTGATGCAATAAGGTTTCTGTGAAATGTGAAATTTGAAGTTACCCAAAAATTGGATTTTAAATAATTAATTCTCTCACGTAAGTAAATTTATTTTTCTATTTTCTATGCCTGTTAAAGTGTCGATTTTGTACCAAAAAAAAAATCTTCTAAACAAATTGTTTTAAGAAAAGTTAACCTCAAAAAATTTCCTCGTTGTAATTAGAGTTTGCGCTCCCTTTTTTAACATTTTGGTATGTTTACGTCTTTTTGGCACGGAATTTGCTATTTAATATCATCTTTTGTGTATAGGTACTTTGAATAATCAACGAAACATCTTCGATAGCTTATAAAATGCTAACATTGATTTTACGTTATCAGATTTGCAAACAAATAAAAAGATATCTTTAACTTATTCTTTATTCTTGTAAAGTAACTATAAATTAATTCCATTTGTTTTAAAGTTTAAAAATTCGGTAATAATAAAAACTGTTCTAATTGTGAAAACCTTTTGATCTTCGTTATATATCGATATCAATTTTCGTTTGATTATAACCTAAGAGAATTACCTATTATATTTACGTATTCAAACACCCAATTTAGTTATAAGTTTTGTAATAATACCGAACTTCCGTTGATGTGTGCATAATAAAGTAGAGTAACAATATTTAAGCTAATGCATATTTTAAAATTTATAAATGTGAACTACCTCCACTTAATGTCAGGGAAACTTACATGAGAACTTGTAATTCGCAATTCCGCTCTTACGCAAAATGAACGACGGCTACAGTTTCGGGCTGCAGTTTTGCATAATTTAAGCACCCCCTCACCCTATAGTTTTAACATAAACGTTATGAATCCCGAAAAAATTCTCAAAGAAATAAATGACACTAACGACGATATAAAGGTTGCTGTTAATTCTATCCAGCCAACCACTACGAAATGCATGTAAAACAGCGTCTTGGCATATTGCCAATTTCTAATCCTGATAAATTTAATAAAATTAGAAATGAACTCGTGTCCAATATGCTCATCATCGAAGGTCTTGTTTTATAAAGATTGGACGTTACCTTAGAACTTCCTGGCATTACGTCTAATTTAAATAACCTATCAATACCTATGGGAAAGATAAACATGTGTAAATCGGTGCCGGTTTTTTAATCGAATCTTATTTTTCAGGATATAATTCAAAAATCTCTAGCTTCTTTTCTCAAACAGATAGACAACTTAAAAGTGTCACAAACTTGCACAGACCATTAATTATTTAGCAATACCGTCGAACTTTTTCCAATGGCGCTTTGGTCCGGTTTCGAAATATCAAGCACCAAATGCACTCTTGATCTGAATGAGTTAACCCCTTGAAACAGAATTTTTCTGCATTTGACAACGAGTTCAAAATTCTATCTCAAATCTGTGTCCGTTTTCAGTCTCGATGAAAGTGTTTTATCGTGTATTATTGATGCGCAAGCGTTATTTAATGGATTAGATAGAAGATGTGACGAGCTAGAAGTCTTGACTCTGCTTATTTGAAATTTGAACGCTTAAAGAAACAGGAAAAGAGGCAAATTGTTTTAAATTGCAGGCTCGCAGCGTACCAGCATTAGAACTACCATATCAAAAAGCCAATGATGGATTCGGGCCGAGCCGGGCCGGGCTTTAGATGCGGCCCGGCCCGGTCCGAAATAATTAGCTCCGGCCCGGCCCGGCGGCCCGGCCCGAACCAAAACGCATCGGCCCGTCTTGAGGCCCGGCTTGAATTTCGGGCCGGGCTTCGGACCGGGCCGGGCCGATTCGGGCCGGAATGTAACTAAAACCGTAAATGATGTATAGAACATCCAAATGGAACGTATCATTTGTTAATATATGTATTTTCAGTTGTATAAAAATACTTCTTTACTATTATTATGTTTTTCTACAAAAGTTGAATATATCAACCTTAATAAATTATAGTTTATAGTATCATTTTAACCTCGAAGAATCTCACAGGAATTTGGAGATGATGCACACTTGCACAGGCAATCCAAAATAGAAGGTGGTTTGCGTCAAACTTTAACCTTAAGTAACAAAATGCATTTTAGAATTCATGTACTACTACTAGTATGTAGTAAAATATTTCAAGGAAAGTATTCAAAATTTGACTGAATATTGTTTCCTCATATTCTAAACAAAGAACGTTGTCAATTTCCATTTTACAAATTGCTGGTGTATAGGTCTTCATTTCGAGAATGTGCTAGCATCCGTTCAGAGAACTGATTATTCAAGTCTCTCGTATCAGGTAGACATTACTTTGTTGTCTATGAATATTTTTTTGTCGCATGCTTTACTGGAAATTTTAATTATTATGAAAAAAATGCCGCAACATAGAATATTATTGAGTATTACATTTTAATTTTCTATATCCATTTGTTATTTAAAGCTATAAAAAGCTATTCGCATTGTATTCGGTATGGTTTTCAACAAAAGATACATTCAAATAATTAAATCTAATTAAGCTGTTTTTTTGTAATCGGGCAGTTTTAAATATTTTTACATATACAGAGTGGTTTCGATTTATTCATAAATAATCTTTAGTGCGAGGCCACAATAATAAGTTAATTAATAAGTACAATACAATAAACCAGCTCAATTAACATACATTGCAATACTCCTTCATATTAATTAAATATAACACGGACAATTTCTATTTCAAAGTTCTTGAAAAGTGGAAAGAAGTGAATAACTTATCGAAAAAAAAATCGAAATTCACAAATCGGTTTAAATCAAATCATTTTCGTTTTCGATTTATTTCCATTATGACACACTTACCCATATGTGTGTAACTGTACCTGGGTGATATATTAAGAAGAGCGTTAAATATAATTTTGTTTAAGAGGCACCTAAAGAAATCATTAAATGAAATTTTTTACTAAATCAATAAATTGTATATTTCGTTATATAAACTTCGGGCCGGCCCGAATAGCCCGAAAAGCCCGAAAAGCTTGAGCAGTCTGGCCCGGCCCGGCCCGGGCCCGACACGTGCTTGGCCCGGCTTGGGCCCGAAAAAAATTTTGCCGGCCCGGCCCGAAGCCCGGCTTGATATTCGGGCCGGGCTTCGGGCCGGGCCGGGCCAAAGCCCAGGCCCGTGGCCATCCCTAAAGCCAATTTAAATGACTTGCACAGTAAGTTTCACGAAATAAAGGGATCTTACCCATACAGAAGCAAAACCAAAGATCTTCATTGGTATAAATAATTGTCACATAACCCGATGTTTAAAAACTGTTTAGTGTGATTGTAAAGTTTTTGCCGCCAATACCCCATATGTTGATTAGTTTATGTTGCACCTCCAAAGGGAAACTTGTCGTCGTCTTGTCAAGTGTCAACTTTCTTACATGTATAGGATCAGAATGAAACCAATACAATGTAACGTATTTTTTTACGTAGTTACACTTCGCTTATTAATTTAAAATAATACAGCAATAATATAAAAATATAATTTGTAAATTTCCGTACAATTGAAATAATTCATAAAATGTATAATAGCATATAGACTCCTTTACTCTTGAGGTCTAAGTTTCATTAATAACCTTCGTCAAGTTGTCATTTCGTGTCACTTTTCTATCGGCGTCAAAACAGGTAAGCTGCTATCAGCGGCATAGAAACGTCAAAATGGTCGTATCCAGGCACGTGGCCTGTAATACGGTCCGAAAGAAAAATAGACTTGATTGAATCTTTGTGTCTGAAGGTAGTTCCTAGCGGCTTTAGCGTGATGGTTTTTATTTTTGTGTTCCACCTAGAGCAGTTCAGTTGATTCTTGCAGGCCAAAAGAGATAGAAGCGCCCCCTCATCATTAAAACAGTTGGTATAATCAAGTAAATAAATTTTATTAATATTTTCCTCTTAGTGCAATATCTCGGAAGTAATATCTAGAAAATATGTTGGACACAGTTAATATCATGCAGTTAGTTTCAAGAAAATTTAGTTTGGTATTTGGAATACTAAATTCTATAGGATGTAATTAAGGAGGAATTGGTTTCGGTAAATAATGTCTTATTCAGAAGAATTCTCATAGTTCCAGCGATAAATTCGTCCGTATTCATGTGTTTCCTGTTTGTGCATTGCAGAACGCAGATGTAATGGAATATCCCACAGCTGAGGTTATAATTCGATTTCTTTTGGTCGTACTGTACTTCCACACGTGAGTGAAATTTAGCATTTAATCACATTTATAATTATTTAATCGTAATACGAAAATACAATGTTGAAACTTTACCTAGACTAAAGTAATTTAAAAATTGTTTAGTGAAAGAAAGGATTCCGTAATAAATTTATAACCTTGCATAAATTTTAAAAATGGCTATGCTGTTTGCTTATCATAATTATTTCACAAACAGATAGCGTTAACTAAACTGAAAAAGTTGTTAGTGGCATATAATGTTAAAGAAATATTCAGCTGTCCAAATTTAAATATCACATGTTATTTAACGCTAATCTAAAAATATATTTAATAATTTTGAGGTCATGTACTTTGACTATTAATCAACGTGATGAATTCTTTTCATACATATTAAGTAAAACTAACTCTATGTTGAAACATGCTATTTTATCAAAACTTAAGTAATTAAATTTGATTGTTAAGTCAATGTAGTACTACATCTGGCTGGGAATTAAAATATGTAATATGAATTATTAAGAGAGCTCAAACTTTTTAGAAAATTTTATTATAAGATATTCAATTTAGAGATTTTTATGTTTTTTAAATACAAAACCTTATTATATTTCTGTCCTATAAAAAATTTTTAGCTGAAAAAGATTATATTAAAACAAATCAAAGAATTTAATCAAATAGAATCCATTTTTGCATGACTCTTTTATTATTCAAAATACAAGTAAAACTTACAGGTCATTCATGATCAGAAATTGGGTGTAATGATAACAAATTCCCTGGGTGTATATTTTTGGAACTTAAATTCAATTATATTATTTTTGGTAAATATTTTTGAGGACACAAACGATGTCCATGTTGTGCATTTGTTTGTTCACAGGTTAAGTCGAGACATCTGTATGACATCTGGTAATTGAGATTTTGGTAAGTGTTTTAAAAAAGTGAAATTCAGGTTTTATGGCTATATTAGTGGTGTTAATATGTATAAGGTTTCCACATTCCCCTAATACAAACACAGATAATTTTTGTAGGTTGTTGTATTGCAAAATACGGTGGCGCTCATTATTTATATTTTTGGTCATTTGACAACCCATGACCCAAGCTCATGATCTACCCAGAGCTAACACTCTACTAGCCGTTTATATCTAAAGAGTTTTTCTTTTTCTCAAGCCGTTTTCCATCCAACTTTACCTTGGGCTTTCATTGTTAATAAGAAATTCTCGACCTTGTGATATCAGGTAAGGGTTTAGGATATATAAGGGTGCAATTTGTTATCTGATATTCACGAAGGTAAACTTTTTTTGTTTTCAACAGAAGAAATAGAGTTGTTCAAAATTTTGACGTATCATTATCAAATAAAATAATCGAATCAAAAAATGTAACAAGAGTCCGACAAAATAAATAGGGGATAGGAATAGGTTCCAAACAAGATTACTGCGGAAAACTGATTTGCAACATTGCCTAAAAATTATAGAATTGTCCTAAATAGATTGCTTTTGATGAACGTCAAAATAAAACGGGATGCCATGTTTGCAAAAGCGTACAGTGATGTCATGACATGTTATTTAACATAGGGTTGTGCTAGAAAATTGACACCTATTGAAGCTAATAAAAAGACGTTTTGAACCTGGCTTCTCCCGCGTTTTGCACAGACCAATTTTAATAAAACGAGAAACTACGCATAGCTTACTAAAGATCCTTATCTCCATAAACTGCACACAGACATTTTATTCAGATTTAGGTAAAAAACCGTCGATTGTGTGCCAATGTGTGCTCAATGTTTCTCAAGTCCGAATAAGGGATCAAGACCAACTCTCACGTACGGTCTAGAAACTCCTCTACATACATTTGATCTGTCCTCTTTGGTATTTAGGGCAACATGTTCACCCTGAAGTGTTTTGGATGTTAGATATAAAAATCCAAAAGGTGTAGCTAGAAATCAATTACCACTTGCTACTACAATAACTAAGGTCATGGTGTTGACGACTTGGTTTACTGTTTTGCCGACGAGGATGAGGCACTTACCATTGTAAGATATGTCTAAGAAGCCATGGGCGAACATATTTGGAAATACGGGGATTGGTTTCCAATTCCAGTTTAGTACAAAACCAATTAAATGCCACCGATGTCAAAGAAGGGGCCGTTTCTACCGTAAATAACTCTGACACCATAGATGAAATACTCAGTACGTTTTGGGATGGCAGTGCCGCTTAGTTTGTTTTCAGACTTTACCTGCATAAAGTAAATCCTAAAATTTTTATTTCCGAACAACTTACTACGAAAAGAGAATTTCCAAATTTAGTAATGTCTGTCGGCGTCCATTCGGGATGCTTCCTAACAACTTGGTCAACGAAAAGTACTGTTCTAAGAGTTGTGCTATATACTGAGTCGATGGGATGAAAACATTTCTCAAGAAATTCACGATAAATTTGTACAATGGTTGTAAGTTTACACTTGATAAAACAATTATTATGCAAAAAACTTACGCAAATCTGAAGAAGTTGACTATAATGAAGTCGCATTTACAGCAGTAGCCTGTTGGCGAGTATGCAGCAAACAAAGCATAGATTTGCGTTTTGTAGACGGGAAAACCAAGCGTGCTTCACTAAAATTCTTTTGGATACCTCACCTAGAGCTCCAAACAGTGGTGTTGAAAACACGATTACGAATTCTTTTTGTTCAAGGTCACTAAATACGTCCGAAAAGAACTTATATGTGAAGCGATATCGAAATCGTAATTTTTTCGATTAAATTTGACTATCGACAATACAAACTCTTTGTGTCACACAGAGTATCAGAAATTCTAGAGGCAAGGTGTGAGAACTACTGGTTTCCTACAGACCTAAATGTAGCCGATGTTGCTACACGAACTAAATATTCCGTAGATCGTCAATAACAATCAATAAATAACTATCACAAACTTTCTAAAACAAACTCAGAAATATCTGGCCAACGTATATGCCAGACGCAAAGATGAATTACTTTGAAGTCGAATAAAGGCAATGTTATGCGATGCAATCGGTAACACTAGTGATTGATTTCGAAAGATTACTCAAACTTTGTTCAACTTTTAAGAGTAGTTGCATGGATTCTACGGTATACTACAAAAATATAACGACAAAGACTACATGACAACCTTTGATGAACCAACGATTGAAGAAATATAAGATGGTGAGGTAATTTTATAAAAAATGGTGCAACATATTCTATGAAGAAATTACAGAAATCAAAACAAACCGACCATTTCCAAAGATAGCAGTATCTTTATACTTATACCACGCTCAAATCTAAAAGAGGTAGATCAGATTATATAATGTTTTACATAAATCTAGCCGCCAACGTGTAGTATTACAAAAACCTCATGCCTTTATAAATTTGGTAGTTACGTAGTATCATAAGATTTTATTATCGGAATGATAATCTAGTCGCCAATGAAAGAATACAGAAATTTTGAATATCCTCTGCGTTTGATTTCTAACGCTCCACCCGAGGGTGCCACATTGGCCAGAAAGCAAGTTTTTTTTACCAGGAAATTTTGAATTTTACCGAATCCTTGCTCTTCAAACCAAGGTAGGAATCTTTAACGTGAGTGACAACACTCACACATGGGACCTCCATTTTACCTCCGAGCGAGGGTGTATTTTAGTGAAAAATGCTCGCCTAACATTTTTTAAGCGAACCGTGTTGGGATTCGAACCCGGGACCTTGGGCGTAGTAGTCACACGCATACCAACTACACCACGGAGCCGTCCAAATATTATATACCGTGTTTTCGAGTAGTGCCAAAGGCGCAAGGTCAAATTGCTGTTATTGTATAACTACACTAGTCACGCCAAGAGCTCCGTTAATGATGCAGTTACTTATAGATAGACCAACATCTTTCATATGGCATTTTACATATACTGGATTGCACTACTTTGGTCCCATGCAAGTGGGGATTGGGTGTAGAAAAGGGAAAAGATTTGCCGCTCTCTTTACATGCCCATCGGTAAGTGCAGTATTAAACTAGCGGTCGATTTATCTACTGACGCCTGCGTAGTTTCTATAAGGAATTTTGTTAACAGACGCATTTAGAGAAATGAACATAGATAGTCAACACAGATAGTCAAAGATGTACGCCTTGGAAATTTTAAGGAAGTGTGTACGTTAGCTCAAAATAGAACTCACTGGAGGTACTCTTACAACCAGTTCCAAGAAAGACAAAAAAAATAATTCTCATGAGGGGTTTGAGTCGGAAGGATTTTTAAAATCTAAGCTACAATAAAAAGGCCTTGAGAACTTAAATAACTTTAATAAATGAATTTAATATTCTTTACACACAATGTAGCAGATCCATTTCAGAAAACGTCCAATAAATTGTGACCGAGACCAATGCTTGAATTAAACCTAATTCTATACCAAATCCCTTTTATATAAAGTGTATTGCGTAAACAAAGAAACAACGTCCTTATAAAGCTAATTTACGTGGCTAACCTCCGTAATATTACCGACGGTAGGTAACGTAATTGTATTCAAACATACAAAAACAAGTTAATGCACGAACCCTTTCTACCGTTTCATAAACCTGAATTCACGGTAGAACCCAATGTTTTTAACAAGGACAAAGTACCACACTTACTATTTTAATGGCGTAGTATAAAATTTATGGTATGATGACCAGAGTGGATTTTATTGCACCCTTCACAATTATCAAACGTAATGATATTACGTTATGATACTTAATATAAAGTCGAATGTTCGGATAAATTCTCAAACCAATAACATCAAGGTTGCAAGAACAATTATATTAGATCCTACCTTAAAACATCCATGTAAGGACAGGCACTTAACAGTATTTTACATTGCGTCTAGTTTTCACATCGCACCTGCTTATCTATACCTCTTACTGCAAACAAACCTGAACTTCATCTTCTCCACATACCCTAGTCGCCTAGTCTATCACGCACCCTACGTTTGTCTCCCTCTTGCTATAGTATTCGAAGCGCAACGTAAAAGAATACTTTTCTTAAATTTTATGCTACAAACTCATAGGCGTAGAACGTAGATTATTATGAAATATAAATCAAATAAAGGGAATTGCTTTAATTATTATTATATCTATCGGAACTGCCTGGTATACACTAAGTAACCGTGAAATAGGGTGTATATTTAGAAAACAATAGAATGGGAGATATGCTGTATGTAACAAGAAAGAGCAGCTGCAATATTCATAGACAACAAGCATAGGAACAAGACGAAAGTTGTTGAAAGCATGTGTGTGGAGCACAGCCCGGTACGTCTACAAAGTGGAGACAGTAGCAGAAGCGGACAGAAAAAAGGTACAAGCGTTTTGGAGTGTTGAGCTATACATGTATCATGATGATAGCATGGACAGACATGGTTAATACCAAATAGGTTCTAGAAATAGTATGGAAAGGAAGATATCTGTTAAAAGAAAAAAAGGCATAAAAGGAATAGAAGGATGGGATGCGTTCTATGTTTTTTGGGTAATAGTGTGGGATATATTACAAGCAGAGATAGGCAAAAGGAGAGGTAGATATTTGTAGCGTGCTAATTTTCATACCGTTCAACTTCTCCTATTTTATAATTATTATTAGATTTGTTGGAACCAGTCACACCATCTCTTGGCTTACTGTCACTTCACGATTTACCTTGTAGCTGCGTTACAGTCGTTTTACGTGTTGTTTATTGATTATTGGTATTAATCCAACGCTCGCAATTCAATTCTAATCTAAAGTTGATAACGTTTATGAAGGCATTTGTTCTTGATTCATTGCATGGTGAACTGTTATGCTAATTTAACACATTGTTAATGGGTTCTGTCGAGTTTACTTACTACTAATTAATTCTTTACTAATAAAACAAGAGGCAAGTTCGGTATATTCGTATTATGCGTATTATCCACGTTGGTAGTTTTACTATTGCTATAATTACTTAATCCTAAACTATATTGATTACAGCCTTTAAGTTCCTACTTTATGCTTTCTACCTTACGTTCTACTTTTTATTTTGTTCTTTACATATTTCAAAATTTATGGTAGTTATTCCATCAGCTGTTCGATTGATCAGAGTGGATGTCAGATGATTATATTATGATTATATAACCTACTAAACCATTTAGTTGTAAGGTATACAGGAAATTTAACTGATGCTTGACCTATGCTGTAAGAAATAATTATATTGTGTAAAACCACAATTAACAGTCTTGTCAGAACATTTGTTGCAGAGTTGATTTAACAGTCAATTATTTGTACCACTAATTCACACATCTGTAACGCGTGAATTTAACACTAGTAATATAAGAGATGTGCGTGAGAGGCCTCTACGATTAATTCTAATAAATAGTGTGATGTTTAAGAACTGGGGCATTACCCCATTTTAGTTTATCTTGAGCACTTTATTTTGTAAGCTAAATTTATTCATTTTATATTAACTATTTATTTGTCAGTACCTCATTATATACCAAAAAATTTTGAATCCTGGTGTTTATTTATTTTAATTATTAATATTTTCCTTCAACTAGCGCTGTCTTTAGATGACCACTATTTTTCTATCTTCTGTGCTTTCTTCTCCCGCAGTGGTATGACTAGGGACCTACGCGTTGCAGTGGCATCGCGACGTTGGATCTTGTTTCTACTGCGTCCCTGGCGCCTTCTGAGTTTCTGTTCGTTCCGTGCGGTTCGCCAATCTCACCTGGCCTCCGCCGCACGTGGTTATCTACCCACCCCACTCTCTGCAAGCAGCTATGCTGTATAGCTGGTCACATACTCTTCTATCTACCGGCCTACCGATCGACCCCGTGCAATTTATATCTTTACCTATGTATTCTTTCCCTTCAATTATTCTATTCATCTGTTTCAACTCCTTTTGTTTTCTTTTATACGTTGCTTTTGGGAACGTTCTCCCCCAAAAGGCCGTTGCATATAGACCTAGGTTAGACTATTATACACAGATAGTAAAAGATTAGGCTGTAGTAATTTCAGTGAAATTTGTAGGTTAACTCTAAATAGGAATGAATAAATGGAGGTACGCGTCTAATCAGTTCCAGGACTGAAGACCTAATGATAATTAAACATAGTTCGCTTGGTGCAGCTATTTTGCTTATTCAACAATCTACCAACCGTCATCGCTGCCGTTATACTGCGAAGTTAATATCTGCTACCTCTTGCCTTTAAAATTATTGCACTTGTAAAGACCGCAAGAATAGTTTCCGTCAATATAACTTTATTAGGATGCCACACAGCGCTGGAGATTCTTTTTGCAATCCTCATAGAAGTGTTGGATCTCGGATACGAGAATATCCTTTAAATGATCGTTATATCTATTTAAATGTTCTTGAGTGTTCCGAAATGACGTCGTTTGGGCTGATATCTTAATCTATAGAATAGAAGACATTTATAAAGACTAAAGTTATGTAATAAGGAAGCTGATAGGCTACGTGCTTTCACTGGTCACAACTCATTTATTTATATTGTCCTAAATTTGTACAATGGTTGTAAGTATACACTTGATAAAACAGTTACTATGAAAAAAACTTACGCAAATCTGAGAATGATGACGATAATGAAGTCGTATTTACAGCAGTAGCCTGTATTGCGAGTATGCAGCAAACAAAGCATAGATGTGCGTTTTGTAGACGGGAAAACCAAGCGTGCTTCACTAAAATTCTTTTGGATACCTCACCTAGAGCTCCAAACAGTGATGTTGAAAGCACAATTACGAATTCTTTTTGTTCAAAGTCACTAAATACGTCCGATAAGAACTTATATGTGAAGCGATATGGAAATCGTCATTTTTTCGATTAAATTCGACCATCCACAATACAAACTCTTTGTGTCACACAGAGTATGAGAAATTCTAGAGGCAAGGTGTGAGAACTACTGGTTTCCTACAGACCTAAATGTAGGCGATGTTGCTACACGAACTAAGTATTTCGTAGCTCGTCAATAACAATCAATAGATAACTATCACAAATTTTCTATAACAAACTCAGAAATTTATGGCCAACATATATGCCAGACGCAAAGATGAATTACTTTGAAGTCGCATAAAGGCAATGTTATGCGATGCAATCGGTAACACTAGTGATTGATTTCGAAAGATTACTCAAACTTTGTTCAACTTTTAAAAGTAGTTGCATGGATTCTACGTAATACTACAAAAATATAAGGGCAAAGACTACATGACAACCTTTGATGAACCAACGATTGAAGAAATATTAGTTGGTGAGTTAATTTTATACAAAATGGTGCAACATATTCTATGTAGAAATTACAGAAATCAAAACAAACCGACCATTTCCAAAGATAGCAGTATCTTTACACTTATACCACGCTCAAATCTTAAAGAGGTAGAACATATTCTACTAAAGTTCTACATAAATCTAGCCGCCAACGTGTAATGTTACTAAGACCTCGTGCCTTTACAGATTTAGTAGTTATGTGGTATCATAAGATTTTATTATCAAAATGATGATCTAGTCGCCAATGAAATGACACGGAAATATTGAATACCATGTTTACGAGTGCTGTAAAAAGCGTAAGGCAAATTGCTGTTATTGTAAAACCACACGAGTCGCACCAAGAGCTCCGTTGATGGGACAGTTACTTATAGATAGACCAACACCTTTCGTAAGACAATTTACATATACTGGATTGGACTACTTTGGTCCAATGCAAGTGACAATTGGGCGTAGAAGAGGGAAAAGATTTGTCGCTGTTTACATGCCTATCGGTAAGTGCAGTATCAAACCAGCAGCCGACTTACCTACTGACGCTTGCGTAAATTGCACAAGGAATTTTGTTAACAGACGTATTTAGCGAAGTGAATTGTTTCGTGCCAAATTGGCACTAAACATTCCTTAGCATAATTTTGATGTGCGGGAGTTTTCGCGCCTTAAATTGAAAAGACTTGGCGTGTATTTCCGCCACGTCAGAGTGCTTTTGCGCCAGATCGCGCGACGCATGTGGCGGGAGAACAAGAGTGGAGAAGTTTCCAGAGGACTCTGTAACGTGGCTTTTTACCTTTGATTTCCAGAAGAGTGGTTGGGTTTTCGGTAACGTATCTTTATCTTTTATTTATGTAGATCCTTGCCTTTGCTTATCTTTGTTTGTTGTCCTTATACCTGTTCCTCATTCGTTCCCTACATAGGTAGAAGGTAATTTGCAAGCAGCCTGCTCGAACCGTAGTCCACGATCCTAGACGAACGAATCCTGGGAGCAACTGCGACTGCCGTAGCTAGTCGGAGCCATTTGGAAGGACGCTAGGCGTACCCTCCGGTAAATATCTTAAAGGGGGCCATCAGCAGCCCTGATGGACTTTGCTGACGCCATCGTTACTTAATCTGTAGGAAGCTGTGCCTATTTATGTAAGTACCTTATTTGTTTATATTTCATTTCTAACACTTACATATTCCGTTAATTGCGCGTTTAATTTTGCATGTTGGTTGACGTCATTGACAGATGGGCGCGCTAAAATCTGTAACTAAGATAAGGGTTAGCATCTACCGGTGCGTTACGTAATCTCGCGCTTGCGGGATTGTAACTTTAACTTTTAAATGTAAGAATTTGGCGACCTTAACGTTTTTTAAGGTTGTATTAACTCTTTTTATAAATATATAATGTATTAACCAAAATTATTTATAGATTTTTCACTTAAAAAAATAAATTAATTATCTAATATCTGTTAACCTTGAATTTTGTGTGGTTTTGGAACCCACCAGTTACTTTAGATGTCAAAAATAGTTGTTATGGTAACTGAAGGTAGGCGGCCATTTTGATATTAAAAATATGTTTCAATTTAATGTTCTTCCAATTTTAAATATGGTGTGCTTTTGTTAACTTTCACTATATTATTTATGTGCATAGTTTGTATTTAAATGCAAATTCAAGTTTTTAGGGGTGATTTTCAACACATTAACCCTACTTCTTCTGCACTATACACGTGAGTACAGTTATATAAATAAACAAACATCCAAATAAATAAATAATTAAGTAATGCATGCCTTAAACACGGTTTATTAGGAAAATTATCTATTTATATTAGATTAAAACATAATTCTTGCTTGTTTTTCGACTTCGAAAACTGTTTTTGAAACGGTAAATAAACACTGTCTTGTGTGTTTACATTTCAGAAGTGTCTTTTGGTGATCTAGCTATTTAATTATGCTATTCGAATTACTTTTAAAAGAAACCTTGTATTTAAAAGCATTTAACGTAATGATTTGAGCTTTTAGAATATTTTTTTTAAAACGTTAGAGTAACGGGATCTTGTTTTAATTGTTAAATAACACATATTATGTACCTTTTTATAATTTGGAGTGTCTTTTTGTAACTTAACAGTGATATATTTCTTTTATTAAACACTATCTTGCCCTCTTACAGTACTAAACGTGTCTTTTTAGTGATTTATATACGTACCGTAATTAAATTTAAATACCATACCTTATGAATGCCTTTTAAAGAAGATTTTGCATTTATATATAGTTATCGAAATTATCTAACCATATGTTTTACCTTCCAAAATGTTGTAATAAACTGGATCTCTTTATATCTGCTCCTTTAAATACTGAAATAAAGGAAATGTCGTTAACACTCTATATTTAAACTCATTTACGATGGTTGTTGACAACTCCCGCAATATCGAAAGAACATTCCAACAATTTGGAATTTTGTTTCTTTATACATGTATCGTGGAATATTCTTTTGTATAGCGAGTATGAGTTTGTCTTGATAGCATATTTTTTTAGATATCGATATTGCAACGTAGAACTTTAAGATCCATTAAGCGAGATTCGCCATTCGAATTGGTCGTCCAGCTCTGTAAGTCTAGAACGAGACCCATAAAAGGGCCGGTCGCTAAGTCTAGACGAGGTTTGATGGTAAGTTTGTCGTTTTAGCAATTTATAAATCTTTTTTTTTAAGAATAATGTTGAAATTTTTCTTTAATAGTTTGGGTGGAACTCAAACGAGAACTTCGCATCCTAGTAAATATATGCTTTACAAGATATCTTTCTGTTATTCAAGAATTTTGTTAGTGAATCGAGTCTTGATTACTCTTATCTCTTCCCATATCAATTTTAACCTCATTAAATGGCATAAAATTATCTTTAAAATCGTTCAACCTTACGTACATCTAAAAGCTTTTCACGTTTACTTCTTTGACAATGTACCTAATGTTTTCAGCTCTCACTTGGCTTAATAATTTAAACCAACCCGCAGGTCGTTTGGCAAGATGGAACTTGCGTATCTCTCAATTCACTTTTGACGTTAGGCATAGGCCTGGCAAATTAAATATCGTACCTGATGCCTTATCTCGTGATGTTGTCTCTCTTAGCATTCCAAATATAATTCCTGATACCTGGTATCTTAATATGATTAAAAAAGTTTCTGATGATCCCGATAAATTTCCTACCATTCGTGTAACTAATAATAGATTATATAAATTTGTATCTTCTTCACCTCATAAAATATCTAATATTCCTGAATGGAAACTTGTCGTCCCTACCGCTAACCGCAGTGAGGTGCTTAAATTATGTCATGATGATCCTATTGCTGCGCACCTTGGTGTTACAAAAACTCTCGCTAAAATATCTGAATTATATTACTGGCCCACACTAAAGCAATCTGTTTGTCGTTATATTAGGAACTGTAAAATCTGTGGTTCTCATAAGAGTTCACAGGACCCTCGTTCTGGCTTAATAGGTAACTTTAAACGTGTATCTTATCCCTTTCAATTAATATCGCTTGACTTATTAGGACCTCTCCCCCGATCGAAAAAAGGTAACCAATATCTTTTAGTTGTCACCGATTGGTTTTCTAAATTTGTTATGGTGCAACCCATACGTAAAGCTACATCTGCTGCTATAATTAAATTCCTAGAACAAAATGTATTTTTTATCTTTCGTGTTCCTCAGATTATTCTTTGTGATAATGGGGCACAATTTATCTCTAAAGATTTTCAAAATTTCGTTAAGAGTTATAAAGTACAAAAAATTTGGTTTAACGCAAAATACCATCCTCGAGTAAACCCTGCCGAAAGAGTTAATAGAGTTTTAATTACCGCTATTTCTTCCTATATTGATTCAAACCATACTAAATGGGATGAACATATTTTTAAAATTGCTCAAGCTTTGCGTACATCTAAACACGAAGCAACCCAATTCACTCCGTCATTTCTTGTTTTTGGAAGAAATACCCCAATCGATGGGAGTTTATTAGGATGCCACACAGCGCTGGAGATTCTTTTTGCAATCCTCATAGAAGAGTTGGATCTCGGATACGGGAATATCCATTTAAATGTTTTTGAGTGTTCCAAAATGACGTCGTTTGAGCTGCATTCTCAATCTATAGAATAGGAGGCAGTTATAAAAACTAAAGTTATGTAATTAAGGAAGCTGATGGACTACGTGCTGTCACTGGGCAAAACTCATTTATTTAAATTGTCCTGATGCAACACTTAGTTGTTCTGAATATCTCAAAGTGTTGTTGGACTTTTTGATCTGGAGACATAAACTCGTTGTGATTTCTGTACAAACCGTTTGTTTTTTCGAATACGGAGAGATATGCTCTAAACCATTCAATTTCTGAAACCTCAAACATTTGTTATTTGCCGATTACATTTGTAATATTAACTTTACACTGAAATAATAAATTGTCAACCACTTTGTCATTATTTGATATTGCAATGTAAATTATTTCTAAAACCATATGAAGCGTATTCGCTTTCTGGTTACGTTTGTATGCTTACCAAGTCGATTTGGATACCTAGGAACTTAACTATGGTTTACTATAAGTCCGTGATTTTGGTACAAAAATTCGCATCATGCGGAAATATTTTAGAAAGTAACAGATGAAGTAATTTTTAGATTTCTCCAGCAAAACGGACGCCTTGCAAAAGGACAAATGTAGATTTTAGTAATATGGCTAGTTAGGGTATATTATTCAGAATCCGGTGAATAATGCTATGCGTTTCAAAAATATTTTAGTTATAGTTAAAACATGCTCTCACGGTTTTAATGCTAGACAATTACCAGTTTTATAAATAATTCTTTTATTTGTGTTTGGTTTTTGATTATACCCAAATCTTTTAATCAGCAAATATATTACATTAAATTCAGAAGGGTTGCAGATAATAATGGCAGTCCGTTCTCAGCGCGAGTTATTTTTATTTATTTATTATTTATTATAGTCTTTATTATTATTATCAAATTATTACAGAAACATAAAAGATATACAAACTAGTAAAGTACAAAAAATATAAATAATTGGATAACCATAAAGTTGTTGAAGTAGGCCACAGAAGAGGCGAAGTTTAGCTGTGAGCTACTCTTACACTTAACCCCTACTGAAGCTAAATATTAAAAGTAAAGAAAGGCAGCGGAATAGGCTGATGACATATAAATAAAACTAAACACAAGTACTAAAAGGATAGTAAGAATTATAAAAGCAAACCAGTTGAGTTATATAATTAAAAACTATTTCTTAGCTAACGAAGTTAGTAGTACATATTCTCTTGTCCATGAGACAGTGATAATTATAGTTAGAAAAAAAATGAGATAGCAAGTTAATATGAGCATAAAAAGGTATACAATGAGTGAGCATGCAGAAATTAGTATATTGCGCGGTAACATAAAAACAGGGCTAGTTCAAAAGGCTACTGTGTAATTTGGATTTGAATTTTATGAATCTAATAGAGCGATAATCGAAGGATAAAGAATTAAATAACTTAACTGCATTATAAGTGAAACATTTCTGAAACATGGCTGTTCGAAATTGGTTGTAATATTTTTAAAGAAAATTTCAATTTGTATTCACACATCCTCGCCACGCCATCTAGCTGTTAAGTTCATTTTTACCAGAGCCTCTCTGCTGTGTGACGCTCTGTTGCTCGTTCAGTTCTATTCAAGCTCTTGTGTCAAGTAGTACAAAATGTAGCTAACGCTATATACGTTTTAGTTTTAAGTGCATTGTCGTACAGTTATAGAATGCAGTCTTTCAATTTAATATAACAGTTCAATTACCGAAACGAAGTGCTTTTATTTATTTTAGCAATACCACCAGCTTCGAGTTTATTTGGTACAGTCCCCAAGTAAGTCCGCTTTCAAATAAGAAGGATAATCAGCCAAGAAATTATTGCCAATTAATATTTTCGAATAACGGCCTTATTCAAGCTTATAAACATGGTCCTTCGAGCCGGATGTTTAATTATCATATTTTAAACAACAATTCAATTAAAACGCATCGTTTCGGATAATTAATCACATGTCTGGTTAATTAAATGCAGCATCAAGCTCTAAGTTCAAGTTATACGACGAATGCAAGAATTATTCACTTCATTTTCATTAAAACCAGGTTTGTACAAAATCCTAGTTTTAGGGAAACAATCAAGACGTTTTACTTGATGCGAATTTGATGGAAAAGCTGTACCAAGCTTTTCAAGTTTCAACACTACAATTCAAAACACTCCACTTTTGCGTGTGAGTGCGAGAGAAAGATATTTGATGGTTAACACCGCTTCCTGCTTAGCGCTTAGCAACAGCAATTCTTGCAAGTTTAAGAACAGGTAGGTGTGTCGTATCCTTTGTTTGCGCATCCTTTCTTTATCCAACTTGTGGCAACAAATTTGCTCATTTCAATTTTAATATTTTAAATGCACAGGTTGACATTTTTAATAAAGAAAAATATTGTGTTTTAATTATTTTTAAGTTATGTGGGTTTATAAATAACACCGATTTATCAATTCACTGGCTGTAATAATTTGATTAAATTATTATACTAATTACGTATTTCAATAATAAATACAATTGAGATTGGTTCCTTAAAGTATAGGTACAATCAAACAAATTCGATTTAACTTTCATTGCTTTGTTACAAGCAGATTCACTTATAGTTTGCTGCTTTTCTCACCAGTGGCGTACATTTGGTACGGCAATAATTTTTATTGTATTTCCTTTCTCAAATAATTTGTGAAATGGAATCCCTTATTAAATTACGTGGCTACATAAAAGCCAGACTTACTAAATTCACAAATTATGTTACTTCCTTTGAACAAATTCAAGGCAACAGCGGTCAAGCGATTAGTTCAACAAAACTAATTGAACTACGCAAGCGGCTTAACGATATAATGCCTTTATTAAGCGAATTCCACGATTTAGACTTCAAAATTTTGAATCAAGTCCAGATAGTGTGGATTCTGATTTTGATTTTGAAGATGCTTATTATTCAGTGGTGTCTCGTGCAGAAGATCTTATTCAGCATCATGATAATGAGACTGAACGCAGATCTGTCTCACCTAATTCGAGCGTTAAGTCACATTCGGGAAATTCTAGTCCCCAAATACGTTTACCAACGATATCAATTCCTAAATTCAGCGGAGAGAACCCGTCTGAATGGTTGGAATACTACGAAACGTTCAAAATCTTATTCATGATAATGATTCGTTGTCAGATACACATCGTATGCATTATCTGAAATCAAGTTTGTGCGGACCCTCGGCACAAATCATTAAATCGCTGGATTTTAGTTCAACCAGTTACAAAACGGCGTGGAAGGCGCTGTGCGAGAGGTACAATGACCCTCGTATGCTCGTTTACAATCATCTCAAGGCCATACTTGAGCTTGAACCGGTTAACAAGGAATCTGCTTCCAAGTTACACCAAATTAATGATACATTATTCAAACATTATGCCACTTTAACTTCATTGGCTACTGATAAGCAACTTCTAGAATTTTCATAATCTACGTTGTTTCCAAAACTAGATCCTCACACCTTTCGTGAGTGGGAAGTTTTGAGGAATTCTGCTGGGTCAGAGTTGCCCACATTACTAGAATTCAAAGAATTCTTAAAAAACACTGCAAATTTGTTAGACACCCTCGAGTCTAAGCAAAATAAGGTTACGTTGCCAGAGAAGTCTCCCAAGGTTTTGAAGCAACATTCAAAGTCCTTTGTTACTAGTGGCCCTTCATGCTGTTACTGCAAAGGTGCCCACGCCTTGTATAGATGTACAGAATTCTGTAAATTATCTGCAAGTGGCAGAATTTCCAAGGCAAAGTCACTGCAACTTTGTCTGAATTGTCTTTCTAAGGGACATTTTGTAAATCAATGTAATTCAAAGTTTACTTGTAGAAAATGCAACGCTAAACACAATACACTTCTTCATGAAGAAAACAAACAAAATCCTGAAGGTCAACCAGGGCCTGCAAGTTCTGCAGAAACCTCTGCTGAGCCAAATCAATCTATTTCTGCTTTTGCTCGAACGATGTTCAAGTTCTTCTGCCAACAGCTCTGGCAAAGATTATTTCAAGTGATGGAAGATGTCACAAGGTCAGAATTCTGCTGGATTCTGGATCACAATCAAATTTCATTCGTTCCGATGTATGTACTCGGTTGAAACTTCATACTCGCGGTACAAACATCACTGTTTCTGGCCTAAGTAAGGCTACTTCGCACATACGTGCACGGTGTGATGTCACAATTCAGGCGCTCCACACAAAGTTCAGGTTTAATGCTTCATGTTTGGTTCTAGAAGAAATCACAGGGGTTTCTCCTAGCTTCAATGTTGAACGAAACAGTATCAACATTCCGAATAACATAACACTATCCGATGCTACCTTTGTGAATCTGGTACCATCGACATTTTAATAGGTTCGCCTATCTTTTGGACACTCTTATGTATAGGACAAGTTCAATTAGGCCCAAACCTCCCAATTCTCCAAAAAACTAGATTGGGATGGGTCGTGTCAGGTCCAACTACCACTTTTGCACAAAATATACAGTGCAACTTTGCATCTGTTGAGAATCCTGCTGATGCACTTATCAGATTCTGGCAGATCGAACATTACCCTGATGAGAAGGTTCTTACAGTGGAAGAAAGTGCTTGTGAAGCACATTTCGTACAAACTACACACCGAGATTCAGATGGTAGGTTCATTGTTTTCTTCCCTAAAACAGTCTCCGGATGTTTTAGGAGATTCATTTCAAATTGCTCAAAAGGTTCTTTGCACTGGAAAGGCGACTGCAAGTCAATCCCGACTTAGCTGCTCGTTACAATCAATTTATGCGAGAATATATAGATCTGGGACACATGTCCATTGCTGATCCCCAGATTAATGAAATTTCTTACTACCTTCCGCACCATGGTGTCCTTAAGGAGGACAGCCTAACAACCAAACTTAGGGTTGTTTTCAATGGTTCACAAGAGACCACTAGTGGATATTCTTTGAACCACATTCAAATGGTTGGACCAACCATCCAACAAGATTTGTTTGCAATACTTCTACGGTTCCGCAAGCATACTTTTGCTATAGCAGGCGACGTTGAGAAGATGTACAGGCAGGTTCAGGTGGTGCCTGAACATAGGTCTTTACAACGGATTCTGTGGCGATTCACTCCTTCAGATTCAATTGCTACATACAACTTAAATACAGTCACATATGGTACAGCTTCGGCGTCTTTTCTTGCTGTTCGTAGTCTTACGCAGCTAAGCTATGATCATGCAAATTCTTTTCCTGATGTATCCAAGATAATCAAGGAAGATTTCTATGTTGACGACTTGTTAACAGGTACTAGCACGCTTGAAGGTGCTCGCATCCTTTGTTCTAAGTTAAAAACCATTTTAGATTCTGGTTGTTTCAAGTTACGCAAATGGATTTCCAATAATCCACAGGTCTTGGAAGGAATTCCAAGCTCCGATGTTCATCCAGGTGTTCTTAGGCTCGGTGAGCACGATCACACAAAACATTAGGTATGATTTGGACTTTTCAGTCGGATCACTTCATGTTCACTATTTCAAATACCTTTGAACGAGAAGCTCAAAGCGTAGCATGCTTTCTGAGATTTCCCAAATCTTCGATCCTTTGGGTTTCCTTGGTCCATGCACCTTGGGAGCTAAAATTCTCATTCAGCAACTATGGCTAGAAAAGTTGGGTTGGGACGATGCTGTTCCTGACAAGATTAAATTCAAATGGATTTCATATCGTAGCGAACTAATCGGCCTAAATGACCTGAAAGTTCCTCGACATGCTGTGTGCGAACAATACACTGAGGTTGAGTTCCACGGTTTCTGCGATGCTTCCATGCAAGGGTATGGTGCATGCACCTTTACGTTCTAAGGACAAGGACGGCATATATCACGTTAAACTTCTGTGTTCGAAATCTAGGGTTTCACCTTTGAAACCATTAACCATTCCCAAGTTGGAGCTCTGTGGTGCTGTTCTCTTGGCGAAACTTTCCAAACAGGTTCTAAAGGCATTAGACTTTCAGATTACTCGCTGTTTCTTTTGGTCTGACTCTACTATTGTCCTAGGATGGTTGAAAACCAATCCAAATTTATTAAAACATTTGTATGCAACAGAGTTGCTGACATACAACATCTCACTGAATGTGGTACATGGGGTCATGTACCAACCAGGCACAATCCTGCGGATTTACTGTCTAGAGGAGTAAACCCTCTGGCATTAAAGGATTCAAGTCTTTGGTGGCACGGTCCATCATGGCTCCATGAAGATGAGTCTTTGTGGCCCAATTCAAATTATTCGTGCGTGGAACTTCCTGAAATAAAAGGAGAAACTAGTTGCAATCTAGTTAATTCACAAGAACCATTTCTATTCAATCGGTTTTCAAGCTTGTCTCGTTTAGTACGAGTCACGGCTTATTGCCTTCGTTTTCGAAACAATTTTTTAAAGCCCAAGGCAAGTCGTTGCCTAGGTCCTCTATCCGTAGACGAGTCTCAAGAATCTCTTCTTGTACTTGTAAAGCTTTCGCAGCAAGAGTCATTCTCTTCTGAATTAAAATTATTATCTCTAGGAAAACCCTTAAAATCTTCATCGCTATTGTCGCTCAATCCCTTCCTGGATTCAAAGGGCATTATGAGAGTTGGTGGTCGACTCCGCAATTCTCATTTTTCATTTGATAAAAAATTTCCATTGTTACTTTCGGGTAAACACCCAATTGCAAAGCTCATCGTTCTCAACGAACACTTGCGACTACTACATGCTGGGCCACAGGTACTATTGTCTTCTCTTAGAGACAAGTACTGGATTATTTCATGTCGAAATCTTGCCAAGAAAACTGTTCATCAATGTTTGCGATGCTTTAGGTTTGCGCCAAAACTCACT
The DNA here is from genome assembly GCA_036346225.1 of Platerodrilus igneus. Lineage (NCBI taxonomy): Eukaryota > Metazoa > Arthropoda > Insecta > Coleoptera > Lycidae > Platerodrilus > Platerodrilus igneus. The sequence goes on from JARFIW010001680.1 coordinate 1,574,817, forward strand.
GAACCAATAATGGGCAATCTGCCTTTGTCTCGTGTTCAACCATGTCCTCCTTTTCACGTAACTGGGGTAGACTATGGTGGACCATTCATAATCAAAGACCGCAAGGGTCGTGGATGTAAGACGTCTAAATCTTACTTGAGTCTGTTTGTCTGTTTCACTACGAAAGCAGTGCATCTGGAATTGGTGACTGACTTAAATACGGAAACGTTTTTAATGGCCTTCCGGCGGTTTGTTGCTCGACGTGGCAAACCACTACATGTATATTCCGACAACGGAACCAATTTCGTTGGCGCGAACTCAGAACTCAAAGAATTATATACATTTTCAAAACTCAAGCTAGTTCTATTTCTGATTCTACAGCCATGGAAGGAATAAATTGGCATTTTATACCTGCATACAGCCCGCACTTTGGTGGACTTTGGGAAGCTGGTATAAAATCATCCAAATATCATTTAAAGCGGGTTATTGGGAACTCTTTGTTAACATACGAGGAGATGAGCACTTTGTTGTCTCAGGTAGAAGCCACACTCAACTCTCGTCCTCTTTCACCTTTGTCATCTGATCCCAATGATCTCCAGCCACTCCCGGCCCATTTCCTTATTGGTCGGCCACCTACTGCATTGCCGGACCCAGACTTGCTACAAGTTGCTGAATCCCGGTTGTCTACGTTTCATAAGATACAAAATTTTCATCTGCGCCTCTGGAAAAGATGGAGTAAAGAATATCTATCGGAGCTCCAACAACGTGTGAAGTGGCGAAAACATCCTCTCAACTCGAAGAGGGCTCACTAGTTCTTATCAAGGATGACAACGCGCCTCCTATGCAATGGAAGCTCGGCAGAGTGACTCTGCTTCACCCTGGTGCTGACGATGTTGCTCGTGTTGCCACGGTCAAAACTTCAAATGGAAGTGTAAAGCGCTCCTTCGCAAAATTGTGCGCTTTTCCTCAGTGCGTGAGTGCCTAGAAGGGAAAATCGGTGTGTGCAAGATAATTCTTAGTTGTGCTTAGATTAAGTTTTATTTGCCCTTTATCTTATTGTTAATGAGTATATCTTGTTAATTGTAATTGTATTCTTAGTTCTAAGGTTTTTCTTTGAAAGCTCAGATCTTTCAAGGCGGGCGGCATGTTCGAAATTGGTTGTAATATTTTTAAAGAAAATTTCAATTTGTATTCACACATCCTCGCCACGCCATCTAGCTGTTAAGTTCATTTTACCAGAGCCTCTCTGCTGTGTGACGCTCTGTTGCTCGTTCAGTTCTATTCAAGCTCTTGTGTCAAGTAGTACAAAATGTAGCTAACGCTATATACGTTTTAGTTTTAAGTGCATTGTCGTACAGTTATAGAATGCAGTCTTTCAATTTAATATAACAGTTCAATTACCGAAACGAAGTGCTTTTATTTATTTTAGCAATACCACCAGCTTCGAGTTTATTTGGTACAGTCCCCAAGTAAGTCCGCTTTCAAATAAGAAGGATAATCAGCCAAGAAATTATTGCCAATTAATATTTTCGAATAACGGCCTTATTCAAGCTTATAAACAATGGCAGTACTGTGTCGAGGCATTGTTAAACGTTCATTATATCTCACATTTACTGAGTGAACGAGAGATCTAGGAACTAACTTATTCTTTAATGTAACTGAGGATGTTTCAAATAGCAACTTAAAAACGAAGCAGCCAGGGTGAAGAGTTCTACGATCATCCATTTTTAACCATTTGAGTTCTTTGATCTTAGCGGAAATATGATCGAACTTTCTAAGACCGAATACAAAACGACAACAAGAATTTTGCAGTATTTGAATCATTTTTTTATGAATGCTATCGAGACAAGGGCCATAAACAATATCGCAATAATTTAGATGAGACAAAACCAAAGATTCAACTAAAGTTAATCTTAATTTAAAAGTTAAAAAATGACGCGAGGCATAGAGTAATTTAAGAAAAGAGTTCGCTTTAATAATCACTTTAGCCACGCGTGAATGAAACTTAAAGTTATTGTCCAAAGTAACTCCAAGAATTCTAGAAGAATTAACGACCGGTAAAGGGACATTATCAATGTGTATAATTATATTTAAAGCTACAGTGTCGAATATACTGTTGTGACAGAAAATTATTAGTTTAGATTTTTGAGAATTAAGGATCAGATTATGAGCCTTTGACAAAGAACTAAGAAGTTTTAAATCTTCATTAATTCGCTCTTGAGCGTTTAACATATCGCAACTAGGAAAACTATAATAAAGATGTGTATCATCAGCATAAGCTTGAATTTTACAATTCTCAACAGACTTTAAAATGTCAGATGTATAAAGAGAGAAAAGAATGGGTCCAAGAATGGAACCTTGGGGAACCCCAGATAAAACTGGCAATGTCGACGAATAGAGTTGGTTAACCATAATTTTCTGGGATCTATTAGTAAGATAAGATTGTATAAGAGACACTGCTGACGAGCTAGCACCATAATATTTAAGTTTAGAGCACAAAAGCTTATGATTTACGGTATCGAACGCTTTCGAAAAATCAAGAAGAATAAGAAAAGTTATAAGTCCATTATCTCGCGCACGTAAGATATCATCGGTAACGCAAGCCAAGGAGGTATTTGTGCTAAAAAACTTACGAAATCCAGATTGAACATCTGGAATTAAATTATTTGAAACAACAAAGTCATATAGCGGAATGTACAAAACCCTTTCTAATATTTTAGAAAATGCAGGCAGAATACTTATAATACGTAGATCCGACAGCAGCTTGCAGTTGGTAATTTTTGGTATAGGTCTACCTATAGCCTCCTTCCAAACATCCGGAAAAACACTGAATTCAATGTAACTATTAACAATATGAAGAATAACTTGCTCGATGTATGGAAAACAATACCTAATCATAAATAACGACAAGGGATCCGAACCATATGCATTTGATTTAGAATGATTTAAAACATAACGTATATCCTCAACAGTTACCAACTTGAATTCGAAGCTATTAGAAGGATTAACATTGTTGTTGTTGTAATAGTTAATCTTTTCTTTACATAAGTCGTCATTTTCTTTATAGACTGATGAAAAAAAGTTGTTTATCTTATCAGGGTTAGAAAGTTCTAAAGGCAAGGCAGCATTACCTGAATTCATAATTTTTAAAGAGCTTAAGGCAGACCATGTTTGTTTCGGATTATTGTCTTTAGCTATATTGTATATATAGGTTCTTTTTGCTTTCCTAATAGCAGAAAGAGTGCTATTGCGAAGTTGTTTATAACTACCCCAGTCAAGGGATGAATTAGACAACTTGAATTTATTAAGGGCCAAGTCTCTACACTTCATTAAATATCTAATATCACCCGTAAGCCATTGCGCTTTAGGTTTAGATACGCGTACTGATTTTAAAGGAGCATGTGTATTAAAAACACCAAGAATAATTCTGTTGAATGATATCACTTTCTCATTAACGTTTATCTCCAGAAAAACAGTACGCCAATTAATTGATTGAATGTCCTTTATAAGGTTATCATGATTAAGATTTTTAAAATCACGAATAGTTATAAAGCGCTGTTTTGAGTTTTTAAGCTTTAAATTGATATCACCATACACTAGTTTATGATCACTAACCGTATCAGCATTAAGGCATCCTGACTTGAGAATATAATCATGCGTACAATTTACAAAGATTTGATCCAACAGAGTCCTCGTGTTTTGAGTTATACGTGTCGGTTCATCAATCAAAGGAATAAATCCATAAGAGTCAAAACATAGAGATAATGAATTATTACTATTAAGTAAATTAATATTCATGTCACCAAGACAGACGGTGTAGTTAGAAAAAGTAGCCAAATAGGATAAAATACAATCAATGTCCCTAACAAAATCCAAAATTCTAGATTGTTTTTTACTTTTATTAGGTGGTCTATAAATGACACCAATAACTATTATTTTATGATTAATAGTAAATTTAAGAAAGATACATTCAATATTGCTTTTGAATGTGAAATCAAAGGCTAATATATCATATTTAAGAAATTCAGTAATGTAAACACCTACGCCCCCTCCTCTGCCCAAACGATCGACACGTTCAAATCTATATCCGGGAATAGAAATCAATTTAGAGTCAAGACTAGCATCAAGCCAAGTTTCAGTAACACCTATAACGTCAAATTTATGCTCAACAAAATTATAAAAATTAGAAGCAAGGAATCGAGTATTGAGATGCGCGAAAATCATATGTTAAGAAAATCGGTTTATAAAAATATTATTAAATTTAATCACATCCCACAGACAAGAAGAAGCGCAACCCTACTAATACGAAAAATAAAAAAAGATAACTTAAATTTAATTAAATAAGATTCATTATGAAAAGTATGCTACAAATTAGGAGTTAACAATTAATATTAAGCAAATCCGCATGATTTCTAATTACAAGCTTACGATCACCAACTAGTGCCCATACAGTTCCATCTAGAGTCCAAGTATTTTGCTTAGAGAATTTATCTTGAGCCTGCTTAAAGAGAGTGAACCTAGACTTAATGAGATCCTCAGCAATATAAATTCCTGATCTTTTTAACTTAGATCTATTAAGTAGAACACGTTTACGATCATGATAATTAATAAATTTTACAATTATATGTCGTTTATTACCAGTTGAAGATCCAACACGATGCGATCTATCAATACGTTCATAATCCAAATTCACATTTAGCTTACCTTTAAATAGTTGCATAATTAGATTATCACAGTTTTCACCATGTTGTTCTTTTATACCAATAATTCGGATATTGTTGCGTCTAGAATATTGTTGCATATTATTCAAAGATTCCATCAACTTATTATTTTCACGTATAAGCTGTTCATTCTGATTTTCGATAACCGCCAAACGAGTTTCAAAGGAATGCATTTTCTTATTTTGTTCTTCAAAGGCCTTTTCCAAATTAATGTCAACGACCTTTGCAACACCTGCCGCAACACTAGCTATAAATTCCTTATCAGCGATAAGCATTTTTAACGATTTATCAAGAATCTCTTGTATATCCTTTATTTGCGACTGCGTTAAAACCATAACGAATACTTATGGCAGCTATGAAATTGAAGGTAGTTTGAGTACAAAGCTATCACCTGGTAATAATATCACTACAGTTAAATGTATGAGCAATAGCAGTAAATAAAGATACATATAAACCGGCAATAACTGAAATATTGTAGCACACCTAACACACACGCGCCATTTTAATTTAATTAAATTTAAATTTAAATTTAATTTAATTTAATATACCCTATATCAATATGTATATAAATTTAAATGCATTTATTATGTCTTAGTAATAGTATTTTACGATGTATTAATTGAAGGTTATAATATTGAAGGTTAATCACAGTTCATATCAGACATGAGAACGGAAGCAACTACTATGTATTCCAGACGCAACCTGATACTACAGGTGCAGATACAATAAACTGCAATAAAGTAGTCTTAATTAAAACATTACTTAGAATAAGACATTGGATGTTATCAAGAAATAGCAGGTGGTAAGATCTGCACTTTTTCACAAAATGATGTGAAAGCAGAGATTACATAAATACCCTGAGGATCCCCTGATGGCCAGTCAGTATCGAACTCCATAACTTTAGCATTGTTAGGAGTTCAAGCTACTCGTTTGTAATTATTAAAATATTAACTTTGATTAATGATTAATGAACATAACGTACAAGTTGTTAGACCATTTTTGTAGTTACTGTATTAAAATAAATTTAATAGAAGTGTTGTTGAGAAATCAATGTTTTTAAAAAGAAGCTCCCAAGGGCATTAAATTTATCTCACGAAAAAAATTTAAAACCTTGGTTTAAGTTATTAAGCTTTTGAAACGAGTTTGTTTTGGAGTTGTATACAAAAATCAGCATCCGCGATGGAATTTCTAAAAAAATTTAAGTAAGTTGTCGGCAAATAATTTATTTATAAACATCCAACCTTTGCGTTAAAATTGGATTCTAAACAGTTATAAATAAATGTTGGTTGCTGTTAAAATTCTTTTACTCTTGACAATTTTTAAATAAAAGATCATATAACGGCAGAGATTGCAGTTATCGCGAAAATAAAGATTTCACAAAAATTTGAATCCAAATTTATGAAAAGCGATGTTTTTGATCTATGCCAACTTTTTAATGCAATGCAAGGATTTATATCTGAAGAACAGCCAAACGATCAGTGTTTTTGAGGTAGTTTTTGTTAAAATCCTAGCGTTTAAATATTTTGAATAAAGTATAGGTTCCAGGCGCTAAAATTATTGCCAGGATTAGAACTGCTAGAAAACTAGATTTCAAAACCTTTTCATTACTGCAAATATTTCAAACTAAGAAATCAGTTGGAAGCTGCCCGCAATAAAAATCTTAATTCGCTATGCGCTGAGAAAAAATGCTCTCCTGGATAAGAATCCGCTAGAAACAGAAACTAAACCCTTGGTTTTCAAGGTAATAATATGAATCTTTATTAAAAATTCAAGGATTAGGATTTTGATTTTCTTGGCACAGGAGTTGATCTGAGGTGAACAAATCTTCTAGAAATAAATTCTTTATAAAGAATGCAGTCTAAATGCAACTGTTTATCCCGAAAAATAAAAACTTGGACATGTTCTGGATAAACGAGTAAAAGTATATTCTGACGGTCAAATTGCGGAGGGCCTTGAAATAATCGTTCCTTTTAATGAAAGGATATTAAGAGCAGTCAAATAGTTCGCTTGATTATATAAAAAAAGCTTAAACATACAGCAAAACAATTTCTATTTATAAGTTGTTCACAGTTGCATAAATTATAGCAAGGAGAAAAATAAAAAATTTAGCGTGTCTAATAATTTTCCATGAGTTCTAGTATTTCCTTATACAGTAATGGAACAGCGTCAATCGCCCACAGAAAGTCGAGGTGATTAAAGTTTTCTACACGTTTCTTGATAACAACATTTGGCAGGGCAGCTGCAGTCCGTAGAGCGTTCTATAAACACACTATTTAATACGCTTTAAATTGGCATTCGCTTACCTCTTCTGTAGCTAAGTAGTCGTTGTTTCCATAATAAAGTGCAACAGGTGCGGTCACTTTGTCAAGGTCGTACTTAGGTGGCTCTGGTTGAGAATACTGCTCCAAGTTTTCAATTTCGCCATAGTCATATTGTTGAAATTGACCTGAAAATTAAAATGAAATTATTTTGGCGTGCACGCCTCTGCTTTAAAAGTAATTTAATCCTTAAAATAACGTGCCCAGAAAGAGCAGTTTGAGTTTTACTAGATCACTGCCACAACGAACTCACTATAATATATATTAAATCTAAATCGTGTGTATGAAATGCAGTAGTGGTAGAAGCTCAGTCCTATACCCTTGGAATTTAGTCTCAGTGGCAACTATCTATACAGCACAGCTATTCACAATATGGGAGGGTTTGAGGAATTTCTAATATAGTGTTTATATGATCGGATTTACCTAGCTCTATAAACGCTCTGCGTAATATGGTGATGATCATATAATAGAACAACTTCTAGCTACACAGATATTGCTTGAACGCTTAGGAAAAATGTATACTTTTGTTTGGTTATGTATTTATATAGGCACTACAAAAAACGCAATGGCAGATAAAGCTCCAAAAGAGGCCGCTAATTTAAAAATGCAAGATGAAAAGAAGGCTGCGTGGAACACTTGATTAGAGAAGTTGTTTGAAAAGAACTTCTCTCTTCAGCCCGGACTATCATGCCCAACTTTATCCGTTCTGGGTACCAGAGACATACTACTAGTGTAAAATATAAACATAAACAATATTATTAATCTTGACATATGTATGTTTATAAAACCCAACTCAAATATCTTCTCTTGTCGGTAGTTTACCTGGCTTTTATTTCCACGCTTGTAAGATTTGTTTGGATGTTAAGAACGGTTTCTATATGTTTTCTTAGTATTAACCAAAAACTTTGTTAAAAAGAGTTTTAAATCATAAATATTTGTGTGGTCATTTTGTAAATATAGCTGGATGTAGTAGCAAATTTTAAAATAAAAATCTTATCCTACTTTGTGTTATAGGCCAGACTACTTTAAAAGAAGCATTAAATATAGCTTACATATTGACCCTTTAAATGTTAAATATTGATCCTTCTGTTACAAAGATACGTACAGATGACGATTTTGGAGAAGAAGATGCGGAGCTTTGATAGACAATCTAAATAGGCGGTAACTGAACAAGAACGCTAAAATTGTATTATCTAATGATGAAAGAATTGAAACAGAAAAGATATTAGTCACACAAATGAAACCGACAATAAGGAAACAGAGGAAGAGCTTGAGTTTGAAATTCCTGGAAAACAAAAAATGAATTGGATAGAAGAAGATGTTGTTCATAGATGGAACCTTTCCTAAAGCCCAATTCTCCATTTTCAAAAATTTGCCTTTAATTGACCTTTTTAAAAAATTCAGTGATTTTCCTATTATTGATGTCTTTTTTAAAAAATCAACCCAGAATTCCCTATTTCTGAATGAATTAGACCCCAAAATTTCAACTAATGAAATGGAATGCATTTTGGCAATTTTGTTTCTAACTGAATATTGCGTGTAACGAAAAGAATATTGGAATAATGATATACAAAACTAGATGGTTGGCATTGTTATGAGATGATGTAGATTTCGAACGTTTTAAAATATTTGTACTCCTCTTGACAAAACCAAACCAGTAAAGAATGACAAACTATGGAAGATTGCCTCTTTATGGTCAAAATAAACCTAATTTTTGTGTTCAATTGAATACCTGTAAATCACAATCAGCCTTTGGCATATCAACGAACAAATATTTTAAAAGCATCTCTTGTAAGCAGTTCATCGGAGTAAACCCACACGTTTTGGGTACTTGTGCTTATAAATATGCTTAATGGACATCTAATTTCTAATTTGTAAATAGGAAAAATCCCAAATACGAACAACCTTTTGAATGCGCACCCATAACGTATAACTATGATTGGAAAACTACACACAGCTGCAAAAAAAAATTTCGCAGATTTTTCTGTCGGAATTTGTCTAATGGTTTCAATATTCTTTATTACCGAAAATGCTTGCGGTATAAAACCACTGGGCGTCGCCGTGGATCAATGTAGTAAGCGTAAGACTACGGATCCCAAGGTCCTGGGTTTGAATCTCGACACGGCCGACTGCTTGAAAAATGGCAGGTGAGCATTTTTCACAAAAATTACGCCTTCGTTCGGATGAGAGGTTAAATGGAGGTCCCGTGTGTAAGTGTTGTCACGCACGTTAAAGATCCCTACCTTGCCTGAAACGGCAAGGGTTCGGCAAAATTCTAAATTTCCAGGCAACAAAAAAAAACTCGCCTCCTGGCCAATGTAGTACCTTCGGGTGGAGCATTGGAAAAATCACATGTAAGGTATAAAACCACTGGTAAATACGGCAAAACCACGTCTCAAAATCTTACCCTGTATCTGAGACAAAAGGTCTTTGAGTCACAAAAAAATGTCATGAATTATCTTCATCAATTAATAAAGAGAACTGCATGCACCATAACAACAAAATGATTAGGCAACAATGTTGTTACCATAGTATCTACTTTTCACGGCATTACTTGTCTTATCAAGTGAATAGATTTTCACATTCAGACAAGAAAATCGTTTAAGTAAACAGATTTTCCATAGTAACAGGATTCAAATGCCTTATGAAAGGAATCGACTTATTTGATGAAAATGTTGCACAATAAATGTTTGAAGAAAGAAATGACAAAGAGCAATTTACACGTAGTTACTAGATTTTGTATTGGTGAATTCATGGACTGTATACAAATAAGAAATCCATTCCTCTTATTCTTCCCAATTAACATTCAAGAGAAGCTGTTCAAACTATCTGTTAAAATATGGAGTTGCTTCAAAAGTTCATGGTAGACTAAGCACATCTTTATCAAGTCAAACTCTACATCGTATATCAGATATCAGGTATGATGGCCAAATCCATTTACTCGAAGAAAATTAAGGCTAAAGGAGTTGATATGCTAGTGAGGATTACTTCTCAAAAGGTTGTGCTATTTGTAACAAACGCATGTAGGAGTATGTGCAATATAAATAATTGCAGATTTTGTAACCCCTAATAACATTTTGTATCCAACATGTGACGAGCAATACCATGTGGAAACAGTAGCTGTTTGAAATTATAACTATGTTTTGCAAACTTGGAGTTTATTTTTATAAAAGTTATCTATTTTTCCGTAAGGGCAACTAATATATCTAGAGTTGAAATAAAATAAGAACTAAAGCCGTTTGTGGGTTAAAGAACCAAATATTAGGTTCAGACACAACATAAAATTGTAGAAAACGTTGTATTAAAGAAGTTAGCTGTCCGTTAAAAACAGAAAACCCAAAAATATTATGACCAAGATATTAAATATAATGATTTGAACACTTTCTTAATATGAACCAAAGTCAACAGAGATATATAAACTGCTTTTCAAAAGAGTGCGACTGCCCTATTCCATACATTTTACAGTAAAATACAATCGGTTTTTGCTGCATACCTTTCAAAAAAAATTGAGCCGAGTATCTGCATTAATTTGTCAGGAAATCTCTTAGAATACACCGTGCTGAGAAACAAGGTATATTAATTTCCAAATTTGAACGGATAGTTTTCCTAATCATTAATACTGATACTCGTACCAAAGGAAAAGTGCTATCCTTTCTGAGAACGTGACGGTTATTTTAATGATTAGGATTTTTAAAATTGGACTAGGCACTTTTCTTGGGTTAACAAAGTGAGTTAAAATATACTTCAAACAGAAATCATTTACAGGCCACCCTACCCTTGGTTTTCCAATTAACAGGCAGACACCGTCATTATCAATCCTAGCATTACTGGCTTGCTGAAATATAACAAATATCCATTGCATTAACAATTGTGTCTTCTAGAGTTTAGTCGACAGATTAATTGCCTTTCAACAGACAACAAATCGGTCATGCTGAACGGCAGCAATATCTATTATTTTCTCTTCACCTGTAAATTCATAATATAAAATGTACTTGGTACATGAACTTTCTCTCTATTTTTGGATGCCAGTATAAGGTCTGTTAAATAAATAACCTGTGCAAGAATTGTGCGCCACCGTGGTCTGCCAGCAGTGTGTTCGAAGCCTGTAGAGTATGGCCTGTGTATTCAAAATTTCGAAAAATTACAGATTTCATTTTTCAATTTAATCACAGAAAATTTGAGGTTTTAGATGTGTAAAGCTAGTAAAATACATTCATTCTAAGAGGTGTCCAAATTGCTTGTTAGCCAGATAGGCAGTAACAAATCATCAGTTCCTACGCTAGCTATTTATACTGGACGTAGGAAACTTGTTGTAAAAAGAAAGGATACCGGCTTGTGCTGTATAAATTTTTGGCCCTTTGCTTTTGACTTGATTGCATTTTCAGCTCACTTTAATTTCTTACATTTTTTTTGTTCATGAGACTAGATGAAAATGTCTCTCAATTAAGGGTTCCAGGTAACATATTGCTGGAGTGTGTTTAGTTCCGTTAGTGTAACACTATTTCCACCAAATTATTTTAGATTTGTGCAAACCATATTCTGGAGTCAGAATTCCAAAAGATTGCGCATGCACCAAATTTATTAAATCCAGGTGTAACATTTTTTACACAGTTGCCTGTTGCGACTACTATTTTACAAATTGTCCATTAATTCACGTATTTCAGAAACCGTCTTTTAACGCACCAATTTGCATATTTGTTAATGCACTTAAACCAACACCGCTGGTTCTTTTTGTCAGCCTGGGTCTATTAATTGAATCGAGGTTACCAATATTGCGGTGTCAACGAGTGGAGGCAATTGTCGCGAGAATAGAAATTTATATACAAATAGTAATATTATCTGCATTAAAAATAACGAGCAGCATAATAAATGAAGAATCCAATACAGTTCGTAAAACTTAATGGTTTTTGTTGTATTGTAGAACAAACCCTAGTCTAGTACTATAGGTACTGCTGAGAGATTTCATTGCGCTGTAATCCACTATATCGAATGAAGGCTGAATACTGCTGATCGCAAGAAATAATTCTAGAAACTCGCTATTCCAGACGCATTTTCTAACCGTAGTTTCTTAAAAGATCAGTAGCAGGCCTGTGTAGTTGCTCTGTGATGATAGCTGATGTTTCTAAGCGGCCAGCTATTGCCTTTTCGACAACCAGTTGCGCATACTGTTAGATTCACACATTGGAAAAAAATAGACCTCATTAGCTCTCCAAACCTTTTCATCTACTTCAAAGGAAATATTACGCCTCCAATTATATAGTTGTAAAGAGCGTTTCATGTGCCAAACGTAATTTCATTCAAAGACATCTAAAAATCTCAAACAAATCTTGTCGATCTTACACATATAACGGACAGCTACTTGGAATGAATTCAACATCCTCTGGCTCCAATACTATATTATGGAATTTTCCGGTCACAGGAACATAACTACCAAACACTAAAAAATAGGACGTATAATCGGTTGACTGATGGTTAGCTAATTTGATGACTTATTCACTTATTGTATTTTTGGTAATTCTATGTTTCAAGAATCGTGTTCGTCGCCATGAAGACGAATCACTGTCATACTGATTTGTTCTACAAAATTACACCGATAGTAATAGACAGGATTATACTTACAGGACATCGTATATATCATACACGACTTATAGAATATGACCTACCAATTGCGGTCGATTGTCACAATTTACATACTGTGGCAATCGAAACATAAGAGAGACCTTGTCCTCCAAAATACGTTAAATAAAATGTGCTTTTGCACTACGCAAAAGATATAAGAAGATATATTTTGAAAACCAATTTCCTATCACTAATAACAATTTACGTCCAGCATTTGATCGGGAAAAAGAACCCAAAACGATCAAGACCAATTATCTGGAGGAAAATTCAGCATTTTTCTCTATACCCATTAAACAAAGGAAACTTTTATTCGGAGAATTGTGTTCTCCACATTTCAAATAAATGGCAAAATCGCAGAACGTCTACACTCAGTTTAGGCCAATAGAACAGCTTCCGCGTTCGAGAAATAGTTATCGCAAAACGAAAATGCGCAACACTAGACGGATCAGGACACAACCTAATGACTACATCATGTTGCAACTTGGCATATAAACGTTTCCGTTCAACGACATTCAACTCCAAAGATAAATTTGATGCAGCAAACTTAAAAATAGAGCCGTCTTCTAGTTTCCACTGCGGGTAATCCCTAGGAGATGATTTACTTTTCTTCACTAATGACACATATCAAGGATCCAGATTTAATTAGCTTTATTTTTATAAAGTGGATTTTCTGCATGATCTACCCTACTAAAGCAGGCCGTAACAATTTTAAATTTTCCTTTATGATGTACGAGATCAAAGGAGTGTTACCTAAGAAGAACAGCTCACCTTGTGAGTTTGCCTTAAGAATTTTGGATATTTATTCAACCAGAGTAAAGACAAATAGTCAGTACGTGAAGTGGATACCTTCTTTCCATGTTCGGAATTTTTCAATGACAAAAATGACAGCTAGACACTTTTTCGGTGACTGAATAATTGCGCTTGATACGGAGTGAGGACCTATAATACGCAAACTTGTATTTACACTTCATTTAGTAGAAACGGGTTTCTGTATCACGCTAAAGCTTGATGTTGATTGGAGAATCTCGTCTCTCGGGACTCTTAACTTTAAGTGTTTTATTTAAATTGCAATGTACTTTTCTACAATGAAGATTATACTAACCAAACCATACCAAATAAAATAATGTTTGTTTCAGAGGCATAAATCGCTAATAGTTTGGGATTTAACTGATGACAGATGAAAAATTATGAGGAAACGCATTTGCATACTAACGTACGAAACTGATTAGTTTTGTACAGAGGATTTTGAGAAGAACGGTTCCTTTTTTAATACTATAACTGAAAAATCAAAAAGTTGCATGCTCCTTCGTAATTCCACCCTCCACATAATTGATATATTTTTGTAGGAATTTGGAATACCTCTTTTCAATTTCGTTCTAAAATACCTAAACTTCCCTCTCTCAGATTGGATGCATGTTTTTATTTGTGGTAAAAATATTTTAATTTTATACGTCCATTTGCTTGTTTATTAAATCAAGTTGAAAATAAATTGCTGTTGGATGAATAGCAAGAGACACAAATAATAATAACGAACAATTTAATGTTGAACCAGATTAAGCCATTACGCGAAGAAGGGGACAATTGAGAGGAGTGTATTTAAAATACAAGTATAAACCATAATACAAGGAAGAATTTAGAAGTATCCCGTAACTTCTTGTGATATCTGAAAGCTTTATATTTAAGTATATAAACCGTACAATCCAGTAGGTAGTTTAGTGTGGGTCGAAATATTAATCCGTAGGTATTGTTAAATAAACAATTGAATTGATTGTTAAAACAAATAAGTTTAATGTCCATATAAGTTATCTGTTTGTGTAGATGAACTACGCGGTCGGACTTAGAAATAAATAATTAAATCCTTGATGTAAGAAACTAAATTTCCTATTTAACTAATAAATTAGGCAGTAAATATTATTAGTAATTATCATAAGCGACCTCTATAACAGTATCTCAGTACGTTAAAGTTTCGCAACAAATGGTTATGAATATCCATGTTTGCATTGAGCTGACCAAGGAACAGTAAATTGAAGTTTGTAACAATATTATACTATGCGTTGGCTTTTTGCATGCTATGGAGGCGAAATTGATTCCACAGGGTAAGTAAAAACATTAGAGCAACCTGCGAATTAGGAATATTACGAAATTACGAGATCAGGAAATGATTATCCTTTGATTAACGAACTGGGTATAACATTCTCTCCAGATGAGTATCTTTCTTGCTTATTCAGATTTTTTACTTTACTTATTGAAATTGTAAAAATATTCAAAATTTTTGCCATAAGCGCTCATTCCTTGGCAGCAGGGAGTACCGGGAATACAAGCAGTAATTTTGTTCACAGACCCTACCCAATTTTTTTAGATTAATTATTTGTGTATTGGTTTTTTAATTGCTTCTATCAGTTTACAACATCTAACGAACTAACGAAGGGGATCACTATTTATACAGTCATAAGTTGACACTGCACTAAATGGTTTCAAATTAAAAAAATATATATATAAACCAATTAACCGGAAATTGTTTTAAATGAGAAAAGTGTTTTAAACACTTCGTGATCATCATCATTGGTATAGCTTGAAAAGGATTTTGCAGCCAATGATAACCATGTAGTGAGTGAGATATGTAACTTGTTAAAAACAAATTACAACTAACGACTTTATTATATTTAATTTGAATTCTGTTTTCAGTTCCTCTTTATTATTTGAATAGTTTCATTAAAAGAAACCATATTAGCGAAATTATATTCGCCATATTCAGACTGCAGTCATAAATTTTCATCACATTGTAATGCAAATTTACCTGAATGATATCCTTGAAGGAAATGCGAAAACTGCTTCCAAGATGCACCAGATGGTAAACTGCTTGCTATCACAGGTATCTTACTCTAAAATTTTGCGATACAGACCAATATATTTATTAAAATATATACTTACTTTGTTCATTTGAGAAGGATTGAAACCACCAAATATTTGCAAAAAATGAACACACAAATTGCGTAGGAGCGTCATCATTACAAAATATCTGTGCTCCTAGAGTAATTAATTTGTTGTGCTTTAAAATCCCAAACATTTCATTATCCTGCATATAATTCTAAAAACAATGAAAATAGAAACCGTTGTTAAAGCAAATGTAAAAGCTCTGTACGTACCCAGATTTCATCTTTTAGAGGAAGAAACATATACATAAGAGGTGACTTCAATTTTTCAGTATATGTTACTGGGCCTAATCCAACCATCAGCCGAATTTTATTATTATACTCAGGCAACGAAGCTGCCAAAGAGAAGAAACTAGTAGTACCTTGCGAGTGTCCAATATAAAACAGTTTGTCTTGTTTAGTATAGGCTAGAACGTAGTCGATAATGGCTCTGTTGTCGAATATTCCCAACTCATGGTAACTGAAAGGAAAAAAATTATAGTACTTGCTATACTCTTAAGAAAACATAAGCTTCTTATGCTTGCTATAATTTTCATGTAGGTGAAAAAAGGTGAAACTGGATAAATTTTAGAAAAGGCTATTTTAAAGCAAATCTAGCGTCTCAAACCATGGGGTTGTACTAATCCTTAATCCAAGCATTTTAAAACTGGCATTGAATTAAGCAAATGGAATCATTTCAACAGCCCCATGTTTTGACACCATTCAGAGATTGATGTCGGACCCCCTTTGAACTATGAACAAGAATTGAAGTTGCTTCATTTCATAACCCATACGTAGATCTTCATAATTTGCGCATTGGATAACCACCTAAACTATATGTTATGATTTTCACGAAAGATATCAATGGCGTCAGTTAGTTTCTAGTTGGGATTCGCGTATAGTGTGCTTATTTTCTAGATCAAACACAATACCTTTAAAACCGGGTTTGGAGGCGCTTGCCAATTTATCTTACCTAGGCCTAGGAAAGAGTGTGAAATCAACTAGTCCTGATGCAATCGATCAACTTTTTTTTTATCGTCAATATTCGTAAATAAGTGCGTGTGCCACCCTTAAACAATTTATATCAAGCGTTGAAGTTAAAGAAAGATTCAAGATATAATAGGAGGTGTTAAGGTTAACGTCTGTTCATGGGATTATCAAGAGGTTTTGTAATCGTTTGAATGTTTGATGTTTAACTTGCAATAAAGCTGTCTGGCGGTGGCGATATGAGGGGTGGGCGTATATTTGGCGCATCACGTGAGGGCCGCTATTAGACAAAATTAGTTGTATTTAACTAATGAGTTTCTAAGCTTATGGGCGCGAAATGTCAAATAGGTGGTCAAAGCGAACCCTGAAGTATTTAGACGATGAGAATAATTGCAGATTCAAAGTAGTTGAAGAGGATTTAGAACCCTTAATGGAAAATACTCAGGAAATATGACAGAGTATGGATAAATTAGTAATGGCAGGTGAAAAGACAGAAGAGAACAGGTCGACCGTCACCCCGTCGCCGCTGTCAACAGAACAAAATTTTAGTGATCGCATATTTTGCGTCCTTGAAAGAGGGGGGGGGGGTGGACCGTTTCCCCTATCAAGTGATGTGCATTCCGTGAAAGTTATATGAAAATCAAAAAATATTTTAAAAGAAGCAGGCGTACAGCTTCACAGAACGTCTTTTGCAGTGAACTGTTTGAAGGTTCAGTGAACGATTGGGTCAAGCACAAGAAGGAAAGTTTTAGGATTATCGAGATTTTACAGATCAATTTATAAATATATATTGGAGCGCGAAAGATGAAATGAACATATTTTTAAAATATGGTATTGGAAATATGAAAGGGGTTACCGAGCTGACCATTTTTCAAGGTTAGTTAACGAAGTTACATTCTTAACATTCTTATTGCGAACAGGAAGAGACATTATCTCAACATTTCAGGCGGAAACAAAACGTGGCATACTAAACTTAGGACACGTACGTGAAATGGAAAATTTGTTAAGGAAACTGGATAGAAAGTATGAAGAAGAAAGAAAACCAAGATACAGAAGTTACAATGAACGAAATTGTGCGGACCATGAAGGAGATCCCAAAGATAATGTAAATCGGGACGAGAGAAATTAAGAAGCACGTTCGGGGAACTTGAATCTAATAACCATAGATGCAGCGACTACAAAATTTAATAAAGAACCGGGGGAGAATTTGCTTTCTGACTGTGAGTAGATAAATTTAGAGTGGGATATTTTGCGGTATATAAACGTAGAAATACCGGGGACGAAAATTAAGGCATTGATTAATTTAGGGAGACAATTTAATTGTTTAAGAGAAGATGTGAAGACAGAGATTTCGGGTATTAATCCAGGGGTTCAAACATTTTTTGTTAATTGTATTACGGTTAGTGGAGCGTTAGGTACAGGAACAACGAAAATAAAATTGCAAGTATTATCGAACGTCGACTTTGATTCTCTCCAATCTAAAATACCGTTTATTGTAATTTCAGGGTTAGCCAGAAGATTGATTTTTGATTGTGATGGCTAGAAGTCAATCAAGTAAATATAGATTTTGGTAAACATAACATCACAGCGGTGAATGAGAGTAAGGTGGTTAGATTGAATTTTGAGAAGGAATCAAGTGAAAATTTAATTAATATACAATGTGTACCTGAGATGAATTCGGAGGTACCGGAAGCGAATGATTCGAAGGTTTTCAATTGTAAAGTCTTACTTACGTTGAAAGATAGGAAAAAAGCGGTGGAAAAGACAAGTCCCTTTACTCAAGAGGAAAATGGGGGTTTGTTGGAGGTATTGAACCAACACGAGAACATATGTTCGGAACAACCAGGTTTGACGCAGGAGTATGTGCATGTCATAAAACTTGGGGATGAATCGCCGTTTTTCATAAAACCTTACTCGGTTTCGTTTGCGCACAAAGAGGCGGCAATGGAAGTCGTAGAGTGGAGGGGTTAAGCTCGCTCGCGCGCAGTACATTAATCCATTAGTGGTTGTAGCAAAAAGAAATAGAAGTGTCCGTGTGTGTTTAGACACACACAGCATTTGAACTCTAGAATGGTAGGAGATCGTATAATGCTTCCTAATCCGTAAGAATATATGTTTGAAACGGAGCGAATAAAGTTTATGAGCACCATTGACCCATAAGATGCGGTTGTAATAAGTTTGCCGCCTCTTTATTTGAAGGCAGTTTTTGGTGCTCGCATTTTGCCTGTGCACATTGATAGTTAGTTGTATTCGGGACTTAGCAATTACTTTAAAAGATAATGTTACGATATTTGCTACGCCATACGTCGATGATATTTCAATTACCTAGGTGACATCGTCGAATCATATTAATGGTTATTTATTATACAAGGGAAAAAGGTACAAGATTTTACCTCGAGATGCGTTTGTCTCTCGACGCGAAGCGGAGGGAGACAAAACACTGAGAGTTAAAATCTTACATTTTTACCCGTGTATAATACACTATTTTTTTCTGTGACAGGCAAAACGATGATTTAATATTGAAAAAATATTACAATATATTAAAGTCAAAAAACCAATCGATGTCAAATTTGAAGTTTCAAACAAGTAGGCAGTTGTACTTATAGGGACAGCTAGACTTGCGTTGCTAAGGAAACCTTAAAAGTAATCAAATATGTGTCAATTTAATTCTGCGAGTGGTTACTTATTTGCACATACCCGGGGAAAAAGTACTCATTTTTTTCCCGGAGAAAAAAGTAAATTCATAAAACGTGACATTTTGATACTTGTCAAGGAACATTAAATGTCAAATTTTTTTCCCGTCACAGCAAAAACATTTTAATTTATAATTGAACGACTTGCTGAAGCGAGTCTTACAATCAAGTTGAGAAAGTGCGAATGGTCTCGCAAAAGTGTAAAATTTATGGGATATGTACTGAAACCCGAAAACATTTCTTTAGACTTTGATCGCGCGAGGACGATACAAAAATGCCAAGAATGGGAATGTAATTACGATAGGAAGTTTGCGGAAAATTATGCGTATTTAACGATCCCCTTGTTGAAACGGACGAAGAACCCACGTTTGGCAGGGTGAAGCATGTCTTTTTAGGCGTGTGTTTTCTTAAACATCCGCTCTGAAATTTGTGACTTTATATACAGTGTGACAGTTCTGGGAATGGTTTCGGAACCCTCTGGCAGGAGAGAAAAAGATTTTGGCGCCTATAGGTTGCACTTTAGAAAACATAACATTACATGGTTATAGAGAAGCAGGCTTTAGCCGTGGTAAATGTTTTGAAAGAATGACAGCCTTTGTTTTGGGTCCCCCTTTGACTATTATAACGGATCATATTGCATTATTGTATTGGTTGAAATGCCAATTACGGAATACAAGATCGGCTTGATGGACTTCTTTAATTTTATCGTACTCCTTTGATGTCATTCATCGAGCAGGCAAGGAGAATTTAATAACTGACTGTCTATCGCGTTTTCCAGTTGGTTCGTTGGGAACACATGAAGTCTCGAACGATATAAAAAGTTGTTCTTTTTTAGATTAGTAAAAGTCAATGACTGGATGCTTTTTGTGAAAAACTAAATGAGGGATTTGGTTTTCAGTTTTCAGGTTAGTATTTTATAGAGGATAAGTAGGTACTCTTCCGCAAGGTTAACGCAAACGCAGGAGAGTGGAAATGTATGCCAAAACGGCTGCTGACAATTTGTGTAGGTATGAACATTAGAACCAAAACCATGGCGGGTCGAAGAATTGCTGTTTCGTTTTAAAAGAATTTTTTGGCAGGGAATGAGTAGGGACATTCGCCGTACCACGTCAGGATGCTTGTTACTTTGTTAGGTTAGAAAACAAAGAACGCACCTCACGGACAGATGAACTGCGCGGTGCCTGAAAACCCAAGTAAGTTATCGTGTATTGATTTTAGTGGGTCACTCCTTCGTTCACAGAATAGTACCATTCAATTAGCAATTATTGTAGATACGCTTTTAAAACTTGCAGATTATATTCACTACGTCGAGGCATAACTTGCGCTATGTATAGTGGCTATAAGATGATTATTTTGAAAACGTATCGAAACCAGCGGCAGTTCTGACCGATAATAGGACGAGTTTTGAAATACCTGGGAGACGTTTTTAACTAGTAAAGGTATAAAAGCTGTACATACATCGTTATACTGGTCACGGGGCAACCGTTTTAAAAAGATTGATAAATACATAATACAGCTGTTGAAAACTTTATGTCATTAGTCCCACGGAACATGGGCGCAAGAGCTGAAACGAGTGGAAATGTGATTAAATGGGGTAGTGCACGAAAACACGAGATTAATCCCGGTTGAAGCACATTTGTTAAAAAACAACATGAACTTTTGTTATGAAATTTGAGCTTAGTTTAGTGTGAACTACTTGTGATTCATCAGCAAATAATTGTGTTGGCTTATGAAAAATTAAAGGACAAGGCAGAAAAGCGTATGCCGGGAGATTCTCTTAAAAAACCAAAGGTAAATAAATTTAATTTGGGGGATCGGGTCCTAGTTAATGCGCTTCCTCAGTCGTCTGCGCAGAGGGCAAGAATAAGAAAAAATCATTTTGGCCTATGAACGGTCGTATGCAGTATCACAGGTTGCCGGTCCGAAATCATATGGAATTAGTGATCTCAGCAAAGCTGTTCTCGGTGTTCATAATATTGTTAACTTTGCAGGATGTTTTTCCTTGAAAGGGTACTCAGCCTAGCTTTGGCTGCCTTGCCTGTCACTTCTGTTGGAGTAGATTCTATTTTTTTTTGTCAGCAAAGTGTCTTGCTGTTCTCCCACGAAAAATATAATATTTAGGGGAATAAATGTGGTGTGCCCATGTTAGTTAGAGTCATCCTGAGGTCGATGTTGTCGTTTTAGGTGTATAGGTGTTCTATTTATTGATTTGCAAATTTCAATATGTCGCATGCTGCGGTTTTTAGTCAGGATTAAAGAGAGTGCGGGTCCATTCTACCGTGCTGTGATTATGTAGTTGGTGAACCCTATTTTCATTGTCGACATTCTTAAGTAAATGCATGTGTCAGCTTTAAATAACTTATATCAGACGTAGACGTTAAAGGAACATTTTAGAATAATCTTTAAGTACACTAGTAGGTATTGGCGTTAGCGTCTATTCAAGGTACTATTAAGAGATTTTATTATCGTTTAAATGTATAATATATAATTTGCAATAAAGCTCCCTTAACACATTCTAATTAATGTCTGTTTCATAAAACGCGAGTTATGTATCCCCCAATCTTATATGTATTTCAAAATAGAATCTAATAGGAAATTATTAGAAATCATTAAGAAGTTATTAAGTCAAGTACAACAATGTAATTCAAGGATAAATATAAAAAGGTTATTAACAGTTATAAGAACAGATGCAATACAATGTATTCCAGACCATAGTGATACTGCAGGTGGCAGGTCACAGACGGTTAAGAACCGTGATTACCTAGAAAGTAAGAATGTTACAATGTATTCTTGAATAAGTATTAAGAAATAAGCAGACATAAGCTCTGAAAGTTTCCACAGAATTGTGATGGGCAGAGAAAACATAATACCCCGGAGCCCTAAGACCAGACAGTCAGTCAAAGTATTTCAGCTTTAACATTGCAGTTTGCTTAGGCTACTCGTAATAGTACAATTAATATTTTATTTTCGACAAGTTGTCAAAATTGCATATTAATTTCTGTTTAAATAAAATTTTGTTACAAGTTTTGGAAGTAGTTTTTAAAAACACCATAGAATACAAACCCTTGAAACTAACATGCAAACTACCATGTTAGGAATGCGAGACTTAATTAGATTTAATACAATATTCAGTCAAATAATATCAACCCTGTTCTTAATTTAACAAATTTTAGCCGCATTAGAAAATGCCGTAACATTTGCAAAACTAAATACCTTACACTCTAGTATCATTGAACCAAGTGATTTATTAAAGGAATTATTAAGAATTAGACCATTTAAAACTAACAGTAAATTACCCTTTGATGTAGTAGAATCAAACAGTCTGATATTTGAAAAAATAGCTATAGTTATAGGCTATGTAAAGAATAACGACATAACATTTTTATTAGAAATCCCAACAGTAGAAAGTAACATTTATAATTATTATCATTTATTTGCTTTTCCAATGAAAATTACTAGCATGTATCAAGTTATCATACCCAAAACCAAATTCTTATCCTTAAATGAAATAAGATATGGTTATACGAACGAAGAATGTAATAAAGTAACACCAAATCAATATTTATGCCAATCGTTGACAACAACAACTATTCAAGAAGACAGCCCTTGCGAAGTACAATTATTAAACTTTTCAAATCATTACGAAAACCGTGAAACAAAAACCGTACAAATCATCAACATGAAGATTCAAAAAGTTACAGAAAACAAATGGATTGCCATTTTCCCAACAGAAGTAATAGCAACCGTTCATTGCAATCAAGACGAAAACAATCTAGCACTAACCGGAAGCAAATTAATCACCCTTAAGGAAGATTGTTATTTAAAACTCAAAAACGAAATAATCAAGAGTTTATCAAGATCCCGTAGGAACCAAGAACTCGCAATTTTACCAGAACTACAATTCAAGACAGCACAAACCAAAGACAAAGAAATAATCCAAAAACCCATGCAACTAGAACATCTAGACTTAGACGACCTCAGACCATGAAATTAATGGAAAACTATTAGGAACAGTTAAGTGAATTAAAATTGACCAAGTTACAGTATGACAACATAAGCGTTTGGATAATTGTATTAATCATTTTACTAAGTTTTCTAATTATAAATGTTTTTTACAAAATGTATCTTAGATATAGCATTAAAAAAACTGTTTTAGATTTAAGGAAACAAAGGTAAATAAAGAAACAAATGTACCCTTAGGGACAATGAATTTTAAACCATGAAATTGATAGATTTTAAAAATTAAGCAAAGAAGACCTTGATTTTTCATTTACGTTTGGAGGAGTTATGTATACCCCAATCTTATATGCATTATAATTTAGAATCTAATAGGAAAATATTAGAAATCATTATAAATTATTAAGTCAAGTACACCAACGTAGTTCCAGGATAAATATAAAAAGGTTATTATCAGTTATGAGAACGGATGCAATACAATGTATTCCAGACCATAGTGATACTGCAGGTGGCAGGTCACAGACGGTTAAGAACCGTGATTACCTAGAAAGTAAGATTGTTACAATGTATTATGTATAGTACTAAGAAATAAGCAGACATGACCTCTGCAAGTTCCCACAGAATTGTGAGGGGAAGGGACAACATAAATACCCCGGGAGACCCAAGACCAGGCAGTCAGTCAAAGTATTTTAGCTTAAACATTGCCGTTTGCTTAGGCTACTCATAATACTTTAATTAATATTTTATATTCGACTTAGAATAACTAATACCAAGTTGTCAAAATTTCCTATTAATTTCTGTTTAAATAAAATTTTGTTACAGGTTTTGGAGGTAGTGTTTAAAAACTCCGCTCCCAAGGCCCAAACGTAATTCGCGTTTACAGTTTATTGCATGGGATGGGTAAGATTTTAAACAGTTTACCTTCAATTTTTCTTTATAGGAATTAACAAAATGATTTTATTGTTATCTATTTTGGTGAATGTTTATTCGTTACTGAGGCTATTAGTTGACACTCAGTTTGCTTTTGTATCAAGTTGAACCCTAGTATGGTAGGATCTTCAAAAGCAAATCGTGCAAACGCATTATTAGTACTTAGTTTATTTAAATGGTTTATATCCACATAAAATTCATGTAGAAACATAATACAATAATTGTAATTCCCGGAGTAATTATTGCACTAGTCAATTATCATACCGACTAAGCGTCTACCCTTTATGCGATTTCTTCAAAATAACGTATATTTTTTTGGTATCTCCAATTACCATAGCCATCTGCCATTAAGGTGTATTACTTCTGTGCTGCGCATAATTCAAAGTAAAATACTTTTGTATGGTTCAGTAAGCTTTTTCGGAATAATATGAATTGCACTGAATATTATGCATTTCATTAAATTAAAAACGTTTTTTAAATGCTACGTGCTGGCAAAGCTCTGTAGGAGTAGTCAAATTAAGTTCACTAGATTCGAAATAATCTAACGGAGATTGAATTTTTTATCCTTAAATACTAATAGTGGTTTCTGAAAGATGCCAGATATTTGATCAAAAGAAAGTAAGATCTTAACAATGAAAAATATCCGACGACGCTCTGGGCCACGCATAATACCTCGAATGCGATGCCGTATAGATGATATAAAGTATATTGTTTTAAAGTTTCTTAGTTTAGGTATTTAATTGCTACATTAATTTATACAAACTTATTTATTTATATTTCTGGGACCTGCATTCCCAAATATACAGTTGCTTGTAAGTGGAGTTGCAACTTTCATAAAATCTATATTGATTTTATTCTAATATAAAAGTAATATGAATTTGAAATTAGTGGTGTTTGTTTGCAAATTGTAAAAAGACAACGATCAAAGATCGATTTTTCTGTTTATGCAGTTTCTCATATTGGTCCATTTGTTGCTTCAAAAACACCAACAGAGCAACGAAATTTTAAGATTGACTCAAATTTCTAAAACATTTACTAAAAATTACTGTAAGTGACTTAATAGGAAACTACTACTTAACAGCCGTTGTGAGGGTTCTATAGTCAATTTCTAAACAGAAGTTGTTTGTAGGCATTTTAATGACGTTTTGCGAAGGAAAAAATAGACAGCTCTGGGGAACTACAAATAGATCGAAACCGACCTTTGATGGTTTTCTTTTTAGGGATTGCCAACACACACAACTGATGTAGAATTCATTTTTAGTTTCGAAAACTATTGCAGAAGTCTCAGGCTGTCAGGTAGTATTTTAATTTCGCTAGATAGCACTTTAGATATTGTCCACTTGGTATTTAATAAGAATCACTTGTTCTACCTTTTAGATTTGTATTTGGTTGGGTCGATAAAGTGCTTCTAACTTTTAATTTTAATCATTTACCAGAAGGTGTATGTATCGTTTACGATAATCATGTATACTTGTAACTAATATAAAAATATTATCAGATGCGATTAGCACGTCTATTTTCAAAATTAACAAAATTAAAGACCCTACATACTCGTATGAAAATAATTTAAAATTCCACTTAACGCAAGTTATGTATCCCCCAATTTACCTATATATTAAATAATAGGATCTAATAGGAATTATTAGAAATTCTTAAATAAATCAAAGTCAATTGCAACTATGTAATACAAGGATAAACCAGACAGGTTATTAACAGTTCATGAGAACGGATATGCAACTTTGTATCCGAGACGACAGTGATACTGCAAGTAGCAGGTCACGGACGGTTA
Source organism: Platerodrilus igneus (assembly GCA_036346225.1). NCBI lineage: Eukaryota > Metazoa > Arthropoda > Insecta > Coleoptera > Lycidae > Platerodrilus > Platerodrilus igneus. Next base: position 1,600,722 of record JARFIW010001680.1, read on the forward strand.
AGATATCGCAACTACCTAGAAATAAGATTGAAACAATGTAACAAAATGTAGAATTAAGAGTAAAGCAGACATGAGATCTGCAAGTTCCCACAGCCATGTGAAGGGGTAGGGATATTATAAAAAGCCCGGTAGCACCAGTTGACAGTAGTCAGTCTGAGCATTACAGATCTTGCATTGTTGTTTACCTAGGCTACTCGCCCTATAATTAATACAATTAATTAATTATTTTGGTTTAAAGTAAAGAACAGTTTGTAAAAATTTCACATTAATTTCTGTTTAAAATAAATAAATTTGTTAAGTTTTGAAAACGTTATTTAAAAACATCGTTCCAAAGGCCCGAACCTTAACTCGCATGCCAGAAAAGACTTATTTCTTCATTACCAATAGACTCTATAACAGATTTATACCTTAGATTGAATTTTCTAGATTGATTTCGTGGTAGTTTTGAATTTAAACATATAGATCAGTATCGAAGATTACACCTTTTCTCTTACAAGAGAGAGCTATGGATAAGGTATAGAGATACGTACCTGAAATCCCAGTACTTGTTTCCATCAGCATCAGGATCAAGTGTTTTATGTTTTCTGGACCAAGTTGTGCCACGCTGGTTTCCAAGCCAAACATCATATCCTTTATCGGCTAAGAGATAACCTAAACTCGTTTCAGGACCCATATTTATCCATGCGTCAGAGCTGCATAACAATCCATGAAGTAATAGAACCGCTGGCTTGTTTTTAATGTTTTTGTTTGCTTTTCCGTGGGGAATTCTATGTAGCTCAAGTATGTGTCCATCTTGGGTGGTAACTTTATGTTCTTGAAACGGATACCCATATTTCGGCACAAGTTGTTTCTGCAAATAAGCGTTTAATCAGGCAATCAGCTTTTTATTCAATTTGATCAAGCTCAATTTAAATACAAACTAATACAGTTCTCCCAAAAAAAGAGAGGCTTCTAGACAAGATTCTAAAAAAAATATGCAAGCAGCAACTAGAGAACTGGAATATCTCAGGAAAGCGTTTATGTGGAAGATCCGAAAAAAAGATTATCCTGAGGTAAAGAAAGAACAGAGCGTAGCAGTGACTCGGGGCTCTTTTATTAAATGTAAATAAAGATATGCAGGAAATGAGTGAGAAAACCACGAAGGAAATGAAAGGAAATATGAAAGAATTGAGTGAAAAAATGAAAGAAGTTTCAAAGAGATGAGTGGGAAGCATGAAAGAAATCAAAAAGGGTGAAAGAAATGGGTGAGAACATTAATGAAATGAGTGAGAGATCTGACACAAACACTCAGGAGTTACGAGAGGAATTTAGAGAAAAAATAGCCAATTGAGAAAAGTTTATGATAAGACAGTGACAAGAATGAAAATAAACTTAAAAAATGAGTTGAGAACTAACTTCGGGCATAAAAGAAACTAACAAAACCATCGAAGAAATAAAATTTGAAATTAGAGAAACAGTAGTTCAGATTTTAGAGGATCTAGATGACGTAAAACAGGAAATTGTTCAAATGCGAATCAGAACAAATGTGAAAAAGAAACTAATGGAAAAATTAAAATTTTGGATCAAAAGGTAAACAAAATTCAAGGAAGCTGCCAAGCGGGTTTTAAAACGTTTAGAAATGATTTGAAAAATCATAAAACAGACTTGGGGACCAAGTTTGTAAATCTAGAAGATAGGGCTAAAAATATTCATGTTGGGGAATCTATGAGATGGTGTCCAACTAGTGTTCCATTGGAACAACACTCGAAACCTTATGGGATAAAGAAACCTAACCTTAAGATATTTTTAAATAACGTAAAAACTTTAATACAAGGCACTTGGAATGAACAAATCAAGTTAAATATCGTGAGTCCGTTTCAGCGTCTTTAATATCAATAGCTTTTTATTGAAGATACTTGCTAAGGGGGTTAATTAAAAAAAATAACTTGCACCATGTTACTACGCAAAATATAAAATTAAAATTTTCAGTTTGAGTTTAAGTTCTTTGGCTTCTACTTGTTCCTTACCAGCACTTGATTTTGAAATAATTTCAGTTAACGACTTAGTCACTTCTTTGTAGCGAAATCGATCCTAGCTCAAGTTTGCATCTCGAACGCCCATCTTGTTGGGCATAAACGCTTAAGAATTTACGAAGGGATATTTTTTTATGTAAGGTTCCTCATCTTTATACAGTGGCATGAAAAAATCTATCAGGGCTTTCTATTATATTAAAAAATTCATTCACCTTAGAAATGCCTTTTACAGCATCATTCACAACTAGATTAAGATTGTGAACTGCACAATGAATTAATTTTGCATTTTTTTAATTTACAATTTGCGTTTGTAGCCCGTTATAAACACCTGGCATGATACTCGCAACATAATAAGCTTGGCCATTGCATTTGTTTAAGTCAATATCATGCTTTTCTTAAAAAAAAAGAAAATGCCATCTTTTAACCCAGTTGCTGAATGATTAAACACGCGAAAGAAGCCAACAATTGTTTCTTTTACCACCAGGTGTGATCATTAACAACTTTGACATAACGAAAAACAATACTCAACTAACATATTTTGGAAATATCTGCCGTTGTGTCCAAAATCAGTGAACAAAAAACGGAGCCTCCTAAGTTCATTTAATAATGAAGGTGTTCGTTTTAATTATTATGACCTAAGTATTCAATTTTGCCTTCACCTATAAACCCCTTTAGAATAGAATCATACAATTCCAATAGTTTAATTATAGATAAAACTTACCACCTTCTGTATTTCCATCCACAACATGCTCAGAATGAACTCTAAATGGAAAATTTTGCCGAGCAAGGAAAAAGAAACGTTTATTAGTCTGTGAAAAACTTATTTCTAAAAATTTTCTTCTTTTCTAAATTTTGACTCTAAATGTAATGTTGATGATTTGTGTAAACATATCTTTTACTCAGTCTTTTCCAATCATTTGTATCATCTGTCCAACTATACGTAGTCAATTTTCTTCTATCCGCAAATATCCAGCAAGGCTCACAATCACTTCTATTCAACTTTGGAAAATAGTAGAGCCACATTCTTTAAAATTTAACCCCAAAATTTGGATTTAATTTGTATAACAGTATTCACTAAACGAAAGTCTTTCAATATTCTTAAATTCGTCAGCAGGAAATTAGCCCATGGGACGACATGATCCAAATTCTATAAGAAATTTCTTGATTTTTGAATCTGTTATGGTTTTAGCGTAATATACTCGATCAGTTGGATATTTTTTAACACATGTGGCTCGTAAAAGTGCTTGGCTTTCTTATCCTCCACGTCAATATCTAATTCGCATTGGAGTTGACTGCAAGGGTACATTAGATGAGTTTGTAGTTCTGATGTCATCAATGAAAACTTTTTTTGGAGCTTTTTGCGATGATAGTTTGTTCAGCCGTAACAGTCACTTCAAATGAATCAGTTTTAGTTTCAATAACAGTCGACGTTGTTGCTAATTTTGAAGATTTGGTTACGGCTTCCACTTTCAGAAAAAACCGTTCATTTACATTGCCAATGCTCCACCAGAAGGTACTACATTGGCCAGGAGGTGAGTTTTTGGTTGCCTGAAAATTTAGAATTTTGCCGAACCCTTGCCGTTCCAGGCAACGTAGGGATCTTTAACGTGCGTGACAACATTCACACACGGGACCTCCATTTAACCTCTCATCCGAACGAGGGCGTAATTTTTGTGAAAAATGCCCACCTGCCATTTTTCAAGCAGTCGGCCGTGTCGGGATTTGAATCCAGGACCTTGGGATCCGTAGTCTTACGCTTACTACATTGATCCACGACGACGTCTTTTCAGAAACACCGCCTAATTTTGGAAATTTCTTCTTCTTCCTTTTTTGTTTTATGGCATTCGGCATCACTTAGTTTTTTACTTTGTGACTTCCCTATTTGATCAACAAACTCTAGAAACAACTATTACTTTAATAAAAGTGTTGCTGTTTAATAAGCCCACCTTGATTGAATATAATTTCGATGTATACTGAACAAAGTATTTGTAAAAGTTAATAGCATTTCGCGGGTCCCGCGCAACAAATTAAAACACACACAAAAACCACAAAAAGCTAACTCACAAAATCCAATAATTTCTGACACTATGGGTAGTGATGCCTTACGTGCCCAAACATGATCCCCCCGCAGTGACAGTTTTTCCGGGCGTACAATACCGCTCCTGTGCCATAAAGAAATTTAGTGTTGCTAAGCAACTTGATCCTCCTTTAGAGGACAAGCAAATTGTCAAATATTTAACAGGACACTTCGAAACCGAGGTAACACAATGTATCGCTTTACAAAATTTTGTAGATAGAGATGTGTTTTTGGAGTATCTTCAGCGATACGATGCGATGAGTTCTCCAAGGGGATGGGGACCAGACAAAGAAGTCAGTCCTTAAATGCATTTTGATTTCAAAGGAATAATGAACGGGAGACGTACCAAGGCAGAACATTTGATTGGAGGAATAGACAGAGAAGTATCTGGTGTCAAAATAATGCCAACAGAAGGGACGAGGGAAGAGAGAACATCGAGTCCCGTACCATTGGGAATAGAAGCGTAACCCAAGCAAGGGAAAGTAGTGAAAATTCATAAACAGATGACAGTAGTAACAATAGAACACATACGGAGATAATGAACAGACCAGGGCCGTCAACGGCGAGGTCAGATTTTCAAAGAAAAAGGCAAACCTGGGGCATATTTGCAAATTAACCAGTGTGAACATAATCGAAAATTAGTAAAATTGGATTTAGAAAATAACGAAAATGTAAACAAAAGCTTATTACCTATGTTAAATAAAAATATAGAATATAAAATTATCAAAGCACGGAATTTGAAATATCGCTGAGTGCAGAGAATTGTCTTAAAAACAATGTAGAAATATTAAATAACGAATTGATACCCATGAGAAAACGTAACACTAAACAACAGAAAGTTTGCATGTATAAGTAGTATGGCACCCCTAAGAGGTGAATTAGGTAAGGAAACATTTCACCAAGATTGTACCTGTTTTAATAATGGAGGCAATTTTTGCAATGGATTTGATAGATAAGTTAAAATTAGTAATAGATGCGAAGAAGAAGAGAATTATATGTGGAGAAGAATATTTTAAATGGTATGATGAGGTAGATATTTAATTCGAGAAAGATTGTATTTGTCCGAATTTATGGGAAGTATACGAAAAAGTTTTATGAAGGAGATAAAAACGTAAGAGAAAGTAAGGGAGAAGTTAATGAAATAAAAGAAGTAGGGAAGGTACAGAAGAAGCAAGTGAATAAGAGTTAAAAAGTATTGAGTATCCAAGTTAAGTACAAGATAAAGTAAAGTCGGCATTGTTTGAATATTTTGAAAATGGCGAGTTGAAAAATGAAGATCTAAATATTTATACAAGTTACAGTGTTAAAATAAAAAGAATTGAAAAAGATAAGATTAAAGGTGAGATGAATAGTGGCAATAATAATGTAAACGAAGTTATCAGTGACAAAAATTTAAATGAGGAATTGAGAAAGCTCGAGGGTATTTGTATTTATTTTGTAAGTCATATGACTTATAAAAAAGCGATCTTTATGAGAAATTAAATTTAAATATGAAAATGTGGTAGTCAACGTTGTAATAAAAAGCTTAATTATCGAACTTCGGTAAATAGTAATTTTGCGAGATTTGGTTATAAGAATGATTTTTCTAAGATTGATTTATGGAATTCATTTTCGGAAAGAAGATATAAAGGACACTATAGAATGGTGTATTTATATATTGAAAGAAGTCCCTTTCTTTTCGTTTGTTTATGGGTAAAATAATGTTAGTAACGTAAATAGAGAGGTTCTAGGCCATCTTCAGAAAATTTTAAGCCACACTTTTTATGACAGTGAGATTCTATAAGATAGTTTTTTATAGTATTTTATGCGTTTTATATATGAACGAAGAATATTTTTTTTAACTTGATGAAACTGTGTAAATAGAGTTGAATAAAAAGTAGAGGAGGACAATGGGAGAATTCAGATGACGAAAAATGAGAGTTGTGGGATGTTATGTTAAAGTTGAGACATTATGAAAGAAACATGTGATTGAAGAAAAAGGCCACTGTAAGAAAGGGAATGTGTGTGTGTGTATTATAAGTCTTACTGAAATAGTTGTATATAGTAATGTAGTTAGAAAAACAATTTTACTCATAATTCAGAAATATGGCGCTCAACGTAAAATCATCGGTTTTAAACGTCAAATTCTGTGAAAGAAACCCACCCAAAAGGAAGAGAATTAAAACTTGCCCATATTTAAGTTTTAATCTGTGTAACTGCTCAAGCGTATTCCTTCAGCAAGATAAATGCAACTTTCATGCAAATTAAAAATGCTTTAAGTACATATAGTGTTGTAACACTATTTGTGGATGAAGCAATACTTTAATCCGTGTGTAAATGTTAATTCCTGTAAAATACATATCTTACGGCATTTACAAATCATAAGAACAAAGCCTTCATTAATTGTGTAATTCAAAATCCGTGTGTAAATATTGCGCGTATGTAGACCGAAAAACATTCTCTGTAAATAACTTTTATTTTGAGTTATTTTTTTTAAAATAGGCTGAGTTTAAATCCGTACTGTACTAGAATGAAAATCATTCTTTAAGAATACGACAATAAGCGTTATTTATTGAAAACGTAATACGCTGCATTTACTGAACGGTAAATTGCATAAACTAATGCATCTTTGTTAAAATGAGTTTTTAGTAAAGCGTAGCTTCGTTGCAAACAAACTAAATCCAGAATTTTCGAATATCTACCTGAACTAAATAACATGTAATTTCAGGAGTTGAAATCCGTTTATTAATTTATATAATAGTTATTTATTTTAATGTTTATTTTGGGGAAATTATTTCTTTAATTGTGTGTAGTTTGATTCTATCAACGGTTTTTTTTTTAATTACGAAATTAGATTTCGACTTTCACACTAATATCACAAATATTAAAATTAACTTGAGGATAAATAACGGAAATCTTTCCTTTTTTTATAAGTAAGGACGAGAGGGATTGATACAGTAGTAGCTGGGGTTGATTTGCGGAGGGAATTTCTGGCGAAATGATCCAATTGTAAATTATTACCCAATGATTTAAAAATTTTTTTTTGGCTTGATGAATTGACGTAGTACTACAACTGGAAGAAACTTGATGGGTGTTAGGATAGTAAATTTTTGAAAAATCGCGTTGTAGAGGGCATGTATTGCGTGGGCGTTACGGTGAATATAAATCAGAAACAAAACTAGATAAACCAATATAGGAGCATTCTGTATAATTTTGGTTTTATGCATAATAGTGTTCAGTAGGTAAGGTTTGCAATAAGCAGATCTATTAAAATCATAAACTTAAGTACCGCAAAATAGTTTCAGTTTTGTTAAATACGTGTTGGAACGGTACTAAAAGTCATAAATTATTTTAAACCGCAAAAGGGTAAACTTAATATTTATTTCAGTAAACTTTTATAATGAACTAATGTCATTTTAAGAAAGCTTTAAAATGATGAAAAACAGTAAATTTATTACCAGGCGTCACAAATATAGGAAAACTTTTTACAAATTTTAGGTAAATAAATTAGAATTAATGTTATATATAAGAAAAACCCTAGACACACATTAATACAATGTAAACACTGAGACGCGGGAATTGAAATTTACGGATATCAGATGGCAGATATATTTAAATCATTTCATACAATGGATTTATTTTATATTGCTAAAAGAAAAAAAAACACAAACATAGGTATATCACACGACGCGAGTATTTTCCCCAAGATTCGTTCCATAATAAGCTCAATAGGAAGATTTTTTGCAGAATAAACATGTGTAATAAACATAAATAAAAGTATTACAATAAATATAACATATCTTGTATTATTACATAGTGTAGCTATAAGTACTTAGTACTATAGGATTCGTTCGTAGAATAATAGAAACGCCTGTGCATTGAGGATGTCTTTTTCAGGCAGTTTTGATACGTAGAGATCACTAACATAGCACAATTTTTAGGAAGTGTTTCAAGATTGACTTCTGCACCCCTATATGTCAAAGGCAAGGAGTTTTTTTGATTTTTGAGTAGAAATTGCCAACGGTAACTATCGTTTTCTAACGGAGTTCTTAGTTTTATGTATGAGACATAATGTCCACCGTGAATTGAACCTATATGTTCTACAACACCATATAGTGTATATAAAACTTTAGTTTGATTGAAATAATCGATGAGATGTTTGGGCATTGCTTTGAGCAAAATGGCGTTAAGTCTTGGCGTGTTGGAAAAGAAAGACTGTTATTCAGCTTAACTATTTGGGATCTCAAAAACTTGAATTGTTTTAAGTGTAAAATCAGTATAGCAGGTGCATTGTCGATAAGAAGTTGTTTAGTGGTATTGGTATAATCAGTTCTTTTACTAGATTCGTGATTTCTGTTTGTGTATCTATTAAATTTTAACTTTATTTCCAGTAAATAACTCACATGCCGAGAAATGGTTGAAAAAGGATTGCACGGAACTTTCATTTTTTCAAAATTCGCATCTATGCTTGGTGTTGTCTCCTACGATATTTGTTTTACTGTCTTCATTTTGGCACGTTTCTAAGCTTCCATTGAATATGTCCGTTTCCTTATCGTCATTGGGACTATTGTGTGAGCGAGGTGAACTGTACTTTTGTTCTGGTTTCGTTGGATGGCGGACTATTGTCTGAATTTGATTTATGTTTTAAACTTTTTTTCTTTTATTTCTTCAGTTTCGTTGATTGTAGAGGTTCCAGTATTATTAAATTCTAATATTATAGAATTGTTATGTTGTGTTAGCTTTTTAATCGTGTCTTTTTCCTTACTTGATGTTAGAGTGATTTGTTTTCATCTAGTTCTTCTGTTTGGTAAGATGGGACTTGTTAAAAGTTATAATCAAAAATCGCCCCACAGTAAACTTGAAAATGTAAACAAATATGGAAATGCGAGTGAAAAGTAAAATTTTAAACAAAACTAGCTTCAAAAGGTAGCTTGGCTTTCTACGAAAAAAAAATACCTACACGGTGCACAAACTTTTATAGAACTTCGCTTGTAGATTTGACAAGAATATGGGGTTTTAAAAGCTCCTGTATGTATCTCGATGAAGAGCTTCCTGCGGGTTGTTCTTGTTTAAATTGGGACGCTGAAGGTCTATAAACATTCTAAGATTAAAGGAATTTGAATAAAAGTGTGAGTAATTATGAGCTTCTATGTTAGAGATTTAATTTTTATGTATATGTAGATTGAAAATGTCAATGTGCACATTTATGTAATAGGAAATTAAACCGAGAATAATTATTATATTACACTAATTAGCGACGCAACTAGTGTATTAGAGTATTTTGAATGAACAATAAACAAATCACGCAAAAGTAGGTATCTTACTGTTCGTTATGTTTGCTATTAATGACATTTCCAGAGAAACATGGGGAAGGGGAATGCTTTAGGTGATGATAATTTTATGGATGAATTAGATTTAAGGACATTTTGGAGCTTCTTTTATCTACACCTGATCAGAGTGAGGTTAGGAAATTTATGTATTTCTTTTAAAGAAAGTATTTTTTTTATTGAAATGATTTTATGTTAATAGAGCTTAAGTTTACGTTCGATTTTTATTTGAATTTATTTAAAACTAGGTAAACAGACTCAATTATAAAGTATATTAAGCTACCCCAGTTATGGAATCGTATGTGGTGGTAGAATTGTATTTTTCAATTTTATTTAATTTATCCAAAATTTAGTAAGTATTTTAAGATATTTTAGCAAAAGGTACATATAAGTTGATAAAATTTAAGAAACCGAAGCAATGGAGACCTATGCTGAATAACAGTCTTCCATGTAGTTATAATATCATAGGGATTACTGTAACAGACGGTTTGTCGACCTTTAATTATGATAAGTAGAAAAAGTCTCTCAGGATATATGATTTTGTAACGTAGTTTCTTTGCATTTCAGCCATGTTTATTATTTTTGTTTACTATTTTTATTTTGAATGTTTTATATTATTTATAATTTTTGCAGTAGGAGTCCACTTCCTCGCTACTGCAATTAGCCAACGCGCCCTTATATTGTTACGGGCAGAGATAATGCCAACCATACTAAATGACCTTTTAATAAGCAATAATATCAGCATTAGCAACAACCTCTTTAGAATTGATTGTATACGACCGAATAAATTTAATTTGCACTTCATACACTGGTAACAAAAGTAATTGTATAAAATTACTTTACGCAACGCAAAAACCCTTCGAAACAAAGTGAAAGAAATTCTATTACATACACATTAATTGCATTTCTTGGCAATTTTTAAAAAGAAAACGACCAATGACCGGCTTCGCTATTTCAGCAGCACCCCAGACTGGTCAATAGTTCCCTTCACGAAACCCACGCAAAATCGTGGTCATTTTCGGTTTTGAAACTAACTGCAAAGTCATCAACACAAAATTTAGATAGTATTTTTCTAGAGCATCACCTACAACATTCAACGTTAAATTTGACTAGCCGACATTTTGGACATATTTCAACTTGTATTTAAATTTGAGTCGTGTTTATGTTTTATCACTGCTTTGTTGGCGTCCTGTGAAAAGCTCAATAGAAAAATCTGAGAAACTGCTGTTTATCAATTTTATTAAGACTTTTGGCTAGTACTTGTTGTTTTTTTTTGATTATTTATTGTTTTAGTATTACCGTTTCCGCGTATGTTGGTAGTCGAGAAACTTTGTTGATTTCTATCTGTTTCACTACCTGAAACACGTTACCCGTTTTTGCAGTTTTTGAAAAACAGCTAATTCGCTTAGTGGTGTTTTGAAATGAAATATTGCCAAAAGTATTACATCTACATTGTTATATATAGTCACAAAGGAACTTTACAGTATTATAGAAAGATGTTAGTTCGGACAAAAGGGGGTATATAAGCAAAGTATCGTGTAAACTTTACAGCGCATTCGACAAGGTTTGGCACAGAGGACTCCTGTACAAACTAGCGACTATTCACCAAGTACCACTACAATACATTACAGCTACACGACAGCTACTTTACAGACCGAAAACTACAAGTACGTGTAGACGGACTGCTGGAGTTCCGCAAGGCGGATGACTCTCAGCAGCATTGTTCAACGCCTACATACAAGACATACCATGCAACGACAACGTCAAATGCAGACTATACGCCGACGACACTTTATTCATCACAACAGCACGCCATCCCAGACTAGCGACACAAAGATTACAACGCCAACTGGGCGCCCTACCCGACTGGTTGAGAAAATGAGAAATACGAATCAACGTCGACAAAACAGAAGCCTTACTTTTTTCAAGACACAGACTACACCTACACCCCTCCCCAACGTTTGGAGAGCAGTGACTTCCGTGGAAAAACACCATATGATACCTCGGAGTAACGATCGACAGAAACCTCTGCTTCCACAAACGTCTAGACGAGACGCTTAAAAAAGCAAGACAAACCAAAGGCTACCTACATCCGATGCTGACATTTAACAACAAACTACCGACAGAAACACGGACCAGAATCTACAAAACGCACATAAGACCGATCATCACCTACGGATCACAAGCATGGCTGACATACCTTTCAAACACAAACTTACGACGCTTAGAAGCATTTCAAAACATAACACTTCGGCTGATTACCGACGCACGGTGGTTCGTCAGAAACGATACAATACGAGACGACTTAAACATTCCCACAGTACACGAATACTGTAGAACAGACGCCACAAAAACAAACCAAGCAATAGACGACTCACCACATCCATCCATACGAGACGTCGCACCGCTACAAGGCACGCGACAAACAATTAAAAAACGACCACCACGACTACTAGATGTGTAACATAACATCAGACAAAAGCACACCAGACCGGAACTAGTTGGCTAAATAAAAAAACTAGGACACAACACGAGATCCAGACCATTAGGTGGAAAAACAGACACCTAGAACACTCGCACGACAAATGATACAGACAAGACTGCAGAAACCACTAGGTTAACGCTGACTACTAGACGTGCCCTGAGAGGGCAGGATCAACCAGGATTCGAACTTTACAGTGGTGTATTTATTGTGGAATATTTGATAATTGCAAACTGAGTTAGAGGTTGAAATTTTACAAATACAAGACAGCAAACAAGATTTTAACCATCAGAGTTCCCAGTAGTATTGGGTTGCATTAGCAAATATGTTACAGATGACTTATTTTATGTTTGGCAAAATTAAGTCTTATACAACACCATTATAAGGGTTAAATAATGTAATTTTTTGGCTTTTTTGAATTTGAAGTGATTTCCGCTATTAATAAGAACTCACTGATTCAAACTCTAGTTGTGGCGCTATATGAGCTTTTTCTTTCCATTACTAGTTTGTAACTATACATAATTTTAACATAAATAATACTGGTTCAGTTAAAATTCACGCAACTACCTTTGCACTTATATATGTATCTATGAGTGTTTTTTTACCAATTCAGGAGTCGGCTGCAGATTAACCCTTCAGTGGTGACGCATGGTCTGGTAGACAGGCCGAACCTTAAATTCACGATTTCTTTAAAAGAGTGGGGACGTGGCGGCTGTCGCTCTACGTATCTTCCTAAAATGTTCGCATTGGTGTTAGTTCAGAGCTGCAGTTGTGTGAATGTAGCAGTTTTCGTTCTACAACTAAATTTGGTGGTGGAGACCAACGTCACTTCCAACGTACAAAATAAATCATTAAAAAAGCAGGACAGTTTTAAGGTAAATTTGAGAAGATGGTTTATAGTTGTAAAATTTTAAACATATATTGTTTACAGAAAGATGGCAATTTATGAGAGGGAGCAAGAAAGATTGCAGATGCTCTTAGATGAAGTGTTGAATGAGGATGAACAGACAGAAAATGTATTTGACGATGATAAAGAGGATGCAATCGATCAAATTGAAGTACATGACGAAAGTTCAGATACCGAACAGGAGTTTGAACCAGATAATGATATGGACATTGCAAGTGCAGGGCTGTACTTTAGAGGAAAAGATAAGAAAACATTGTGGAGAAAACATAAGCCTCTGAAAACTGTAAGAACAAGGGCAAAAACATTATTAAAATGAAATTACCGGCAGTAGCCCGTGATTTGCGTGCCTTAGACGATCCACTAGTAATTTGGAGACATTTTTTTGATGACCAAATCATAGACATGATGCTAATGCACACAAATGAATGTTTGGCGTCTACTGATAATTATGGTCGTGCAACTTATACGAGACCAACAAATCGTATAGAAATAGAAGCACTTTTAGGCTTATTGCTTCTTATGGGTGTTAAAAAAAAATAACCATCTGAATGCAAATGACATTTTTAAAACGCATGGAACAGCTCCAGCAATTTAAGGAGCCACCATGTTTTTACAGCGTTTTCAGATTCTCTTACGTTATCTTCGATTTGTTGATATCTTAACTAGGGTCGAAAGATGCCGAATTGACAAACTTGCTCCAATTCGGCAGTTATTTGATGAATTTATTGCGAACTGTCAAGCAAATTTCAATCTATCTCAACAAGTAACAATGGACGAAAAACTTGAGGCATTCCGCGGTCGCTACGGTTTTCGACAATATATACCAAGAAAACCTAATAAGTATGGCATAAAAATTTATGCCCTTTGCGATGCTAAACTTTTTTATACTTCTAACTTTGTGTATGTGGGAACTCAACCTGAAGGAGGTCCATTTTCGAAATGTAATACTATGCTCTCCGTCGTTTTGCGTTCATGTGAACCAATATATGGTTTGAACAGAAATGTCACAACAGATAGAGGATTTACCAGCCTTGACCTGACGCGCACACTTCTAGACTTCGGACTTACAAGCACAGGAACAATAATGTACAATAGGTAGGAACTTCCACCAGAACTTGTACAAAAAAATGCTCGACCAATTGGTTCTAGCATGTTTTCATTTAGAGACAATTGTACACTTGTATCGTACATTCCAAAGAGAAACAAAAACGTTCTTCTTATTTCCAGTAGTCACGATGACCAAATAGATCTTGAAAGTGGTAAACCTCAAGTGATTATTGACTACAACCAAACCAAATGTGGAGTTGATGTTGTTCATCTACTTGCTGCTAATTATAACTGTGCAAGAGCAACTCGAAGATGGCAGATGGTTATCTTTTATAGTTTGCTAAATATTTCAGGAATCAACACTCAAGTAATATATGCCACAAACACCAACCGAAAGATCCTTAGAAGACAGTTTCTTCAAAATTTAGCCTGTAGCTTGTTAGCACCTTAGAATGTGTGCAAATTCTTCGTTCATACCACAATCGATTCGTTTAACGATTTGTGAAATATGTAAAATAGTACCGCCCGTATATGTTTATAAAGAGGAAAGAAGCACGTTGGGAAGATGTGCACCTTGCGGTTCAAAGAAGAATCGAAATACAAAATACTATTGCAAGACGTGCAAAAAATTCTTATGCCTTGATCATGTTAATGCTGTTTGTACGAGCTGTTACTTATCAAATATAAATGAATATTTTGTTTTCTTCTGTACACCATCGTCTTGTAATTTTTAATAAATACGTTCAATAGATATAAGAATTTTTATTTATAAAATTTACAAATTCAGGATATATATAGATTACGGTCTTTAAGACCGACGTCACCCTTTATGTATTAAAGTTTAACGTCACTACTGAAGGGTTAATTGAATATTTTTAATTCTGTACGCAATTGGTTAGATACGAGTCTCAGCAGATTTAAGCAAATGTCTATCTTCAGAAATATTGCTTAGTTTACTTCAGTTACTGCACCGTTGCAGTCACATTTTTTTCACGACGTTCTAGCAACTATAGAACACGCGGTTAAATTGCAGAGTCAACATTATCTTTTTGCTCAAGAGGGTGTTTAGTTTCAGAAGTCTCTCAATATCCGTGGGGTTATTTGGAAACTCCATGGGATTTAACAGTAGTATCAAGCTAGGGAATTAACGTTACTAAAAGTGACAGAACGGTGCTAGAAAACGATATACGCTTTGAATATCTAAACCGTGCATTTATATTTCCAATGCTCCACCAGAAGGTACTACATTGGCCAGGAGGCGAGTTTTTTGTTGCCTGGAAATTTAGAATTTTGCCGAACCCTTGTCATTCCAGGCAAGGTAGGGATCTTTAACCCTTTAGCTACTGGCGTGCTAAATTTAGCACAAGTATTTCTATAGTATTTTATGAAAAGTAGGAACGGTATTTACCCATTGCATTATGATGTATGAAATTTAAGACATTCATTTAAACGTATTATAAGTTGGTGGAGCCATCTATTGCGAGATTTTCGAAATTGTTACAAACAAAGTAAAGGATGCGTAGCAGAATTCTGTTCTCCATAACAGTTTCAATGGTAAAGTAGATTTCATAACAATAGCTGGTAATTATAGGCACGTGGAATTTTATTTGTGCTGAAGAAGGTTAGTAGTTGGATGTGTTTTACTTGCGAAGTGTTTTTATCTTATTTATTTATAACGGTTGCTGTTCAAAGTCGTGTGATAAATTTAGGACATTGTGAGTCAAAGTGACAAGTGAGTAAAAAATTATTACAAGGTAATTATAACTTTCTGTTGTATTTCATGTGATATGAATGGTTTTTTTTTTTAGTTTCAGAATTAGAAATGAGTTCTAAACGACCTCTCACAGATGCAGAGCTTTTGGAGTTAATAGAAAATTTCTCGGACATCGAGGCTATGAGTGATGCTGATGACGATGGATGGGAAGATTTTACAAACAAATCCTTGGGAGATACTGAAGGTATGACTGTTATTGTAGTAACAACTTAGATTGTTTTATAATATAAACTAACACTGTAGATGTACTGCACGGAAGCGATGAGGAAGAGGAAGGGCTGGGTATCCCTCATAAAGTTGACAAGCCCGTAGCTTCTATGTCTACTTTGCAACCTCAACCTGGCCCAAGTGTTGGGGAAAAAACGAGTAAAGCAGATGTCTCTACATATTTAAAAAATTATACACTCACACAGAAATCCGATATAACTTGGAAAAAGATCGAAAATTTTGAAACTCCCACAACAATAAATTGGCGTGAAGATGTCCCCAAAGAAGCTATTGAACTTGAAAGCCCTGCTTATTTTTTTATACAGTATTTCACCAATTCCCTTTTCGAACTTATGGCTTATAATACAAACTTATATGCTGTTCAAAAAGGTACCCGATTTGTTCCTACAAATACCGAGGAATTAAAAACGTTCGATGGTATTCATATACTCATGGGAAATTTGCATTATCCTAGAGTTAAATTTTATTGGGATACACAATTAAATGTACCCCAAATTTCTCAAAGTATGCCTATAAATAGGTTTTATTCTCTTCGACAACATCTCCATTTTGTCGATATAAATGAAACACACAGAAATGATCGATTTTGGAAGATTCGTCCATTATATGATCAAATAAGAAAAAATGCTTATCTATTCCCTTGGAATCAAAACTTTGTATTGATGAGCAAATGGTGCCATTCAAGGGTCACCTAAATGTAAAACAATACGTAAAAAACAAGCCAAAACCTTGGGGGGTAAAAATTTTTGCTCTTTGTGGTGTCAGTGGTATCATGTACGATTTCGTAATCTACCAAGGGGCTGCTACAGAACTACATGAAGACCACATGCAAGTTTTTGGGTTGGGTGCTTCTGTAGTCTTAAAATTGGCTGAAAGGATTACAGAACCAAAAATTTCAATTATACTTTGATAATTATTTCAGTAATTATAACTTACTACAATATTTACGACATCAACGTATATTTGCAACATGTACAGCAAGGATTAATAGGTTCAGTAAACCTCCACTTTCTTCTGATACTACCATGAAGAAACTTGGACGTGGATCTGTCGAGCAAGTCGTTAGTGGTGACGGAGAAGTGGTGTTGACCAAATGGTTTGATAACAAACCAGTAACTATGGCTTCAAACTTTATGGGGGTGGGCAATATGGATAGATGCAGGAGGTGGGACAAAGCCACAAAGCAATACATTGAAGTGCCTCGTCCTGAAGTTGTAAAACATTATAATGTAAACATGGGAGGAGTCGATAAAATGGATTTCCTTATAACAATTTATAGAACTTTATAAGGTCAAAAATGGACACTGCGTATGTTTACACACGGTATTGACATTGCCTTAGTCAATGCATGGGAGAATATCGAAAGAGGGCTGCTTGTTTAGGACTTGCCAAAAGATACGCTTGATCTTGTTCACTTCCGCAGCTATGTAGCAGAAGTCTTAATAAAGGCCGGGAAGCCAATAAGCAAGAAACGTGGACGTCCGTCAGCAACTCCAAGCCCATTACCATCTACTCCTTCATCATCCGGAAGAACCCCTGCCGCAACAAGGCCGTTGATGGAGGTCAGATTAGACGGTATTGACCACCTGCCTGTGGTCGACACGAATAATTATTCGCACAGATGCAAATATCCAAGCTGCAAGGGAAAATCCGGCATTTCGTGCAAAAAATGCAAAGTACATTTATGCCTTTCTAGAAAAAACAATTGTCTTGAGAGATATCATACAATAAAATAGAAATGCCAATATGTATTAATAAAAACTTACTTCTAAAAGAATTTTTTATATCTATTTAAAATACTAGGAAAAAAAGTCTTCTGTTCACAATGTGCTAATTCTAGCACACCTTTTACCCCAATAACTAGGGGTCTTTGAGACCCCCCACAAAGCGTCAAAAAAATGCAAAAAAATTCAATAGCAAGTATACCAAATATCAAAATTTTATCTCTAAAAACGAAAAATCATGAGCGAAAGGGTTAACGTGCGTGACAACACTCACACACGGGACCTCCATTTAACCTCTCATCCGAACGAGGGCGTAATTTTTGTGAAAAATGCTCACCTGTCATTTTTCAAGCAGTCGGCCGTGTCGGGATTTGAACCCAGGACCTTGGGATCCGTAGTCTTACGCTTACTACATTGATCCACGGCGAGGCCTGAATATCTAAACCCATATGCAATTTAATAAAACGTTGCTTTTGTAGAAAATCTACTAAAAAATGATAGCCAAATATTTGTGAAATAGATACTCGTCAGGATCATTATATGCTACACTAGCGTTTGTGTGTAGATAAAATTTTTGCACTTTGGGCTGTTACAACCGGTGCAGGAACTGAACAAATCGGACACATACTGACAACTTCTATAACCTTACATATTACAACAACGTACTTTAGTAATATACTTAAAACAAAACTTACTTCAATTCTGAGATCAAGTACCTGAAAAGGACATCCGCTTAAGGCATATCCCCACTTGTTCAATCGGTTGGAATAATAAATACAGTTTTCTGGATGTACTAGAAGATTATATAAATATCGATGTCTACAGAGAAGTATTAAGATTAACACAAAGATTTTTCCGACACCTATTCTGGCTTATTGTAGCTAGTACTTATCAAAGAGTCACCTAAAAAGATGTATCAGAATCTGTCACTCCTAGAAAACAATGCAAGAACGTAAGAAACAAAGATTAAAGGATGATTTAAACGAATTACGCTGGAAAGTGGTTACACATCCCTCACATTTAACACATCTTGTTTATACCGACCACTATTTGTGCTTAAATTTATAATAACGTCATTGCGGGGAGTTCAATTTCAGAATATAAACCAGGTCAGATGTCCCGCTGAACCCAGGCAGAACACAATGCTTTGGACGAAGCTCACAAAATTTGGAAAATCTATTTCTTTGATCAGGATAACGTTCTTTAGATTGTACATATGATTCCCTTAATGTACTTAGAATTAAAAACCTTTGAACATGGACACGTTCGCCATCTTTTTTGATTGAACCAATCTTTTCTATTAGGCATTTGACGATTAATCTCATCACTTTGATAGATTTCTCTGTCTAGTGCTAACGTTTCGGCATCCGATGTTCTTTCAGGATTTAAATTAAGGGATGACATGATTGATACCTTTCTCATGTAACTGTCTTTTGCCTTTCTGGCAATAAGGTTGAATACTTCAAATTCAGTCTTCATTTTTTTTAGAGCCCAGCTTTTGGGAAGTGTGGTTAGAATCTGCATTCTAACACTATTCTTAGTAGTAGCAGTGGACTTCTCTTTCACTCGAATAATAATTTTTTTATCAAAAGTTATGGCTGTGTTAGAATTACAACTATATACCAAAAATGCTCTGATGTGTTGGGTTTACCCATATTGTCACAGAGTTATAGTAAAGGTCAAATAGTCTGAAACGATAGGCCTTTAAGACTAAATAGAACTGAATTTACTTTTGAATTGGAGATAAGCCTAGTCGGTTAAAACACAAAGATGTAGGAAATAGTTAATAAACATATAGCTTAACGACCTAGAACACTTATTTCCCAGTGAAAATTGATTTATATTTGAAACACTAAGTAACACTGCCAACAACCGTGTTCACTCACTGAAGTCTTAGTGGAAACTAAGGAAAAATTGAGCTATAGTGGGCAGAAACATTAATCAAACGAGTCTGAACTGGTTTGTGCCAAAGAATACCTGTGTTTGGCAGATTATTCACATGCTATCCTCAAATTTACTGTAAGTTTAATAAATTATCTGTAATAGCCAAGAATATAAATCATTTACAGCATAGGTCCTAACGTGTTCTATTTTTTTACCTTGCAATTAAGTTAAGTGCAGCTGTAACCAGTACCTAAAACATCACCATTTGGACCAAAACTTTTAAGCCCATTAAGACCTGACTCTAAAATTTTCAGGACTTAAGGCTTATAATATTTCCAAAAAATATTTTCTATTTCAAAATTTAAATCAAAAATTTTGTTTCATCAAGTATAAACAAGTTGTATGTCAAATTAAAGACTATCGATTCTTTTTAAAATGTGCTTTATAGCCCTTATAAAACCTGAAAGATTCAAGATACAAAATGTTTATGCAAGCCAAAAAACCATAATTTTTCAAAAACTTAAAAATTAATTAAATAGAGACCCAATAGGATAAAACAAGTTTAAAAATATATTTTCATTTATGTCACTATTTGGGAAATGATTCCTGATGGGTACATTGCAATTTGAAATGGTCAGGTTGGATAGTAAAATTTTTTTGTTGCTTTGGCATGGAATGACCCATCTAATATTACGAATTGATAAAGTTATTGTATCTATCTAATTACTTACAATACTTTTTCCAACATCTGGATTTAGCTGACGCGCTTGATCTGCAAAAGCAACAACCGCTAATACTGTTACGGCGAAAAGAATTTTGATAGCCATGTCTACGTAGCTGCGTGCCAGAACCAACAAAGTTGTGGACTCACATAAACGGAAACCCTATATACACACCTAGTGAATCTACTTTAGATAAACTTTGCAGGTCTAAAGTTTAAGAGTGAAGTTGGTAATTGCATGTACGCCATGAGTAATAATAAATAAAATGGTCATGTCAAAACCTACAAGGCAATACTGTTAACTTGAATTATACCGATATCACAACGGAAGCCAAATTTTAATTTAATTTATTATTTTCAAGATAATGGGATTTAAGTTAATGCTTTATATATTGATACTACCTTAAAAGCTTAATGGTATACCTAAAAGACATAATAAGGAGTGTACTTTAACCAACTATGCAATGCCTGAATCATTTGAAAACCAACAGCCGAAAAGTATTAAAAAGTATAGCTCCGTAATAAAAAAGCGTTGATTGCATACATTATGACACACTTTCCTTAATGTTTTTATGGACGTAGGATATTAACTAAGAACGCTAATAAATTAAATTTAACAAACGCTATTATGATATTGATATTGAAACTTTTTCGACATGAATTAGAATTTATTTGAATCGAATACAAATTAAAGGTACGCCGACAGACTCATCGTAATTTAAAGTTGTTTTTTTAAATATAGTCTTTATTGCTTGTATGCGCCTTCTAATATGTAGTCAACGAGTCAAGAATCCCAATAATTTCTAATCATTTGTTGCACATCCTTGTATTCTAAGATTTGGTTAAAATTTTGAAGTCAATCTGTAAACTTGTCAAAAATTGGCATCGTACCTATCGGACTTTCTCTCATTGCAACTCATCGAATTATTGCTTTTCAATAAGTACCTACTAGAGTAAAACCGTATTGCAAACACACTTTTTCTTATCTACGATGGTGTAGCAATTCGGCAGATCGCAAAGACTGAATAATTCAATACCAGGACAACAGTGTATGAACACGAAACGAATACAGTTCAAAACGTAACTACTCATCTAGCAGTTTTATCAATGACCCGTTCTTTTTAAAATATAATCCTGCAGGTACAGAACAATGCGGTTGACGTCTTCCAGAAGAGATCAAAACAATAGAATACCTTTAGCTATTAGCGGCCTATGCTAATATAATTTCCATAAAATAGCTTTACATATATAATATATTGTTGAAAAATAATGTAGAAGGGGATATTGAAAACGGTTAACAATTTTTCCGTTGTGTTAATTTTTAGAATTACTTTAATTTTTAGATCCAGCTTAGACATGGCGGCCAGAGATATTCTGGGGTATACACAAAAAGAAAACAAGAAATTATGGATAACAAAGGATATCCTGAATTTAATAGAAGAAAAACGAAAATACAATAATAGGTCAGATGAAACAGAAAAACAGAGATCCAAAGCCATAAAATGGGAAACTATTTGCAAATGCAGGAAAGCTAAAAAAACAATGGATTGATGAAACGTGTAGAGGTACAAACTAAGATGGAAGTAGGAAAGACAGATGAAGCATACAAACTAATTAGAATGAATTTTAGAGATATAAAACCATATAGCAAAAATATAAAGGACGCAGGAGGAAACGTTATTATAGACAATGTAGAGAAAATAGCTAGATGGCAGGAATATATAGGGAATTTATATGCAGGAGAGGAACTAACTGCATTAGAACAGGAATCCGACATTGAAAATGATGACCTAAGATATTCTATGCTTAGAGATGAGTTTGAATTAGCATTAAAGGAACTAAAAAATGGTAAGGCGCCGGGTACAGATAAGGTGCAAGCAGAAACACTAAAAGCCGCTGGACAAGCAGTAACAGAACGTCTCTTCCGACACGTAAGCTATATGTATGAGAAAGGCGAGATACCCAAAGATTTCAAACGCAATATCATAGTAACTATACCAAAAAAAAGGGCGCGGATAGATGTGAAAATTTTCGATCAATAAGTTTGACCGCACACGTTTCTAAAATATTAACTAGAATTGTACAAAAACAAATAGAAAACGAGCTGAAGAAATACTAAAAGAAGATCAATTTGGGTTTAGACGAAACAGGGGAACGCGGGAGTCTATTTTAGCTCTGAGGGTGATAATGGAGAAAACAATAGAGAAGAGGGAAAGCGTATATATGTTTGTAGATTTGGAAAAAGCATTCGACAATGTGAAATGGAAAAAAATGTTCGACATACTCAAAAAGATTGGAATGAGTTTTAGGAATAGACGGATAGTACATAGCTTATACAAAGGGGAAACAGCTGTAATAGAATTAGAGCAAGAAAGTAGAGAAGTAAATATTGGGAAAGGGGTGAGACAGGAATGTGCCTTATCCCCATTAATTTTTAACTTGTACATAGAAGAGGCAATGAATACTGTCAAATGCAGGAAGACGTTTAGAATTAATATGCAGGGACAAAAAATTGATATGCTTAGATTCGCAGATGATATAACGGTATTAGCATCTAGCAAAGAAGATTTAAAATCTGCTCTTAATGAAATGGAAACAGTTCTAACGGAGAGATATGGTATAAGAATTAACCAAAATAAAACTAAAATTCTAGTATGCAAAAGAGGAGAAAATAAATCAAAAACAAGAATACAAATAGGTAACGAAAACTTACAAAAGATTAAGGATTTCTGCTACATAGGAAGTCAAATAACGCAAGATGAAAAAGCACAAAGGATATAAAACAAAGATTAGCACATGGTCGTGCTACATTTAACAAGAAAAAGCAACTACTGTGCTCAAAGACCGCAAACATAGATATAAAGAGAAGATTGCTTAAACCATATGTGTGGAGCACTGCACTGTATGGCTGTAAAGCCTGGACAGTAGAAGAAGCAGACAAGAAAAAGGTAGAAGCGTTTGAAATGTGGTGCTACAGACATATAATGAAGATGTCGCGGACAGACAAAGTTAAGAATCAAGAGGTACTAGAAATGGTAGGAAAAGAAAGAAATATGTGGAAACAGTAAAAAATAGAAGAGATGGAATGATAGGCCACATACTAAGACATGAGGGAATAGTGCTGAATATATTAGAAGCAGAGATATGAAAAAAGAGAAGTAGATGTAGGGCTAGGTTGGACTACTGCACACAGATGGTGAAAGATGTAGGCTATAAGAATTTCAGGGAAATGTGTAGGCTAGCTCAGAATAGAAATCAATGGAGGTACACTTCCAGCCAGTGGCAAGATGGAAAAATTAATGACAATAATAATCAATGTACTTAAACATTGTGATTATTATAAACAACTACAGGTATTGGTTTTGCAATACTTTCAACTAATGTTTATTGTGCGAAAGGAAACTATTAGTACGGCAAATGTCTAAGTGTTGGGGGTCCTTAGCAGCCACAGGCTGCTTAACCCTATTCACATACCACTGAATTTCGCTGAAGTAAATAGAAGGGAATTGAGTTGTATATAAGCTGTTGGGAGAATTGCAAGGAACTGTAGGCTAGCTCAGAACATGCATAAGCTGTGGTACAAGTCCAACCAGTTTCAAGATGTAAAACCCAATTACGAAGAAATAAGTGCTCTTAAATCTGATGATTGTTATAAACAACTACAGATGTTGGTTGTGAAATACTTTCAACTAATGTTGATTGTGTGAAAAGATGAATTGGAAAAACTATTAATTGGACAAAGGTTCAAGTGCTGGGGGAACTTGGCAGCCAAAAGCTGCTTACCCCCCTTCACATACAATTGAATATCGGGGAAATAAGGTATATAACTGTGAAACAATAGAAGGTGATCGAACTGCATCAAACAAGAAAGAACAGCAGCTATATTCAAAGACAACGAACATAGATACAAAAAGAAGGCTGTTCAAAGCATAGTGTGTAGCACAGCACAGTACATCATTGAAATAGGGGCAGTAGGAAAAGCAGACAGAAAGAGATAGAAGCCTTCTGGAATGTTGTGTTTCAGCTATATGAGGATGGTAGCATGGACAGACAAAGTTAATAACAAATAGGTTGTTGAAATAGTAGAGAAATAAAGATCTCTGTGGAAAACGAAAAAAAATAGTAGAAATAGGACAGGATACGTTCTAAAGCATTTCTGGGGAATAGTACGGGATATATTACAAGCATAGATAGAAAAAGATAGGTAGAGGTAGACCGAGATCAGACTTTCTCACACAAATAGTGATAGATGCAGACCGTGCAAATTTCAGGGAAATGTGTAGGTTGGTTCAGACTAGGAAAAAGTGATGGTACGCGTCCAACCAGTTATAGGACTGAAGACTTAATGATGATTTAATTTTTAGAAAGAGCGTTCAAATCATTTCGTCAATATCACAAGTTCAAGAAATATGTTTTTCAAAATTTGCAATAATTTTTTGATAATCAAAAAAAAATTGTACTTACCGGATGGTGAATTGCTTTGGAATACATTGGGATTTGATATGTATAATCATGCTTATGAAATTTCTTGGTTTCCCCTATATATTTTACAGCAAAAGCGCAAACGGCATAAATTGTTTAATATTCAAAACTCTTCATAATGGCTTAGCTGCCTATAACCGAAATTTTTGTTAGGGCGGCCAAAAATTTAACTAAGTTTCATTGAAGCTTAAGATATCGTATTACTCATGACTAGATTTGTAAATAAATTTGACATTTATAATTTTATAATTATTAAATAGAATCTGTTCTGTGATTTAATTAAAAATGATTTATCTGTACACAATAAGCGAAAAAATTTTCAACGAACTTCGTTCGTTTATGAAATCGATTTGTCGTCCGTCTGTCTGTCCGTCTGTCCGTCCGAGGCCTTTCTAATGGTCGGACATCAATGTGTGATACATCAATCGATTCAGCTCGGTGTCCTGAGCTTAAGTTTTGATGTCAGTTGAAATCGGGCCACGGGGACGCCGTGCCCCCGCGATATTCCGTCGGGAAAATTAAAATTTCAAATAGGTCCAAAATTAATGTGCGATACATATTTGGACTCCCCTAACATAGCTGAGGCGAAATATGGTACCCCCCCACAAAATCTGACCACGGATACCCCCGGGAATTAATTTTATCAAAAATTTCAAATAGGTCCAAAATTAATGTGCGATACATATTTAGAATCCTCTGAAAAACTGAATCGAAATATGATGCCCCTTATTTACACACACACACAAACACACATACATACATACATACATACATACACACATATATAGCTTTTAAAATATTTATTCAATAAAATAAAATATATTAAAATGTCTCTTTTGTTGTTTATAAATTTTGTATTTTATCTGAATACTTATAATTATTACAACATAATAATTATAATTTCTTTAAATTGTTTTAAAGTAAGTCTACATTTGGAAGTTCGTTGCGACAATGCCTTGCATTTTCAACTTGTTTAAAGTGGTATTATTCGAAATGTACTTTTAGGGTAGTGGGAGATGTTCTTGCAAGCCTCTATCTGAATCGAGCAATTCCTACCATTTCTACAATTCAAAAAGTATTTTCTAACCAAACTATACTGCGTTTCACGAGAGAACAAAGCGATGAAAAGCATAGGGAATACGAATCTTGAATTCCATTAGCGGATTTAAAATGCACAACATAAGAATTTTTGTGAACAGGCAGCGGCAAAAACATCACCGACAGGTATTACTGACAAAATAGAATAATAATGTAGGGTAGTATATTACTATACAATGCTCATGAAAACTTTGGTAAATTTTAGTTTCGATTAATGTTGTAATTGATAATTTGCTGTGATCGGAAGGTACCTCTATATGCAAAATTAAAACTGTTTTATTAGAACAATCATTTTATGTGGCAAATGTCAAATATACAACCTTTAAAATTCAAACTTTCATTGTTTTATTCGTATTTCGACGATTCGCTTAACTTGAAGTAGGGCATATAATTAGGAAACAACAGAAGGGGAACCGAGCTGTATCTAGGCTGTGGGAATTTCAGGGAATTGCGTAAGCTGGCTCAGGAAAGCAATAGGTGGAGGTACACGTCCAACCAGTTTCAAGACGGAAAACCTAATGACAAAAAATAATAGCACTTAAATCTGATGATTATTATAAACAATTTCAGGTGTTGGTTTTGAAATATTTTCAACTAATATTAATTTTGTGAAAGGATATACTGGAAAACTATTAATTCGACAAATGTTCAAGTATTGGGGATCTTGGTAGTGGCAGGCTGTTAGTTCTCTTCACATACCACTGAATATCGGTGAAATAGTGTATATAGTTGTAAAACAATAGAAGAGGATCCGAACTGCATCTAACAAGAAAGAGCAGCGGCAATGTTCAAAGGCAACA
This sequence comes from Platerodrilus igneus, assembly GCA_036346225.1. Lineage (NCBI taxonomy): Eukaryota > Metazoa > Arthropoda > Insecta > Coleoptera > Lycidae > Platerodrilus > Platerodrilus igneus. Next base: position 1,627,264 of record JARFIW010001680.1, read on the forward strand.
AACATAGAAACAAGGAGAATGTTGTTCAAAACATATGTGTGGAGCACAGCACAGTATGTCTATGAAATAGGGGCAGTACGGGAAGCTGACAGAAAAACGGTAGAAGCCTGTTGGAATCTTGTGCTTCAGATGTATAAGGATGATAGCATAGACAGACAAAGTTAATAACAAAGAAATTTTGAAATAGTAGGAAAAGAAAGACATATGTGGAAAACAAAAGAAATAGGAGAAATAGAAGGGCAGTATACGTTCTAAGGCATTTTTAGAGAATAATGCGGGACATATTGCAAGCAGAGATAGAAAAAAAGAAGACGTAGAGGTAGACCTAGATCCGACTATTGCACGCAGATAGTGAAAAATGACACTGTGAAAATTTCTGGGTACTGTGTGGGTTTGCTCAGAATAGGAAACAATTTGGATACGCGTCTAACCAGTTCCAGGACTGCAAATCTAATGATGATAACAATTGTAACACAATTTCATAAAATGCCGTTTGATTTTGTTACTGTCTTCTTTTTCCTTCTGTCTATATCTGACATAAGTCATAAACTTGGCAGTGTCAGATGTGATTGTGAAAAATGCCAAAGGTAATAGAAAGTTAGGTTGATATATAGTTACGTGCAAGACTTAGATTTGTAAAATTGTTTAATTGTCATTAGCAGTCCCGGTAGCGTAATTTGAAGAGGCATCAGCCGCGAAAGCTGAAGATGCGGTGGTGAGTCCTGCCTGGGAGCTTATATTTTCAATCTTACAATTACCATTTAGGCTTTACATAAAAGTCTAGGTTATTATTTCATTCTATTAACTAATACCTAGTATTTATCAATACGTCTTGTGCAATTACCTAAAATGTATACTTAATAGTTGCCTTACAGCTATAATATTGAACGTCTCTTCCTGCCTCTTTCTGGCATCTGTCAAAACGTGAAACCGTCATGTATGATTGACAAAAATGCCTTTTACTACATGTTTACAGGTATTGGTGTAACTCATTTAATTATAGAGCTTCAATGTTTAGAAATTTTGAAATTTCAGCATGTCGGCTATGAACCGACCAGGTTGGGCGTCTAGATGGTTGCTCTATGGACGTCTAAGTTCTTCTGAAAGTCGCTGATGTTTACCAAATATTCGATGTTTCAAAATAATAAGAAAATATTTAAGTTTTGTATTTCTTTTTAATATTCTTAATATTTGGTGGCAAGAAATACAAAGAACTCATTATACCGCTGGTGTTTTGCGTCCTAATCGGTGTTAAAGTTGTACCGATTCCTGCTTATTATCTGGGCGTTCTAATATAAGAATAAGTAGGATTTCGTCTATGCTGAGCCTTGAATTCCTACAATTCCTTACTATAGCACGAAAATTGACTGGTGTTTTTTGTAAAACTTTATTTGCCCTAATAATTTATTATTCCTCTTTGGGGTCATAACCTATTTTCGAAATTGATGCAAACAGTATAAAATCAGAACTGCATATTTTTGTATTTCAACTTACATTAAGTAGCAGTTGAATAGTAGTCATGCATATGAACTACTGCCTGTTTGAATCAAATTCTTACATCTTGTATACACGTTACAAAACAATCTTGAAGAAATTTTAGAAGAATTTGTTTAAAGTAACCTAACCAAATCGTTTAACTTGCAATGTAAACAAACTCAAATTGATTTTTACAACCTACGCGTTAGTTATATATTTCTTCATATATATATATATATATATATATATATATATATATATTGCTGTGATATGTTCCTGTGAATGCGGGAACTTGGTCCTTTCAACAAAAAAAATTCTAGTCCCATTCATAAAATCCTCATACATAAAAAAACAAACACATTCCTACCACAAACATCAACGTCAACTCTATTTACATCAATATTCACAATACATTAAAATTTCAAAATTAATATTCAGCATAAATTTTTAATATCGGAAAATTTCAAAATTAAATTTATTATCATTTTAGTGTGCATCCAGAATTAAAGTCCTTGTAGGATGCCTACTAATTACTATAACAATATATGCAGAGTACAAAGGAGCATCTACCACCCTTTTACGTTAATTAACCAGGTTCGTCTAATTGAGCTCAAAGACATACCCTAAATTTTCATCATAATCCAGAACATCAATACTAAATACCCTTTCTACTTAAACAAGCAAATTTCACCTTAAAATTAAAATATTATTGTTAGTACAATTTCACTAATGTCCATTTAAAGTAAATCAATTATAAAGTTATTCAACACACAAAATTTAAAGTTCAAACAAAATAGTATAATTTACCTGAAGGTTACAGCACTCGTAGCTTCAATGTACATCGTCCCTTTTGTTAATCACACCATTCCAACTGGATTATATTTACAGCTTCTGATTCTCAACGCTTTTAAAATTTTCTCCATCACCATTTATTTAAAGTTGTTTCAGGGCTTTTCCGGAACTCATCTGTGTATATCTGACCCTTGTTTGGTGGATCCAGACACGTTTTTGAACCATTTAATTATTAACACCCCCGAAAAATAACAAAGAAATTCATACTTCTTTCACCAATATACGCCAAAACTGCCTACTTTTGTGTATACATTTGTCGTTGTAAATTTTGCTAATTGGTACAGTGATACGAAATTTTATTACCTTGTATCTAAGTGCACTGAAGTACATTCATGTTAGCACGTACAGAATAAACTGTTTTACATCACCAAAATATAAGAGCAAACTTTAAATTATTCTATCACACTAAAAAAACACTGTTTAACGCGTTGAATCAAGTCGCAGATGTCAGAGAGCTTGTTTATATTCACCTCGGTATATATAGCAAAAAGCCTGTCTGTCGGTCTGTTCCCCAAAACGGGTAATTCTAAAGAATTTCGCATGCTAGGTTCCCAGTCCGTAGCCTGTGCGTCGGTTTTACGAATTTTGTACTCGCCAGTTGAAAATCTCAGAAATTCTCACACGGCACGCAAACATGTCCGAGAAAACTAATTAATTTTGTACAGAAATCGTTGTTTCTACCTCTGATATTTGCATCCTATTTTCAACCAATTGTGACCCTCGTGACGTTGCTTAAATCACGCCTTTTACTATATGTGTCTTTGCTTGACGCATTTCTCTTTCCTTTTCTAACCTGTTCGTATTGGTGCAAATTGATATTCTTTATTATCGATTACATTTTAGTCCATGTGGACTATCTGGGTTAAATAACCCCGTATCGCACCTTCTCGTGAATATTAAGCCCCGGTTTCTCCACGATTCTTTGAAACCATTTGTTATCTACACAATTTTCGCCGTACGTGATATTTAAACTACGCAGGTGTTCAAAATAATATTAATTCTCAGAGCTTTATTTTCTGGTATTATAATCTTGGATTTTCACCGACTTTTATGCTTATTATTAATAATGGTTTAATTAACTCCAATTAATATTAATACCCTTTAAATTTTAGTGAATCCTAACTAAATATTAGTTATTATCTGTACGTTTTTTTCAATACCGGTTACTTGAAATAGAGTTAATTAAGATAAATTTTGCATGTAATTTCTCTTTGTTTCTTTATTAAGAATAAATAAATTACACGCAGAGCTTTTTTAATACTGTTTCTTTTGATATAAAGCGTCTTATTTAATAAAATTCCTTATACACGGTGATTAAAATTATTTGATGTGATTATTTAATTTTCTACCCTGGTCTAAATATGAGTATTTTCCCCCTATTTGAATACAAATAATCCCACTTATTTGAATGCAAATATAAGCATTTAGCCCAAAAAATTACAAAAAATTGCCTATCTCTCTCACCCTTATCTATCTAACTTACCTACCTTATCTCTAATTCAAAAAAATATTTACACCTATCCTATATCCCTATCCTATTCCTAACTCTCACTTAATTCTATAAACTGAAATTATCCCTAACTTCATCCTACTCATCCATCTAATCCTATATACATCCTATATACCTATCCTATTCCTAACTTTTAACTAATCTTTACTATACTTTACTTCCCCCTACCTAATCCTATATGCCTATCCTACTCTTACTCTATTCCTAACTCTCCACTAATCTTCTATGAAATATCTACACTTAACCTATCTTATTTTCTTCCTACATTTACTCTTTATTCTCATCCTAAACCTATTCCTAATTATCTCCCATATTTATCCTATACCTAGCTTTATTTTCTATATACATCTACTTCTACTCTTCGATATACACCTATATCTACTCTCTATTCTATTCTTATTCCTATATCTATACTAAAATTCACCTATCTCTATCCTTTGTTCATCAAGTTATTTAAATCTAACTCTCTTCTTGACCCTCCAAGTCTTTCGTCTAACTATCCTAATACTCTTCATCCCTATTTCTTCCCCTTCTATATCTATACTTAACATCCCTGTTCTCTCACATACAATAAACTTATCATCCCTATTATCCTTACTCTTAAATATTACTTCTTCTTCAGTCCCTACACTTGCCTGTTTCTCATTTATCATTGTGTCCCTTTCTGCCGACAAACCAAACGATACTACTTTACAATTCTCGATTTTTCTTTCTACGGAAAATCCTACGTACCTTCTAGAATTCTTGTGTAATGGAATCCGCCAGGATGAATTCCTTAAATCTACTTTATTAAAAACAAACTTGCCACTTAACCTCGTCAAAAATATTTCTGCCTTCACCTGCTCCCGATATGCTGCTGTTACTTCTACCACCACTAATTCTGCATGTTTTTGTACTAAAGCTTGAACCTCTACTCTCCTATCCTCTGGACATCTTATTGTGTTGATCTGTTTACCTTCATCATCCTCTACCTCTACTACATTAATACTAAACCCCGTGTCATCCTCTGTGACTTCATAACTGCCCTTCCATGGCACTACCCTATCCTTAATCCTTACTACCTTCCTTTCCATATCTATCAAAACCCCTAACTTCATCATACAGTCAACACCTAAAATGCTCTGAAACTTCAGTCCAGGTACAATTACAAACTCCTGTTCACAGCTTAAACCTCTATATCTATCCTAAGCACCACAACACTATTTACTACAGCAAACTTCTTTTTATTTGGAGCTACTAAATGGCTACGCCTTTATAGGCATAATTCTATCACAAACCTTATCCCTAATTTTGCTGACGAATTCCTCCGATATTAAACTCGCCTCTGCCCCTGTATCAAGTAATACTTCTACATTATTCTCAAAATTTCTAAATTAATAATTGGCAAACATAATTTTTCCTTAGTTTCTGGCTCTACTTCCTCCTCAATTTTGAAAAATTCACGTGGATGTTCATATACATTTACACTGAAATCTAGTGGTCTGTCGCGTTCTAAAAATCCTGTCCAGGTCTGTTTTCCTACTCGGTCCTGGTCTAGCCGTCACCTCAGCGTACGTCCTAGGCGTTTCCACTCGTTCCGCGTCTGTATTAGCAGTCCCGCTCATGTCTGGTGAACTATTCATTCTGGTAGGTCCCGGTCTCGGTGCAGGTCCCCTTCCTAAACTATTACTTCTAACGTATGGTCGTCGCTGTTCCCAATTCTGTCGCTGGTATCCGTAACTATTCCCCCGTCTAGCGTAGTTGTCCCTTCTATAGTCAAACCTAACTGTGTTGATCTGTCTTTCCCTATTATCCCGAGGTCGTCCACTACTTACGTCGTCGTACCTCTGCAGGTATTCCAAAAATATTTCTCTGTCCACTATGTTCTGTAGTGCTACGTGTTGTCTTATTTCTACCTCGAAGTGTCGTGATAAATACTTAATAATTTGTCGGTCCGTCAGTGGTGGGTTCAGTTGCTTTGCTATGCTATACTTGCGTATAGCATATTGCTCCTACTTCCTGAAAATTCTCCTTAAATTTCCTGTGATTAAGTCGTCTCGTACCTGGTCTTGTCTGTGGTCACTCCAGTAGTGCTTTAAAATTTGTTTTCAAAGTCCTGATACGTGTCTATGTCCTGTCCTACTAAATTGTACCACGCTTCCGCATTGTCCTTTAATAAAGCCTTTATCGTATTCAGTTTAGTCTGTTCGTCAAATAAATTTCCCACTAGATTTCTTACACTATTAATAAAAATTTGTGGATTTACCCTGTTATCGCCATAAAACTTCATGTGTTGGTCCAATGATACTCCACCTGTAGAAAATCTGGGACCATCCCCGTTAAATTTGACATGTTGTATTTAATACTACTAACTTCGCGTTCTACCCTGCCTAACTGATCCCTACATGAGTCCGTCACTTCAGTCATTTTACATTAATCTCTTCTTCACAGAAAATGCGTACTTCGGACTTAAATGTCCCATTTCCTGTCGAAGACCTGTAATATCACGCTCATTTTTTCAACCCTATTTTCACTTCCCCATCTTTACGGTAAGACTATTTTTAAATTCTGAAAATTCTCTCGTCGATTTTTCTATTTTATCCCCTAATTCCTGATTTAATTGGTCAAATTTCCGATTTGAGTCCTCTCTCGCTCTATTCGATTCATCGCTTAGCTGTTCTAATTTTCTATTGGATTCCTCCTAGCTAATCGCATTTCCTCTAACATTCTCATCATTAACTCATTTCCTTGATCCCCTGATTCCGTCCTCGACTGATCTCTACTGCCTCCAGCTTCTTCCATTTTCGAATTTTTCCCACACAATGCACTATCGTCACTTCCAATTTCCACTCCTTGACTCCTTAACCACTCCTTTCTCTGCATACGTTCTAATCACTCTCACACACTCTAAAATACTCTTAAATTTATACACACACAGACACTCTCTCTCAGATCGCCAGTTTCCTGGAATAAAATCACAAAATTTTATTTGGAAGTCGAGCCTCACGTTGTGGTCGCCATATACTGCTGTGATATACTCCTGTGAATGCGGGAACTGGGTCCTTTCAACAAAAAAATTCTAGTCCCACCGATTGGGCGTCATAAACTGCTGTGATCCTGTTTTCGCCTCGGCTGCTCACCTAATTTTATAAACCTCCTCATTCATAAAATTAAACAACACATTCCTACCACAAACATCAATGTCAACTCTATTTACATCAATATTCACAATACATTAAAATTTCAAAATTAATATTCAGCATAAATTTTTAATATCGGAAAATTTCAAAATTAAATTTATTATCATTTTAATGTGCATCCAGAATTAAAGTCCTTGTAGGATGCCTACTAATTACTATAACAATATATGCAGAGTACAAAGGGAGCATCTACCACCCTTTTACGTTAATTAACCAGGTTCGTCTAATTGAGCTCAAAGACATACCCTAAATTTTCATCATAATCCAGAACATCAATACTAAATATCCCTTTCTACTTAAACAAGCAAATTTCACCTTAAAATTAAAATATTATTGTTAGCACAATTTCACTAATGTCCAATTAAAGTAAATCAATTATAAAGTTATTCAACACACACAAAAATTTAAAGTTCAAACAAAATAGTATAATTTACCTGAAGGTTACAGCACTCGTAGCTTCAATGTACATCGTCCCTTTTGTTAATCACACCATTCCAACTGGATTATATTTACAGCTTCTGATTCTTAACGCTTTTAAAATTTTCTCCATCACCATTTATTTAAAGTTGTTTCAGGGCTTTTCCGGAACTCATCTGTGTATATCTGACCCTTGTTTGGTGGATCCAGACACGTTTTTGAACCATTTAATTATTAACACCCCCGAAAAATAACAAAGAAATTCATACTTCTTTCACCAATATACGCCAAAACTGCCTACTTTTGTGTATACATTTGTCGTTGTAAATTTTGCTAATTGGTACAGTGATACGAAATTTTATTACCTTGTATCTAAGTGCACTGAAGTACATTCATGTTAGCACGTACAGAATAAACTGTTTTACATCACCAAAATATAAGAGCAAACTTTAAATTATTCTATCACACTAAAAAAACACTGTTTAACGCGTTGAATCAAGTCGCAGATGTCAGAGAGCTTGTTTATATTCACCTCGGTATATATAGCAAAAGCCTGTCTGTCGGTCTTTTCCCCAAAACGGGTAATTCTAAAGAATTTCGCATGCTAGGTTCCCAGTCCGTAGCCTGTGCGTCGGTTTTACGAATTTTGTACTCGCCAGTTGAAAATCTCAGAAATTCTCACACGGCACGCAAACATGTCCGAGAAAACTAATTAATTTTGTACAGAAATCGTTGTTTCTACCTCTGATATTTGCATCCTATTTTCAACCAATTGTGACCCTCGTGACGTTGCTTAAATTACGCCTTTTACTATATGTGTCTTTGCTTGACGCATTTTCTCTTTCCTTTTCTAACCTGTTCGTATTGGTGCAAATTGATATTCTTTATTATCGATTATATTTTAGTCCATGTGGACTATCTGGGTTAAATAACCCCGTATCGCACCTTCTCGTGAATATTAAGCCCCGGTTTCTCCACGATTCTTTGAAACCATTTGTTATCTACACAATTTTCGCCGTACGTGATATTTAAACTACGCAGGTGTTCAAAATAATATTAATTCTCAGAGCTTTATTTTCTGGTATTATAATCTTGGATTTTCACCGACTTTTATGCTTATTATTAATAATGGTTTAATTAACTCCAATTAATATTAATACCCTTTAAATTTTAGTAAATCCTAACTAAATATTAGTTATTATCTGTACGTTTTGTTCAATACCGGTTACTTGAAATAGAGTTAATTAAGATAAATTTTGCATGTAATTTCTCTTTGTTTCTTTATTAGGAATAAATAAATTACACGCAGAGCTTTTTTAATACTGTTTCTTTTGATATAAAGCGTCTTATTTAATAAAATTCCTTATACACGGTGATTAAAATTATTTGATGTGATTATTTAATTTTCTACCCTGGTCTAAATATGAGTTATATATATATATATATATATATATATATATATCAATATATATATTGCTGTGATAAGGGGTTGTTTAAGGGTGTACTTTATAGTAAAGGTCGTTTAGAAATGAGAAATCATCATAGGAAGCAGAAAACTGCATTTATTTAGTAAGGAATTGAGAAATGGAGATAGTTTGTAAATAGTAAGCAGTCAACACCCTGTATATAAAGGATAAGTAGTTTTAAGCGACGCAAGTAGGCATAGGAAGACACATAGTTAACGTAGGAATAAAGAAAACATGCATTAAGTAAATAGTAAATATTTAATACCCTGTAGATAGCGTTTTAGTCAATTTAGGTAAGGCAAGTAATGATATTTTTCAGTGGAAGCACGCGTATTTTATAAGTAAGCATAATAAAGTGTAATTAAACACGCATTCAAAAGAGTTCCAAACAATTAGCTTAATACGGAGATAAGAAATAAAGCTTCGAGAAGCATAGGGTAAATGCGTACAAGTAGTTAAGAACTTTGATAAAGAAAGGAGATTAAAAATTGCGTAAATAACAGGCAGATATGAAAATTAAACATCGAATAGCATCAGTTGTTTATGTACAACATGGAAAAGCAATTAGATTCATCAAAACACCGCATGTTTGATAACGAAGCACCTGCGAACAGGCCACAATTATTAGAAAGCATAGAAAATTACATCAGAAACTACTTTAAATGCAAAGATTTGATTTGTTAAAATGAGCGACAAGTTTGTAGACCATACCCACTGACGGAGTAGGAGGTCAATGGTATATTAACAGCCACAGTGATAACGAAGTCAGTTTTCAACTCAACAAAGGCCGAGGTGCGCCATTTTGAGACAAAGTGAGATACGTAATAATTTAAAGTAAAAAATTGTATAAGTGCGACTAAGATGAAAATTACGATTGCCGACTAAACGGCTTCCGAGTCCGGGGAGAATAATGCAATTCCGAGTCAGGAAAAAATAAATGATAAGAATTCCAAGTTCCGAGTCCTGGGAGAATAATAATACAAATTCGAGTTTGGGGAGAATGATAATCCAATACTAAGTTTGGGGAAATTGATAAGAAGTAATTATTCTGAATGAGATGACAATAAATTAGGGTGCATAAGTATAAGTTAATAATGGTAGTCCAGAGAGTGATGGCAATAATTTAAATGCATTGGTTCAAGCGCGTGGATAGACAATATTTCGAATGGGCATGTAATAATCCTGAATTGGGGAAAAATAAATTTTATTCAAATGGATGGCCTAATGCATGGGAAATAGTAGCTGATTATGGATGCGTCAATGCGAAAAAAATAGACCAGGTCAGATTTTTAGTTACAAGACATTTTTTTTCTATTTTTTTATTTGAATATTGAATTTGCTTAATATAAATAAATGGGAAAAAGTCAACAAAAAGAGGACTTGCATACGCATAAAGTGCGTGATATGATAAGAGGTTTTGAACGTTCCACACTTCTTTTTTTTTATAAAAATAATAGGTCTTTTTTGGGACTTTCGGTTTGATTAAAAAGTATATGATTTTTGATAAATGAGATTTACAAATTAATTGATTGAAAAGTGTATTTTAAGTAATTTACAAAAACTGTACATAATATTTGTTTCATTATATAAAATTAAATTAACTGAATTTTATAATTCCAAATAAATGCTAGTCGAGGTCATTAGATAAAGTTAATGGGAGTGATTTGATAATTTAAACAATCAAGGAGGAGCTATAAGTTGAATACGAAATTGATAACGAGTAAGGCGATAACGTATCAAATTTTGTTATTGGTCGACAAGGTTGGTTCAAGATAAAATCCAGTCTAGTTCCTGGAGGGAGTTTATAGCAATATTAATAAGACAGCCCAACGTCGGAGGATAACGATAATTACCATTCTTGTTTATACATAGCAATATTAATATGGTCGCCCAAGCGATGGGGCGCGATCAATTTAGAGAGCATAGCAATATTAATATAACAGCCCAACGTAGGGGTTCGATAATTCCAGGAGTCCATAGCAATATATATATATATATATATATATATATTGCTGTGAATCTTCTCATATCTCTAGGTACTGGCCCTTTAAAAAAAAAACATTCGAGCCCCACAGTTTGGGCGTCAAGAATGCTGTGAAACCTTTTAAATCACCTGGTCCGTTGATTCCTTCTGTTAATCGCCTCGGCTGCTCTTCTAGATAACTTCCATTCTCAATCATAAAAATTAAACAACACATTCCTACCACAAACATCAACGTTAACTCTATTTACATCAATATTCAGAATACATTAAATTTTCAAATTAAATTTGAACATAAAATTCAGTTTTAAACAGAATTTCCGGATTAATTTTATTATCATTTTACTGTGCATCCAAAATTAAAGTCCTTGTTGGATGCCTACTAATTAATATAACAAGATAAGCAGACCGGAGTCTGAGTATAAAGGAGCATCTACCACCCTTTACGTTAATTAACCAGGTTTGTCTAATTGAGCTCAAAGACCTACCCAAAGTTTCATCCTATTCCCGAACATCAAAACAAAATACCCCTTTTACTTAAACAAGCAAATTTCATCTTAAAATTAAAATTTTATGGTTAGAAAAATTCCACTAATGTCCATTTAAAGTAAATCAATTATAAAGTCATTCAATACACACAAAAATGTCAAACAAAATAGTACAATTTACCTGAAGGTTATTGTCCTCGTAGCTTCAGTGTAATCGTCCCTTTGTAAATCACACCATTCCAACCGGATTCTATTTACAGCTTCAAGTTGTCAACGCTTTAAAAATGTTCTCCATCACCATTAATTTAAAGTTGTTTCTAGGCTTTTCCGGAACTCATCTGTGTATATCTGCCTCTGGTTCAGTGGATGCAGACACATTTACGAACCATTTAGTCATTAACACCCCGCAAAATAGCAAAGAAATTCATACTTCCTTTTACCAATATTACCAATATACGCCAAAACTGCCTACGTTTGGGTATACATTTGTCGTTGTAAATTTTACTAATTGGTACCGAGATAATAAACTTTTATTACCTTGTATCTAAGTGCACTGAAGTACATTCATGTTAGCACGTAAAATAACCAACTATTTTGAGTCACTAAAATATACTAGCACACTTTAAATTATTTAATCAAACTAAAATGCACTGTTTAATATCAAGTCGCGGATGCACGAGCTTTTAACGCATCGAATCGTCGAAAGTCTAAGAGTCTAAGAGAGCGAAACACATATTCCCGCCTGTATATATAGCGAATAGCCGACACGTCGCTTTGTTCTCTAAAACGGGTAATTCCAACGAATTCCTCATTCTACGTTCCCAGTCTGTAGCCTGCACGTCGATTTTTATGAATTTAGTCCTCACCCCATTGAGATCTCAGAAAATTTCAACACGGCCCGCAAAGTTGTCCGAGAAAACTAATTACTTTTATACAGAAATTGTTGTTCTACCTCTGATATATGCATCCTATTTTAACCAATCGCAACCCCTTGACGTTGCTTAAATCCCGCCCTTTACAATATGTGTCTTTGCTTGACGCATTTTCTCTTCCTTTTCTAACCTGTTCGTATTGGTGCAAATTTAGATTCTTTATTATCGATTATATTTTAGTCCACGCGGACTGTTATCTGGGTTTAATAAACCCGTATCGCACATTCTCGTGAATACTAAGTCCCGGTTTCTCCAAGATTCTTTGAAACATTAATTATTTGCCAAATTTACGCAGAATGAGCTTTTTAAAAATACGCAGGTGTTCTGTATTTCCTGCTAAAGCATCTGATCGTTTCCAATATACTTAGAATCAACATGTTTATCCAAACAAATTAACTTGAAATTGCCTTTTAAAACACGCAGGGTGTTCAAACGTAACATTTTAAATAACCTTCCTACGATTTGACTATTATTGGGTTTTACAAGTTTTATGCTTATTATTAATAATGGTTCAATTAACTCCAATTAAAATTGATTTCCATCCTTTCATTTTTAGCGAATACAAATTATTATCCGTACGTTTTGTTTAATACCAGTTATTTAAAATAGAGTTCATTAATATAAATTTTGCACGTAATTTCCATTTGTTTAGGAATAATTAAATTATCCACTGCGCTTTTCAATACTGCTTCTTTTGATGTAAAGCGTCTTATAGATAATTTAAATTTCTTATTTTTACTGAAACGACCGAGTTTATTTATGCTTCAAGGTTTTAATAAAGCGTATTATTTAATGAAATTCCTTATACACGGTAATTAAAATTATTTGATTTGATTATTTAATTTTCTACCCTGGTCTAAATATGAGTAATATATATATATATATATATATATATATATATATATATATTATGTATGGTGATATTAAATAAAATTTATGCTTCAAAATATGAGTTAAAAAGTAATAAGTGCAACCTTTAATGTGGTGTTGGCCTTTAAAATGATTTAAATAAACAAATTTTCAAATTTAATTATGCCACGGCTTTTAAAAACTCGCTCAGGGAAACTGAATCTATTATTTAAACTCTGTAAGAAGACGTGGGTTCTTTGTCCCCTTACAGGTATTGAAAACACAGGCGCCTAAAGCGTTGTTACATCAAAATCACTTAACCTCTTTTTTGTGCTTGCGTATCGTGATTATACAAAGATTGATAAATCTATTCAACAAATATTTAATTTAGTTAGGCGTTTGAAATTTAAATTATTCACAAATTACTTTAAATGAAGTGTATATAAAGATAACTTAAAATACCTGCAACTCCGTTGAATGTGCCTGGGTGTACATGGGCTTTGAAACAGGATACAACAAAATCGCCTCGAACGCTTTCAGTGACTACCTATTAAAAGTATGTTTTAGTTTATGTTCAAAATGGATTTTACTTTAGTTTTAGGTTTTACAAAGAACTACTACTTCACCAAATAAACTGATCTGTAATCCTAGAAGACTGGACCCTGCTGCAAAATATCTCACTATCACAGGTGCAACTCTTCAATACACAAAAGATGCCCCGATGCTTGGTATAATTGGAAGTCCTCTTTTGGAAAAAAAATTTTTTGTCGTATAACCTTTTCACTTATTTTGTAGTGTAATTCAATTAAAATGCGTGCACTTTAAAACACATATATTAATTTTGATAAATTTTAATATTTCAGGCTCTTAAGCCAAAAAACATCTATTCAGTATACAATTTTATAATCAATTAATTCTTATTTCTAAACAACCATCACCTAGGAAAACTAAAACAATTACATCTAGCCTACTAACTAATAATTACAAGGGATGCATTCATCGTATTAACCTTAAATCTACTTAATTGCTATTTTAGAACAGCTTTGGTAATATTAAATTTCATTTTGACATTTCATAACTTTTTATCACTTTATAATTAAAATGTATTAAACTACTTTCATTTCAGGTACATCAAATTTATAAATGGCATAAAGTATCCTGAACAAATTACAAATAATAATTTTATAGACAAAACCTATACACATTCAATTGAAGTTACATTAAATACCCTTCGTATTGAAAAACATTGGAAAAATGCTTTCTTAAACCTCAAACGCTGCATCACTAGTACATAATATTCTATATCTGCGTTTAACAAGTAATTATTCATCAATCTTTTTTAACCGTAGTGTTTTTGAATTTTAGAATAGCTTGATAAAAGTGGTAAATTAATGTTTTTATCCTTAGTACTAACAACTATCTTTTAAATCCTTTAATAATGTCAAATACTAATATATATATATATATATATATATATATATATATATATATATATATATATTTATATATATATATATATATATATAATGATATGATAACGCCGTACTCGGTGTTATGAACGTTTTTACTTAACGCTACCGCTCTGTGTTCTCATTTCAATCTTACTAATTTTATTATTATGCCACGGCTAGCCCTTTTTAATTTACACAGAGTGCACAACGTTACGATGATCAATTTTCTTTTTTCACCCCTTGATGATTACCTATTTGAATTGATAAAACGAAGTCAATTAATTTCATATAATAAAAAGAAATATTACCTACAAATTTTGAAATTCTTTAAATACACCCTTCAATCAATTAATATCATATGTATCATTTATCCCAAAATTTATATACTTCGAATTCAATATAAAGTCACCAAAAACTCCCTCTCTTTACAAAAAAATCTGGACGTTCTAGACCTCTTTATGGTTATTACGTAAGCTTAACGTATGCAAATGTTTCTTGTTGACTGCATCACAAGTTTTGAATAAATTGAATAAATTCAGTATTAAAATTTAAATAGAAAAATATGTTAAAATTAAATAGATCTGACCTGTGATGTGTTGTTCGTGTTGCGGATCAACACCCCTTTACTGTCTTCAATCGTATACCAATGCTCTGCTTAGTTAAACCAATATTTGAGTACAGTTACCTTTTGTTTTCCAAAAATTACTTCGTGCTTCTTTGTTTTATATTTGTCTGCATATACATTGAATCTCTTCCCTTAAATACTTTCGACGCAGCTTAGAATTGTACCAGAATTGTACCAAAATTCGATTAGAATTATCCCCTTAGAATCCAGAAGTATTATTTTCAACACAGACTTGAAATGTCCAGAAATATACCATAGATTTGAAATATTATTGTCGACACAGACTCAAAGCCCAATCATTATAAATATTTAATTTAAATCAATTACCCAATTTCTACTCACGTTTTCTATAAAAAAAAACGGCAAAGACTCTTCGTAATTGTTGCACTATTTTCACTGTAACATAAACTTGACATTCTATTATGCTTTATTTAAATTACGCGTGGATTTCTGGTTAACAGTGTCGCAGCTTTGACGTGCATCAGTGTAAACTGAGTTGTGTTATCACCGCTGGGTATTAAATAGCTTTTTCCTACTACATGTGGGCTGGGTTAGTAAGCAGTTCTGCAGATTATCTCAACTAACCGGGTTTTGTATTTAACATTCCCTGTATTTTGAAGTGGTTTTTGATGTAATTAATTTGGATTTCCGTGTAATGGTGTTTATATACTATTGATACATTATTATTCGTTATCTTTGCCATACTTTGTTTTGTGTAGGTATCGCCTTTTGGATAATTGTACAAAATAAATTATGTAACTCTAAAGCCGTTTTCGTTTGTGTACTTATGCGTCTTTGAAACTGCGTTTTCTTATCAAAATGCTCATCGTTCCAGCGTATTTGCATAAAGCTTTGTTAGGTTTTATCTACTCTACTGCGAATTTGTTTTATAACTAATTGGCACTTCTCAATTTACGTTTAATTACATGTACGATTATTTCTCAGCTGAATACGCGTTCTGTTGTTGAAAGATATGTTCACTGGCATTACTTAAATTAATAGCGGTCTATATACAGGATGTTAAATGCTTGCTATTTACATAATGTACGAATTACCTATTTTTCTGCTGAATACACGTTCCATTGTTGTAAGATATGCCTACTTGTATCGTTTAAAGTTAATTACGGTCTATATACAGAGTGTTAAATGCTTGCTATTTATATAATGTACAAATTACCTATTTTTATGCTAAATAAATGCAGTTTTCTGATTCCTATTGCTATTTATTGTTACTACACGACCCTTGCTACTTAATACATCCTTAAACAACCCCTTATCACAGCAATATATATATATATATATATATATATATATTGCTGTGATAAGGGGTTGTTTAAGGGTGCACGTTATAGTAAAGGTCGTTCAGGAATGAGTAATTATAATAGGCAGCAGAAAACTGCACTTATTTAAGGAAATAATTAAGAAGTAGACATAGTTTGTAGATAGTAAGTAGTCATCACCCTGTATATAAAGTAGAAATAGTTTTTGGGCGACGCAAGTAAACATAGGAAGACGCATAGTTGGCGTAGGAATGAGAAATACATGTATTAAGTAGATGGTAAATATTAAATACCCTGTAGATAAAGTTTAGTTAATTTAGGTAAAACAAATAAGGATATTTTTCAGTGGAAGCACGCGTATATTTAGGAATAAATGATAAAGTGTAATTAGACACGCATTAAAAAAAGAGTTCCAGACGACTAAATTAATACGGATATAGAAATAGAGTTTCAGGTAGTTAATATAAATGCGTACAATGATCTAACCATTTTGATAAGAGAAATGATTAAAAATTGCGTGAATCGCATGTAAACATGAAAATTTAAAGTCGAGTTGCATCAGTTGTTTATGGAAAAGCAAGTTATTTATCAAAATACAGCATGTTGATAACGAAAGACAGCTGGGGGCAGGTTGTGATTATGGGGAATCGTGGAGTATTACATCAGAAACTGCTCTAAATGAAATTATTTGATTGGTCAGAAACAAGCGACGAGTTCTAGACCATACCCACGGATGGAGTGGGAATTCGAGAATATATTAGCAAGCACCTTGATAAGAAAGGCAGTTTTGAACTCAACGAAGGCCGAAGTGCGTTGCCATTAAAACAAAGTAATACGTAATAATTATAAAAGTGAAATAAAATGAGTGCGAATATGAAGATTATAATTGCCGTTTAAACGTAAGTACGCTTTTAATGAATTTATTGTAAACTAAGACATAAAAATAATAGGGCTTCGAGGTCTGAGGGAAATAGACTATGATTCTGATGTTAAGGGAAAATACAGTAATACAATTTAGTTGTCCAGGCGAAAAGAAGAATAATACAATTTTGAAGTACAGGGGTGAAACAAACTACAATTTTAAGTCTGGGGCAAGAGTGATAAAAGCCTAAGTTTGAAGAATTGAGATAAATTGGGGTGTATAATTTAATAATGGTGGTCCATAGCGTAATGGCAATAATTAGAATGGAATCCGGAATTGGGGAAGATCATTTTTAATTGGAAGCGTCGATGTGAAAAAAAGATAAAACCAGGTCAGATTTTTAGTTATAAGACATTTGTTTTTCTATATAAATTTTTATTTTATTTTGAATTTGCTAAATATGATATGCTTGTGAAAAAGTCAACAAAAGAGGTTGCATACGTATAGAATGAGTAATATGATAACAGGTTTAGAATATTCTACACTTTGTTGGTAAAGATAATAAGTTTTTTTGGTGACTTTGGGTTTTTGAGTACATACTAGATGGTTGTTAATAAATGAAATTTATAAGGTTAACTAATTTAAAAATGTATTACAAATAATTTCAAAAGCTGTACATAACATATTGGTTTCATTATATAAAGTCGAAATTTACTGAATTTTATAATTCCAAATAAATGCTAGCCGAGGTCATGACATTTAAATAGTGCAAAGGCGGAGCCACAAGTTGAATAGGAAATTGATAACCCGCAAGGCGGAAACGTATCGAATTTTGCCATTGGTAGATAAAGTTGTTTAAAGATAAAGTCCAGTTGATAGCAATATTAAGAAGACAGCCGGCGGAGGAGATAACTACAATTTATAGTGAATATTAAAATGGTGGTCCAATAATTTAGAGTACGTAGAAAATTAATAAGGCACACAACGAAGGGGATCAAGAATTCCAGTTCATAGTAATAAAAAAATAACAACCCAAAGTAGGGGCAAGAAAATTCCGCGAATAGTATAGCAATATATATATATATATATATATATATATATATATATATATATATATATATCAGATATACACTATGACGTTAGCTACATGTCCCCCAAGTTAATATATATGTATATTCAAACGAAACTATTAAGTTTTAAATGTTACAGTGTATAATTGAGAGACATAATAAGAGGTTAATAAAAGTTCATAAATCAGACATGAGAACGGAAACAGTTACTTTGTATTCCAGACGTAGTAGAATACTGCAGATGCAGGTCGCAGTAGGTTATAAGACGGTAAGTATTAGACTTAAGATTATTAGAATGAAATACTTTGTATTGTATCAAGAAATAGCAGACATGAGATCTGCATTTCCCACAAGTGATGTTAGAGCAGGAATTGCATAAATACCCTCAAGAGCTCAAGATGGCCAGTCAGTCTCGAGCTTCACAACTTTACCATTGTTGGTTGTTCAACCTACTCATCCTGGTTTTAATTAATTTAATTAGTGAATAATAACTTTCATTATTTTCGATTTAATACGCTAATGAACATAACTTACCAATTTTTTAAAACCATTTTTAATTTCTGTTTAAATAAATTTGATAGATGAGTTTTTTGGAAGAAAGCCTTTTTAAAAGAAAGCTCCAAGAGACCCAAAATCTATCTCGCCTCCTGGAAAAGGTAAGTGCGTATGAAGAAACCTTTTTTTGTTCTCCAATATTAATTTATGCAACCCAAATTCTTAAGACTCTGTTAACACTCTCTTTCCATACCCTCTGTCCAACACGCCACCTAGGCTTTGTTAGCATCTATTCCTTATTTTATATAAACCCCTTCTATTCATAAAGCTTTTTAATTCCCTAGTTTTAGTACTTTCAACTGCCACATCCAGCCTCCCCAACGTCATTTCTTCTTTTACTATTTTTTTCTCTCACTGGCTTATCAACACCTAACTTCAACTTCCTTAGACAGATGCTAACTAACACCGATTAATTTGAATGAAAAGACGGCAAGAAGATAAACAAACCCTGAACAATCATTAGTAGTATAAACCACTATTCAAATGTTTAGTAACGCCGTAGTAATGCAAAATCGTAGTAGTCGTGATAGGGGTATTAAGTGCTCAGAAAACAGCAAAATAAATCGGTCTTTGTAGTGAACACATTTTAAAAGAGTACGCTAAAAATGTAACTCATATTAATGGATTGTGATACCGGTTATGGCCATTTCTTCATAAATCTATGGATCCCATGATCGAACTAATCTTTCAAGAGTAACTAGATACCTTGCAAGAAAAGAGGTACCCAATAAAATCTCATATGAAGGGTGTTTGGTATGATGGTGTTCAATTAACCTTTAAGGATACTTTATGGTCGAGTAAAAGAAAGCAGTTAATCAATAAAACCGAGAAATAGGTGTAGTTGTTGTATGAGACCAAAATTATCTAAGTAGCGCTGACTAAGCGTCGTCCAGGCGTGAGTATAGCTGCTGTCTGCTAAACTAACACTACACCTGCCCATAATTGTGTTTATCCATTGCCAAACTGTTGCGGCTACTTGGGAAAAGGTCTAAGAATTAAATAAAATGTATATGATGCAGGGCGTCTCCTCTTTAATATATAATTTACAGTCATAGCTATGGTATCATTACCACAATCGCGACCTAGATCCATCCTTTCTCAAAGTAATCTATTATAACCTCAGGAACGCGCTTTTTGTATTCTTCTGAATTACAATCGGTAGTAAATAAGTCATTTTCGCTAGCCACCTCTCTAGGTTTAGTACTTTTAAAATTTAAAATTGGCGTTAGCATTGGTAAGATGTGTTTAAATTCTGCCTTAGCAGCTTCCTCAAATTCTTGCAAAAATAGATCATAGCTAAATGGGGCAATATCACACTTAAGACTTTCCAATGTATTCGTAAAAGTACTATAATAATAGTCTCTGAAATAGTTAAAATGCTTGTCCAAAACTTCTGCCTTTACACTAGTGTATAGAAAGAATACAAGGTCATTACATGGTGAACCATATTCCATAGTTTGAAAGTCGAGCAGTTTGCATTCAATTGGTGTATCTTCAACAAATTTTATCATTATATTATTAACCCATAGATCATTGTGGACAATAGATGCAAACGGTTCTTTCGGTTGAAGTTTTTCCTTTGTCCAGCCCCCGGAGATATTAAACGCTCTTTTTAAATTACCGATAATAGGAATGCATTTTTCTATTGATTTTACGGTATTACATATATTATCCAACATAGATGCTACAATTTCTTCAGAAAGCGAAAATATATTTAAAGTGCTTACGTGCGGTAGTATAAACTGTCTGAAATTTTCAGGTTCCGCCATTTTAAAAGCAACGGGAACTGCATGAAAACCGCTAAATTTTTAAGGATTAATTGAGTTTCATTAAAATTGAATCCTTCGCTTCTGTTTATATTTATGAATCCAGAAGCTGTTAGATTTTCTAATAACAGCACAGCATCGCTATCGACTTTGGTAGATTCAGAGTTCAAATTGATACGCCCAGCATAGAACTTTGGTAGAAAATTTAGAAGTCCGGTACATTCGTACGCACTCAGGAATTCTAGTAGAGTTGGTATTATTGTTTCATACAATGCAATTTCACGTTTGAACGTGATCTGTACGTTAAATAGTTCTTGTATCCAGTCATTTTTGGGGAGCAATTTAGCAACTACTTGTAGAGCTGAGGTCGTCTTTTGAGAGTCCTCGATTGTCAAAGTTACACTGACCAAAAAGCTGCCATAATTTTCACCAGGTTCTACAAGAGTTTTTGTTGTGTATCCCTTGATAACGATAATTGAGGTCGAAAGAAGCTCTTTCAAGTCACGTATTTCAACATTCATTTTCTTCTTATTGACTTGCCCAAAATAGGAGAGTTAACCAAAAGAATTGCCAAATATAAAAGTAATTAACACTTTAACTATTTTACTAAAAAATGTACTGGTTGTTCGTCAAAGTCCTATACATACTATACATACTAACTTAGGTTAACGCGTAGTTTAAAATTACTGTTCAAACATTACCATTTATTGGCGTCATTACGTTAAAGCTGTTTAAATACTTATAATTTAACATGATTTATGCTAGCCGACGTTTATACTATACTATTATTTAGAACCTACGATGCTTGGCCAAAATGTTTGATTAAGGATTGGAAACCTTTTTACAACAGAAATAAATGAAGTTGTTTTAAAAAGAGCAAGCAAATACTACTTAACAGTATTAGTTCGTTGAGAAAACATACTCCTTTACGCGCCGGACTCATGATTAATAAAAGGTCGGTCTTTCATAATCCGGGTTTCTGTAGACCGGTTTATGCAATTATGCATGATATTCAAATAAATTAAAAGGAGGGTATATGTAATTAACTACCTAGTGTATATATATATATATATATATATATATATATATATATATATATATATAACACTTCTTTTTTGTAGGTTTTTTAGGTCTGCTGGATTTAAATGAGTACTCTTTTTTATGGCCTAAATTTTCGCATATATTTTTTATGCTTGATCACAGGCTACAACTGTATTAACGTTTTACAAATGATTAACAAAGATAAGAATAACTTACAGTGAGGATGGTTAAAATTGACATCAGTGTTTGGAAGGAGTTAAAATTTCTTATAGAATAAATATTTATGTAAATAGTGAAAGTAAAATGTAATTTTTGATAAAAGTTTATATCTTTTTTTAACGACAGTGTTGGTTGGTGAGTGTATGTGCATGTAGGTGTGTGTGAGTGTGAAGGTGAATATGTGCGTGTGTGTATGTGTAATTGTGTATGTGTGTGTGTGTGTTGTAAGGTTTATATGGAATTTGTGTTATCAACAATTGAGTATATATATATAAATCTAAAATGAAAAAAAAAATAAAAAAAAAAATTGAAAAGAAAAGAAGAAAAAGTGGGTGAAGGTGAGGGGTTGAGTATTATTGAAGGCATTTAATGTTTAAATTTTAATAGATATGAATATATGACGCTTAGGTTGTCAATGTCCGTTTTTTTGTTGAAGCTGTTTGGGTTTTTATAGATGTAGCACATTTCAAAGAAAGTTCTTTAAAAAGATTTTGTTCGACTTTTATTAATTTTGGATTTAAAAAGTTCATTTTGTGACTTTGGTCGAGGGTGTGAGTTGTTAATGCACAGGCTTTTGGTTTCACTCGAATGTCACTTTTGTGCTGGGTAATTCTTTGACCAATATTTTGTGACGTTTGGCCGATATAACACTGATCACAGTCAATTTTAACCATCCTCAGTGTAAGTTATTCTTATCTTTGTTAATCATTTGTAAAACGTTAATACAGTTGTAGCCTGTGATCAAGCATAAAAAATATATGCGAAAATTTAGGCCATAAAAGAGTATTCATTTAAATCCAGCAGACCTAAAAACCTACAATATATATATATATATATATATATATATATATATATATATATATATATATATATATATATATATATATACTATAATGCTTAGTGACCTTGCAGGAATAACACTTCTTTTTGTAGGTTTTTAGGTCTGCTGGATTTAAATGAATAAGTGAATAGCAATATCAAATATAATTGGAGAATTGTGAAGTGTTTAGGACCAATGGTAGAATTTAGGAATGTATATAAAGACAATAGTGAAGGTATTTGTGACACAAAAGAAAGGACAAATTGTTATTGGATAGTTTTATGTTTTTAAAATGTAATTAAGTAAGTTAGTTTTGTTGTGCTTATTGCCTAGTGAAGTAAACAAGGGGATTCTTTTTCAATTTAAAGTAATGTAAAGACGTATTTTTATAAACTAGATTCTTTTCTGATTAAAATTTGTATAAAGACGTGTTTTTACAAACCTGCGTAAAAGTTGTGATATATTTTGATAAAATAAATGTGTTTGAATTTAAAATAGTCTGATTTATTAAAGTGGAGGTACAAGAAGCATCGGTGGTATAATAGCGACGATAAAAGAAGAGTATTTAGAATGGTTATAGTGCGACGGGAAAGCAACGAATAGTTAATTAGATTTGAAACGAGATTGGAATTGGATTTGGAACGATATTGGTTTAAAGGCAGTAGGATATTCGAGTGGTTATACAAGCGACGGCGAAGCAACGACGATATAAATAATTTTGGGAGTGATTTGGATATAGATAAAAGGCAGTAGGACATAGAGTGGACATCGAAGTTATAGCAGGGCATTGATTGATTTGGAACAGGACGGCAGGATAGATTTGGGATTGATTACGAAAAGGCGGAAGGATTACTTGGAGCACGAAGAGAGAAAATAGGAGAGCAGCAATTACAGGGGAAGATTCAACGCAGAAACAAAGGGAACACGGAAGGATTAACGCAGGGAAGTAAATACAACGGTTTGTCAAAATTCTAAAATTCGGGTTATTCATTTCAGATTTGGGTCATCAAAATTGTATTAAAACACCTGGAGGCGATACGCAAGTTCAACAGTGATTGTGAGTCCTTGTAAAGGCGCATACGGCGACTAAGATCGTGAGCCAGCAGCATTTAAAAAAAGGCGTCAGCAAAGTATAATTCAGGTGAGTACCGTGCAATATCATAAAACGTCACACAAAAGTCAGAAATTGTATACATTAATAAATTTGGCACCAAGCTACGTTGATCAGTAAAATTTGGCATATACAGTAAAAATTTCATATAAAAGTAGTGAAACAAAAGAGTGTGCAGTTTGGTAGGGCAGTGCACATCTACTCACGATTGAACCCACGGTGAGTAGGTGAACACCCTGAGATAAAGGTTTCATATAGTCGAGGCATAAAAATAGTAAACAGTTTAAATAGATAACCAACCAAACTTTACTAAAGCAAATCATAAAGAAGTCATTCATTGAATATTAAAAAATAGGGGCGACGACAAAAGTAGTGTATAAATAATTTATATTTAAATAAATAATAAAAGTAATATATATAAAAAGGGGAGGGGTGGAGCAGTAGAAGGTGGCACAAGAATATATATATATAAAATAAAGTATCTATTATAACAGGCTATTAGGTCTGCTAGTTAATGAATTAAACTCTTTATTATAATTCAAGCTTTCGTTTTTTATTTTTAAACCTTTATCAAGAATACTAAAAATTGTGAAACGTTATTAGGGCATACAATAATCAAATACTTACTAATGTGAGGTTTTTTTAAAACTAGAATCGTTAATATAAATAAAATTCATAAATATAAATTAAAAGTGTGATGTATAAAGCTTTTAACAAAAATAATGTGCTATTCATATTTAAGTTTGAAAGTTACAGATTGACAAATTCCTATATAATTTTGACAGTTGTCGAGACAACTTTCTAGATGTTACTATTTCTTGGTCTGTTTACTTCTTGCTTCTTTATTTCTTCCTCGTAACTCAAAATTGTACCAGGACTATCAACGCATCCATTATCATCAATTAGAATTTTGCATGCATTATCATTAACATCGTATTCGACATTATTTTCCACCAATTCGGAATTATTATATACCCATTTAAAATATTATCTATCCACACGCGTGAATTATTACATTTGAATTATTGTAGTCACCTTCTGGATTATTATCACTAGCCTCAGATTTAGATTTATTATCATCCAACTTGGAATTATTCTCATCAAACTTAGAATCATGCACCCCAAACTTAGATTTAGATTTATTCTCACCAGCCTTAGAATTTATCATCGTCACCGAACTTAGAATTATTCTCACCAGACTCAGAATTTATTCTCACCGGACTAAGAATATCATCGTCACCGAACTTGGATTTATTCTCACCAGCCTCGGTAATAAAAATTTTCATCTTCGTCGCACGATCTGTCACTAAACAATTTTCACTTTTAAATATTCTTCTTACGCGTTACTCTTAGGTTCAGAGTGACGCACCATGGCCTTTGTTGAGTTGCAAACCAAGTTCTGTTATAATTTCTCGTTAATATATGAGTGGGCCCCCCTCTGTCTGTGGGCATGGCTTACAAGTCCGCCGCTAATCTTAACCAATAAAGTCTCCGCATTTCCTACACCTACAGTTATTTTCTGATGTAACATTCTCGGCCATTCGAGTAATTGTTGTTTGCTTACAGATGCTTTGTATCAGACCATGCCGTGTTTTGAGAAAATAAATCGCTTTTCCATATTATACACAAATACGTGATGCAATTCGACTTTCAATTTTCATATGTGCTTATTTATTTACGTATTTTTAATTATCTTCACTTATCAAAAATTGTTAATTGTTTGTACGCACTTACACTACACTTCTTTAAGTTTTATCTCTTATCTCCGAATTATCATAACTGATTGGAATTCTTTTGAATGCGTGTTTAATTACCTTTATTATGCTTCTTCTAAATACGCGTGATTCTACTAAAAAAAATCGTTATTTGCCTTACTTAAAATTACTAAAACTTTATATACCGGGTGTTAAATATTTGTTATTTACCTAATGCATGAATTACTTATTTCTATGCTAACTATGCGTCTTATTGTGTCTATTTGCGTCGCTTAAAACTACTTATACTCTATATACAGGGTGTTCAATGCTTACTATTTACAAACTATTCCAAATACTCAATTTTCTCCTAAATAAATTCAGTTTTCTGCTTCCTATTGTGATTTCTGATTACTACATGACCATTGCTATAAAATACACCCTTAAACAACCCCTTATCACAGCAATATATATATATATATATATATATATATATATATATATTTACAATAACCACAAAAACGATTATTTTTAGAATCTTACCACATAATACAAGACAATAATTGCGTCAACAACAAACAAGACATCAATAACCTCAGTACAGTGTACTCACAACTATATAACATCACCAAAATAGACAACCATCCATAAAACTAATTTACTAATTTACCTCTACATTTCAAAATATATTTAAATCAACACACCACACCATACCATACACCCCACATGATCAAAACATTACATCCATAATTTACAAACCTACTACTTTGCAGTTTCTACAAGTTACCTTATTTACACATTTACTTTTATGTCAATGTCAATGTCAAATATTTTCTATTCAAGCTGTGTATGCCAAAACTATAATTTAAATACTGTTGTTATCTTTATACTTTTAGCTCTTTGAAAAACATTTTAAATAAATCGAAACGTCAGAAACCAGCAAATGAATATTTAATAAAAAAATCCGAACCAAAAGTATCCCAAAAAATAAAAATATCAACTTGTCCATATATTAACGTTCGCTAAAAAGAATCTATATATATATATATATATATATATATATATATATATAATAGATGTAATAATTTTGAGGTAGTCACTCAATAAAATAAAACATCTAAAAGTTATATCATACAATTAGTGATATCACATAACAAGCAATTTTAACTTGTTTCTTACTTGAAGTTATACTAAGATTTCCAACATGAAGAAAAGGTTTAGTTGTTAATACATGTCACTTGTTCATTCAAAATAGTCAATTTACTGAAATAATTGGAATTGAAGCCACATGGTTAGACTCCATTATAATACTGAATTAACAACTGGTTTAATAGAAACGAATGTCAATTGATGTACGTGATTGTAATATTGTGCACGTGTATTAGAATCTGGTTCATAATTAAGAAATATTTTCAGTGTAACTGTTAATATAAATACTCTCACTACCAATTATTAGTGAATAGTACAAAAATATAAATGTAGAATCTAAGTAGCATGATCATTGAAATTTTTGCAATTGACAGTATACAAGTAGATATATGTAGATTGTCAATGTCTTCTTTTAAACTGAGTGCATTTCGCCGTTGCATAATATAAAACAATTCTAGAAACAACCTTTTTTTATAACTGTTTTCAATATCTAAAATCTGTACTTGATCAGAAACCAATTTATGATGTGATTTATAAAAGTGCGTCGAAGAGTACGAGAACTTTTTCCAATTTTTGCGTCACTGTGGTGTTATATTAGATGATTTTTTTTAACCACTGCATTGCTATCGTATAAGTGGGCGGCGTCTGAAAGTATGTAGACTTAGCACTTTATGTTTGATGTTCACAAGCAGAAAAAATTAAAACAAAGTTTATAAGTATAAACATATACAAGTAAAAGTCAAAATGAACAGTATATGTAATTTAAAGCACTTTGGAAGTCTTCGGCAGTCTTGGGAAGGCTTTGTGGTTGCTTGTAGAAGCAAGTATGTAACAATTTTATTTTTGATAATAAATCCCTTCATAAAATTCCGAGAATAATTTAACAACTTTATTTTTGATAATAAATCTTTCCATAAAATTGCGAGAATAATAAAACACTTTTATTAAAACAATAGTAAATTACATTCAACAACAAAAGTAATACGTTAAAGCCGCATCGTCCTTTGGTATTCTATTTGTGGTTAAATATCTGTGTCATCTGCAGCTATTTGCAGTGATCTTTGCATGAAATAACAAGTATCTCATCCTTCCTTGCAACAAGGCGAGAAATGCAGTTTTGGTTCGTAGATAGCTTTAAGTCCTTTTTATGTGTTTCACACTAGAAACACGTTAATTTGTTTTAATGTGTAAAAGCATGAATATTATAAAAGTTTCAACTATTGCTGAGCTGGATTTTCCAGTGTCGAAATTAAAGTTTACTGATTTGATGTTTTGAGAAACAACACGCGTGGTTCATTATGAATTGTTAGTAACAACAACAGGTGTTACTGACGTCACATATTATTCTGTAGTATACTGCTGACAGATGTATTCTTGAAAGCAAATGCCTCGAACAGCTTTAGTACAAGTTATGTAAACAAGAGTATTTTTGTGATCTGCTTTATAGAAATTAAAATTTGCACATGTAATTTAGAAAAAGAAAAACTTGAGTAGTAACATTTTTAGAAGTAATTAATTTGTCATCTGCCTGAACAGATCTGCACAGTTTGGAGCCCTTTTTTGTATAACAAGCTTACAATATACTGTAAAATATTTGATTAAAAATAATTAAGATAAACCTGAAGTTGAAAACCATGAAGTGATATAGTTATTAATTAAATTTTTGTTGCAATTCATTTTATTTTAAAAGAGATTCTTTTTAGTAAACAATTGGTTCAAGATTAATGTTTTTTATTTTGATCAAATATGATCAAACCTAAACACATAAAGCTAACATCCTTATGAGTAGAATTTTGATGCCAACTTTATATTGAAAATATCTTTTTACTACTTCTTTATGTATAATTGCTGGACACAAATAGTGTTCCACTTTTTTATTTATCTAACTATTACAATTTCTTACAGGAACAGCGTCTTATTTTATTAAGACAGGTTTTGTCATCGAAGGCGATCTTTTTTCTTTGGGTCTCCACATCCGCCCTTAGAAATATGCCATGCCATTATCATGAATAAGTCCGGACTTGGTGGCGCCTATTTGGTTTAGATTAAGTTTGACCTACAAACAGATTTCAACTTACCCCCATTTCTCATAGCTCTACCCAAGGAATAGACCCCTAGTTATGTCGGAAGACTTAGTTTCACTGCCACCCAATGTAGGGCTGGTGCTTTTAAGAAATATACGTTTCAAGTAGGAACTTAAACGCTAAGTAAACAAATATATACACGGTTCGAACAGGTCCAAAGGTCTTCGGTAGTCTTTGGAATTTTTCGGAAAGCCTCGGAATTTCTTGGTGAGGCTGAATGAGTGCTTGAATAACGAAAATAAGAAAGTGTTTCTAGTTTGACGAGGTCCAGACGTCTTTAAAGTCTTAGAGACTCTTCGGAAGGCTTCGTCGTTTACTTGTAGAACGACATGGATTTATGAAGAATAATATATATAATATATATATATATATATATATATATATATACCAAAACTACACATGGAACATATATACAATATTAAAAGGTTCGGAAGTCTTCGATAGGCTTTGGAATTCTTCGGAAATCCTCAGAGATTTACTTGTGAGGCTGAGTGCTTGAATACCAAAAATATTGAGTAGAAAGGGAATAAAAAATCTGGGTACATTTTACAAACAGAGTACGACTGTTAGATTAGGTAAACAAAAGTAGGATAGACGATGATATCGATGGTTTGGTAGAACACGGCTTGTGAGTAGCGGGAGAACAACATCTAGAAATAACATAAGACGGGAAATTTTAAATGCAAGTTGGAGTGAAATGAGAGATATGCACATACACAGGAGGCGTATTTAAGAGGCTAAAGTAAAACGACAGTTATCGGGTATTCGTGTAAGGTAGCGCCAGTTGAAAAATTTTAATGAGGGTTTCTGCGCAAAGCGCTTGTTTGGGATTAAAAATTCTGGGATTTCGACGACGGGTAGCAAATTGTACCAAGAATGTCTCAAGGATAATTTGTGGAATTGAGCGACCATAGTGTTGTGTTTTACCAAGAAAAGTGTTATAGGGGTATTGAAAATAGATGCAAGGAGGTGGTTTTTGAAGTTTATATAAACCAGAAGGAGGTGGTGGAGGCTCCCTTTTATCTTCTGTCGTTAACCAAGCTACTTACAAAGATAATTAAATGAGGTTTAGATCTTATAAAAATTTAATTAGCACAGGTGGGTGCACAGATATTTTGACCAGTCTAAAGCAAACAAAATGCAGTACATTTGAGTGGAAAAATCTGGTTAGAAGCGGTTTGTTCCGGATGGCGAGAGGCCACCTGGAGATTGTATTTGAACGGGCAGTCGAGAGGGAAGTAGGAGATGGTGTCCAAATAGGGAACTGGTGACGCAAACGAATCCAGGTAACTACCTTTATAAAACTTTTGTTTCTTTGTGTGATTTTGTAGGTGACAATTTGGTGATTTTTATTGTTTATTTTGTATAATGTGAGGTCATTTTTATTGATGATTTACCTTGAAAAGACCATATTTATGTAATATTTTAAAGGTATCACATGAAGATGTAGATTTAGCTTTTTGTAAAAAGGTAAAAGGGTTTTTGGTAATTTCAGTGCCGTAGTCAGCACATAGATATAGGAAAGTTTCTACTATGAGCTTGTATTAGAGCTGGGGTTTAAAGTAAAATTTGGGAATAAGCCCAGTTACTTTTGGTTCATGATTGATGTAATAAAATTTCAAAATAATTTAATTTAAAAATAAGATTTATTTTCAAAGTTGATAATATTTGTTAGATATTGAAATCCATGAGGAGTGTAAACTGAAATTTTAAAGAATAATTAGATATGCTAATAAATCGTGATGTACCGTTGGCAGTCGACCTTATTTTTAGTAGAATATTTTCAGGAAACGAGTGAGCAGCGGTGACGAATATCCCTGAGGAAGCTGGAGGTTTTGGAGTCCGAATTGGAAGGCATTTTGGAGGATATTGTTGTGGGGTGGTATGAAATGCAAGTCTAGGTGGTAGGGCTTCAATTTCAGGCAAGTGGAAAATTTTGTAACAACTTTAAAAAAATAGGGGAGTTCCACCAAGGTAAGATACACACCATTTTGGCACCCAAGTTGTGGGGCAAAAATTAGTGAGCCGTTCCAAAGAAAGATACTCACCAATATAGACACATACACACACACACACACACTTTGTGTTTGTTTTATTTGAGTATCTAGCATAAATGCATAGACCAGCCTCCAGAAACCTGGATTATGAAAAGTCGAAATTGTATTAAACAAGAGTCCTGCTGTTAAAGCAGTATGTTTTCTTTGTGGACTAATACCGTTAAGTAGTCACTGCTTGCTGCTTTGAAACAACTACGTATATTTCTGTTGCTAATAGGTTTCTAATCCTTAATGAAACATTTTGACCCCGTACCGTCAATCCTAGCTAAGCGTGTAATATAAATATTAGAAAGAGTGAGCCTTGTTTAAATAATAAGTATTTGAACATGGTTTACATAATTACAGTAATAAATGATAATGTTTGAACAATTTTAGACTACAAGTAAACCAAAGATTTTGGAGTATAGAATGAACTAAGACAGTACATACAGGACCTTGACGAACAACGAATACGTTTTCTAGTAAAGTAGCTAAACTATTTTAATATTTGGCAATTTCATCCCGTTAACTTTTCTATTTTGAACAATCAATAAGAAGAAAATGAATGTTGAAATACGTGACTTGGAAAAGCTTCTTTCGACCTCAAATACCGTTATCAAAGAATACACAACAAAAGATCTTGTAGAACCTGGTGAAAATTATGGCAGCCTTTTAGTCAGTGTATCGTTGACGATTGAAGACTCTCAAAAATCGACTTCAGATCTACAATTAGTTGCTAAATTGCTCCCTAAAAATGATTGGATAAAAGAACTATTTGACGTACAGGTTACGTTCAAACGCGAAATTGCACTGTATGAAACAATAGTACCAACTTTACTAGAATTTCTGAATGCCCACGAATGTACTGGCCTTCTAAATTTTCTACCAAAATTCTATGCTGGACGTATCAATTTGAACTCGGAATCTACCGTAGTCGATAACGATGCTGTGCTGCTATTAGAAAATCTCAAAGCTTCTGGATTTTTGAATGTAAATAGAAGAAAAGGATTCAATTTTAACGAAACTCAATTAATCGTCAAAACATTAGCAACTTTTCATGCGGTTGTCATTGCTTTAAAATTGATGAAACCTGAAAGTTTCAGAGAGTTTGTAGAGCCGCACGTTAGCGCCTTAGATTTGTTTTCGGTTTCTGAAAAGATGGAAACATCTGTGTTAGATAATATATGTAATACAGTAAAATCAACAGAAAAATGCATTCCTCTTATTGGTAATATAAGAAGAGCGTTTAATGCTTTCGGGAACTGGACAAGAAACAAACCCAGTCCGAAAGAACCTTTTGCATGTATTACCCATAACGATCTATGGGTTAACAATATAATGATAAAATTTATGGAAGATACTCCAATGGAATGCAAACTGCTCGACTTCCAAACTATGGAATATGGTTCACCATGTAATGACCTTGTATTCTTTCTGTATACTAGTGTAAAGGCAGAAGTTTTGGACAAGCATTTTAACCATTTCAGGGACTATTACTATAGTGTTTTTACCAACATATTGGAAAGTCTTAAGTGTGATATCGCCCCATTTAGCTATGATCTATTTTGCAAGAATTCGAGGAAGCTGCTAAGGCAGAATTTAAACATATCGTACTGATGTTAACTCCAGTTTTAAATTTAAAAAGTACTAAACCTATAGAGGAGGCTAATGAAGATGACTTTATGACCACAGAGTTTGATTCAGAAGAATACAAAAAGCGTGTTCCTGAGGTTGTACTGGATTTCTTTGAAAAAGGATGGATCTAAATCGTACGCGTATTTGAAAAGAAATTGTGCCATACTTATGACTCTACCGTTATACATTAAAATTGAAACATTCTGCATCACAAAATTTTAGTTAATTCTTACACCTTTTCCTCATTCCTCACTTTATATATATTTTATAATTTATTTTTCGAACCAGTTTTCGGAATGCTGTCATACAATTGAAGAGCATGCCTGACCTAGGTATAAGAATGTCGGTGCACGTGGGTATCAATTTCGTGTTTGAATGTTTTCTTTTTGTGTTTTTGTGTGTGTGTGTTTGTGGTGGTGGTGGTAGTGGTGGAGTGTGTGCGTGTGTGCATGTGTGGGGGTGGGTGTGTATATGTGTGTGTGCGAACGCGTGCGCGGTGTGTGCATATGCGCATTGTGTTGTTTGTGCGTGCGTGTGTGTATGTGTGTCAGTGTGTTCACGCGCGCATATATGTGTTTATATGCGTGTGTGTGCTGTCGAGAGTATGTGCGTATATTCGTGTGCAGGTGAGTGTGCGTGTGTGTTTTTTGGCGTTGTGTTCGTACTTGTTTTTTACTCAGTCTCGACCATAGCATACGAAAGTCACAGGCCAACTTGTCATCGTTCGTAGTGCACAACCCTGGTTTTCGGCACCCGCAAAGCGGAGGTTGTTGCTGCACTGTCCCTTAGTGTTCGTGTGAATATATATATATATATATATATATATATATTATATATTACTCAAATTTAGACCAGGGTAGAAAATTAATTAACGACATCAAATAATTTTAATCACCTTGTATAAAGAAACAAATAGAAATTACGTGCGAAATTTATATTAATTAATTCAATTTTTAAGTAACGGGTATTAAACAAAGGTACAAATAATAATTAATATTTGATTAGTATTCGCTAAAAATTAAGGGTAGAAGTCGATGCCATTCATTATTAATTTAATTGGAGTTAATTTAACCATTACTAATATATAATATGCATAAAAGCTTTTAAAAACCCAATAATACAAAATATGAGATGCGTTGCTAGCAAACAAATCTATCAAGAGGGTTAAAATACGTGGAATATCCAAATCGTAGAAGTATTACGATTGAACACCTGCGTATTTTTAAATATCACGTTCTGTTTAATTTGTTTGGATAAACATGAAAATTCTGCGTATATTGCAAACGTTCGGATAAACCGTAGCTTATATTAACGGGAAAGGCTAGATGAGGGGTTATTTAACTCAAATAGGAATCCACGTGGATTTAAATAACAGATAATAAAGAATATCGATTTGTACCACTCAGAACAAGGTAGAAAAGGACGGATAAAAAGTATAAAGCAGAGACATTGATAATAAAGGCGTGATTTGCAAAGCTTCACTAGGGTTACGATTGGTTGGAATAAGATGCAAACATTATAGGTGTAAACATAACAATTTCTGTATAAAATTAATTAGTTGTTCGCAGACGCGTTGCGAGACGTGTGGAAAATTCTTAGATTTTCAACTTGGACGTGTGCAAATGTAGTAGAATCGCTGTGCCGGACTGTCGAAAAGGGAAAACAGAATGCGAAGTTCTAAAAATTGTTCGTTGCGGGACAAAATCGACTTACAAGCGGGCCATTATATAAACCCGTGCTAATAGGTGTTTCGCTCTCTTATGTTTTTGATTGTATTCGATACTTTAAACAGTTTTGCTCTTTATTTTGTTGATTACTTATACTTTAAGTAGAATACGTGGTGATTATGTGCTACAATAAAAGTTATTAGTGCACTTAGAGAAGATACAAGGTAATAAAGTCTAGTTATATTTGCGAGTATTACTGTACCAATTATCCAAATTAATAACGATAAATGAATAAACAAAAGTAGGCAGTTTGGGTATAGCGTGAAAGAATTATGAATTTCTTTACGATTTTTCGGGAGTGAGTAATCAAGTGTTATTCGTAAACGTGATTGGATCCACAAAACAAGATTAAGATATACGTAGATGAGTTCCTGAGAAGCCCTGAAACAATTTAGACGAATGGTGGTGTAGAAAAATTTTAAAAGCGGTCAGAATCTGAAGCCGTAAACATAAACCAGCTGGAATGGTGGGATGAGCAAGTCCGATGTACATTGAAGTCACGAGTGCAGTAACCTTCTGGTAAATTATGCATTTTGTTCGATCTTAGATGTTTTGGTGTGTGATGAATATCTTTATAATTTGTTTGATAAAAAAAATGGACAGTAGTAAATTTGTATAAACAACAAATTTTTAGTTTTAAGGTAAAATTTTTCTTGTATAAGTAGAAAGGAGTATTTATCAGGTTTATGTTTTGGATTATGATGAAAATTTGGGTCTGTCTTTGAGCTCAATTAGACGAACCTGGTTAATTAACGTAAAGGGGTGGGAGATGCTCCCTTTGTACTCAGACTCAGGTCTGCATATATTGTTATATTAATTAGTAGGCATCCTACAAAGACTTTAATTCTGGATGCAAATTAAAATGATGACAAATTTAAACTTGAAATTTTATGATACTGAAATTTATGCTAAATTTTAATTTTGAAATTTTAATGTATTATGAATATTGATGTAAATAGAGTTAACGTTGATGTTTGTGGTAGGAATGGTTTTTTTTGTTTGTATGAATGAGGATGAAAGTTTTAACTAGGTGAGCAGCCGAGGCGGAAAGAGGAAAGAGGCAATTCAACGGACAAAAGAATCAAAGCAAATCTAGGCGCCCAATTCGAGAGGCTCGAATGTTTTTTTTACTCTGGTGAGGCTTTTTATAGGTTCCACAGCATTTTATGACGGCCCAACGCTGGGGCTCGATTCGAAAACCGTAGGACCCGAATTTTGGTGAGGATATATACATATATATATGTGTGTGTGTGTGTGTGTGTGTATGTGTGTATGTGCATAGGTGTGTGCGTGTATGTTTGCTTGCGTTATTGTGTTTGCACATGCGTGTGCACATGTGCGTGTAGTATGAGTTTGTCTCAACGTAAAAGTGGTTTTAAAGGGTTAAACTTAGGTATAAACAAGGCAATTTCAAACACCCTGTATAGAGGAAACAACCAAAATTTACGTGCGTAATTTATTTCATTTAGTTAATTTAAAGTAACAAGTATTAACAAAATTTTACAATTAGTGATTAAAATTTAGTTAGGTTTGTAAAGAAAATAAATTGTAGAAGCCAATGCAAATTATTGATTAATTTAATTGAGTTTAGTTGAAAGGGTTATTACGTTCAATACGCATAAGAGCTTGAAAAATCAATAATACCAAGGTGAAACGTTTTACTAACAAACGAACAGCGTTGAATATAAAATACCTTGAAACGTAAACTCCTAGAAATGTTATTTTAAAACGTTGGTTAATTGAACACCTGCATGTTTTGAAAAGGTCATGTTCCCCTAACTTGTGTAGATAAAAAACAGTATTCGAGGTATATTGTGCAAATGGTAGAATGTTTCGCATAAATGCTAACTAAAAGTTTCCTTAAAGAGCAGAAGGGATGGACCATCATTGATATGCTTAGGAATGAGACAGGCATAATAACAGTTTACTTGGAAATGCACGTATTCTGTCCACGTGGGTTAGTTTGAAACGCGGACAGTAATATCGATTTTCTACCACTCAAGCTAAGGTAGAAGGAAACATAGAATATGCATTAGAGAGGAATAGCGTTAGTACAGGCGGGGTTTTTAAAACGTCACGAAATATATCTTTGGTCGATATAGTTAGTTGTAAAATAGACAAACACTGGAATATTGAATGCGGGTTTATCGCAAAATATCATAACGACTAGCTAAATTTCGAAGATTTCAAAAACGGTTGAACCAAAATTTGAGGAAGTATTATTTTAAATGAGGTATTCCGCGTGAAGGGTGGCTGAGAGGTGGCATTTCGAATTATATAAATACTCTAAAAGAATTAGCATGGCTCTCTTAGTATTTTCATCGCTTCAGAATACGTACAGAAATTTACCACGAGCTTGTAAGTATATAAAAATTTTAAATTAAATAATACAGTGTTGGCCTCATAATTTGAAACGCGGATTGTGTCGAGTCTAAATTTTATTGAGGTGCAACATAAATTTTAACAAGCTCGTGAAGTAAAGTAAAGTGACATAAACTAAAGTACGCAATTATAAAAGAACATACCTGGACAGGATTATTAGAGCAGGACAAACTACTAGACATCACTGTGTACAAATATGAACATCCTAGGGAATTTTTGAAAATAGAAGAAGAAATTGAGCCAGAAATTATAGAAAAATTTGGTTTGCCCATAATTGAGATTAAAATTTTTGAGAAAAATTTAGGAGCATTATTAGATTCAGGAGCTGAGGCGAGTTTGGTATCGGAGGAATTCATCAATGAAATTAAAGATAAAGTGTGGAACAGGATAATGCCAATAAATAGAAGTCACCTGGTTGCGCCGAATGAAAAACGATTTGCTGTTGTGAATAGCGTGGTTATTTTGAAAGTAGAGTTAGGTTCAGTAAGCTGTGAACAAGAATTTATAATTGTACCTGGGTTAAAGTTTAAAGGGATATTAGGGGTCGATTGCATGATGAAGTTAGGGGTTATAATTGATATGGAGAGGAAAATAGTTAGGATTAGGGATAGGATATTGCCCTGTAAGGCAAGTTATGATGTCACAGAAGATGACTTGGAGTTATGTATAAATAGTATAGAGGAAGATGATGAAGAAGTGAAAGAGATCGACTCAGGGGAATATAGTGAGGTAAGGTTAGATGAGGTACAGTTGATAGTGAAAGAAGAAGCTGAACAAATAGAGGTAGAGGCAGGCACAGCATTAATAGTGGATAACGAGTCAGAATTAAGAAAGATAGAAGTAAAAATAGCATTATGTGACGCACAAGAGGTAAAAGTAGGCATAAGTGAGTTAAGGGCAAAGATAATTTTGGTAATTTGAATTTGGATTTAAAAGATTTTTGTGAAATGAATATTGTACATGAAGGGTCTAGAAGAGATGAAAAGTTTTGTATAGAGGGGAAAAATAAAGATGTTGAGGTAGTATCGTCGGGTTTGTCCGCAGAAAAGGAAATTATAATGAATGAGAAACCGACAAGTG